>JAWNOM010000552.1:0-19151 GCA_035045965.1 Drosophila aldrichi
AGAAAAAAGTGTTAGATGAAGGTACGCAAGACAACCAAATTGATTTGATTGCATCGAGAGAGAAAGAGAGAGGGAGAGAGGAGGAGAAAAGGGGTAATAACACGCACCGTTGCAGCGTCTGGCAGGTTGCCCAATAAGTGCCCGCCAGCAAAAATATTAGAAAATAAAATCCACCTGGCACCGATGGACGCAGTGCGGCCGCAAAGAACAATGTGGCCAAACAGAACAGAGGTGCTGTAAAGGAAGAAAAAAAAGAATACAAGAAGTGAGTTTATATTAATGGCCTTCTGTAAACAGGTGACGGCAAAGAGGTAGCGCAACAAGAACTCTACAAGCAGCATACTATTGGCCACTCTTTATTAATTTAAGTGAATTGCATTTTGGCAAAGCTAAATAGAATCGAAGAAACCATAACCTTAACCCATAACCTTAACATAGCATAAGAATAACATTTGCTGCTAATCATATGTCTATACTTTTTTTTGATTATTTACTACACATCCCTACTAAGTAACCTAAGCTAGAATTTAATTTATGTGCATTATTCTTAATATACTTCACGGTTCGATTCAACGCCTAGAAATGTAAAGCAGCAGCATACCTAATCAACTTCATATTAACATTCTGTAAATATTTGTTTTTCAGCGGCAGCTTAACAGTTCTGCATATTGCATTGCAACAGTTTTATGTTGTCTCTGTTAATATTTACATAACGCATACTTCCAGTTTGCATTCATCTAATACCCAGAGCCTTGCATCTCTTCCTATAACATTATCCGCATAAACATAAACATTTGAGAGCCATTCTGCTATACATTATATTAGTCCTTAACATTGCTATAAATTTAACTTTAACATGTTATCCAACAGCATGGACTTTTAGCTTTTTACATTTTTATTAAAGTTGTACCCTCACTTAACAGAGGCGATGCTTAACATAATGCGTAACATAATCAGCAATATTTTTACATTCTATTACGATTTCATTTACTTTTTAACAGCCTCGCCGGATTGCTATGCATAACAGAGCTTACTTTCCATAACATTTTTGTTACACTTAGCATCAACACTTACATATCTTGATCAAGCCCTCGAAGTGTATGTGCTGGCTGATCATGGAGACGCGTTTGCGCAGCTGCTGCTGACTTTGTTGCAGCGGCGTTGTGGCCGTTGCCTGTTGCACATCGGCGCCATTCGAATCGTGGCCAGCGGCAGGCGGCTCCGACTGGGCTTCAGGCAGCTCGCCGTTCTCCAGCTGCTCGGCGCTGAGGGTTTGGTTGGCCAGGCGCTTGACGCTGAGGAAACAGGCCAAGGCCGTGGCAAAGACCAGGACCTCGGGTGCCAGCCATTCAATTATGGCCATGGGTCTAGAGCAGAAAAGTGAAAAGTGTAAATTATATATCTGATTTAAGTGGAGTATGCAAACACTCAAACTCACTTCAAGTCCACGAAGCTCATGAAGCCAATGTGCCGCAGCAGTCGCTCGCTGAACGAGCAGTTGTAGATGGGCAGCGAGACGCTGACGGCAGCCACCTGAAGCGCGATGTGACCCAGCAGCACGAAGGCGCTCAAGGAGAGCAGGATAATAAAGAACGCCGTCACAGAGCCCTTAAAGTTGCGACGCGTCGCCAGCGGTATGAAGGGCGAGATGAAGAACATTAACAGGTACACGAACGAGATGCCCACTGGTCGCATCAGCGATGCTGCAAATGGAAAGCAAAGCAGAGTCAGAGAGTTCAACTTCCAAGACCTAGGACTTGTCGGACTTTAAATACTCTTTTAACTGTATGTGTATCTGTATCTGTATCTGTATCTGTATCTGTATCTGTATCTGTATCTGTATCTGTATCTGTATCTGTATCTGTATCTGTATCTGTATCTGTATCTGTATCTGTATCTGTATCTGTATCTGTATCTGTATCTGTATCTGTATCTGTATCTGTATCTGTATCTGTATCTGTATCTGTATCTGTATCTGTATCTGTATCTGTATCTGTATCTGTATCTGTATCTGTATCTGTATCTGTATCTGTATCTGTATCTGTATCTGTATCTGTATCTGTATCTGTATCTGTATCTGTATCTGTATCTGTATCTGTATCTGTATCTGTATCTGTATCTGTATCTGTATCTGTATCTGTATCTGTATCTGTATCTGTATCTGTATCTGTATCTGTATCTGTATCTGTATCTGTATCTGTATCTGTATCTGTATCTGTATCTGTATCTGTATCTGTATCTGTATCTGTATCTGTATCTGTATCTGTATCTGTATCTGTATCTGTATCTGTATCTGTATCTGTATCTGTATCTGTATCTGTATCTGTATCTGTATCTGTATCTGTATCTGTATCTGTATCTGTATCTGTATCTGTATCTGTATCTGTATCTGTATCTGTATCTGTATCTGTATCTGTATCTGTATCTGTATCTGTATCTGTATCTGTATCTGTATCTGTATCTGTATCTGTATCTGTATCTGTATCTGTATCTGTATCTGTATCTGTATCTGTATCTGTATCTGTATCTGTATCTGTATCTGTATCTGTATCTGTATCTGTATCTGTATCTGTATCTGTATCTGTATCTGTATCTGTATCTGTATCTGTATCTGTATCTGTATCTGTATCTGTATCTGTATCTGTATCTGTATCTGTATCTGTATCTGTATCTGTATCTGTATCTGTATCTGTATCTGTATCTGTATCTGTATCTGTATCTGTATCTGTATCTGTATCTGTATCTGTATCTGTATCTGTATCTGTATCTGTATCTGTATCTGTATCTGTATCTGTATCTGTATCTGTATCTGTATCTGTATCTGTATCTGTATCTGTATCTGTATCTGTACATAGAACTACTCGGAAGAGTACTATAGATAAGAGGATTTTATAACACAAATACATAAATAAATACATATGTACACATTTACATATACATATATATGTATGTGTGTATGTATGTATATATGTAGTGGTTGACAGTAGTTGATGACACTTACCCAATACCAGGACAGCCGGCACGACCACTCGCTGCAGCACCAGACAAGCATAGCTGAAGGCCATTTTGTAGCAAGTGTGGATGCAATGTGGTTACGCTTGGATGAGTGCTCCTGCTCTGGCTCCCACTGCTCCTCCTGCACCTCCTCCTCCTCCTCCTACTTCAGCTGCTGTTGCTGTTCACGGCTGTGCGGCTGTGCCCCGTGCCTTGACTCATTCATAAAACTTGCAGGCGCAACAGCAATTGCTATTTCTGTGGGCCACCGCTGTGTGAGGACGCAGCGCAGCGCAGCTGGAAATGCAAAAGACAAAAATGGGGAACGAAAGGAGAATAGAGAAAATAAATTAGAAATTATATTAGATAAGCGACAGGCGGGCGGATGGCAGGGGGCGTGGCAAGCAACTAGAGCTGTCAGAACACGTTACGCCTAATGGCAACTGGCAAGAGGAAGCGTTTTGGCCCAAGTGCAGCCAACCAAGTGACTGCGCCCTGTTGCGCTTGTCAAGCTTCCTTCGACTCCTACTCCAACTAATGCCCGCTGCCTGCTGCCTCCGCTAGCCGCCTCCTGCCCACACTCTTAAAGCTTTAAGTAGTTTGCCAGCAACTTTTTAATCTCTTGACTTATAAACATTAACTTGGTTTTAATTACAACTAAAAAGCAACAAACAAAACGGTTTTGGCTGTCGCACAGTTTTGGGCGCGTCCGTCGCGATAAGCAGGACAGACACACATACACATGCACCTATGCACACACACACACACGAGTGTCGTCTGCTCTTGTGGGCGTGTCTGTGACAGTAGTCGCTGCCACACAGCGCACGCCATCCCAACTTGGGTTGGGTTAGTTTCAATTTAACTTTTCCGCTTTGGCTTTTATGCGCGGGTTTGGCCCCTTCTAAAAAGGATCCGCAGAACCTGTCGCCGCCTGCTTGGGCGACTGCCTGCCTGCCACATGTAATTGACATTCAACGTGCCACATTATGTGGCATTTATATGCATGCGCCTTGCGATAACGTTTAACTAAATCGAACACATATTAGTAGCCCATCGAGTGAGTGAGTTTTAGTAAAAGAAAATTTAACAAAATTAAGCTGTTCATGAAAACAGTAATGGATATTATAGGTATAAATATATCTAATATAAACAACAAATAATTCAACACCATAATTTAAAATTTTCATAAAGAAATGTAGGTGAAATAATTTAAAAACTAATGAAAATTGCTTTAAGAAACAAGAACAATCAAAAGTAAACAAAAATCTACGAATTTTTTTTATAAATATGTGTGTTTTCTGATCTTCAGCGAAAAAATCCAGTTTTCAATGAATATACTTCAACATTCTTCAAATTTTAGGCAAGCCAACAAAAATGGCTTAAATTTGTACTTAACAGAATTCTAAAGAATAAAGAAAAACAATAAAGTAATTAAGCATGTGCGAAATATTTAAATCTTTCATATTGAGAAAAATAACAAAGAAAACAAAAGGAACAAATACAACAAAAGCTGCTCAAATGCTTGCTTGTGTGTGTGCGTGTGTGTGTTGCTTTGCATGCCAAATACCGACAGCGCCAAAGCTGCTGCCTCTGCCGACGTCAACGCCGGTCGCCGGCGCTTGCCATTCAAACACATTAACATAATATGAGCTAATGAGAGAGCGAAAGCGCACATGCACAAGGCACACACACTCATATAAGTTGAGAGCGTGAGAGTGAGAGTGACATCGAGACCGGTATAATTGCGCACATTTAATTAAGCATGTGAAAATATTTGAATTTGTTCATAATTTACGCTTAGAAAAAACTGAAACAAAGAAAACAAGAAAACGAATACAATATAAGCTGTAAAACGTTTACGTGCGTGTGTGTGTGCGCGCTAATTTATATGCCAAATGAATGAACAGCTGGTACTGCCGCTGCCTCTCTCGACGCGTCGACGCCAGCGCCAACGTCAGCGTCTGCCATTCAAATACATTAACATAATATGAGCTAATAATGAGAGCGCACAAAGCACACACACAAGCAAATGGACTGCGAGCGTGACTGAGGAAGAGAGAGAAAGAGACCGGCATAATTGTTCGCGTACATTTAAGCGAACACAGACATTTGCCAGACGCAAAAAGTAGGCTATCGAAAAAAAAGTAGTAGACCCATGGAGCAAAAAAGTAGTGGCTGCCAAAGCAGATGTGTAATGGCAGAATAATGTGAGCGAGGGTGCGGCACGTTTACTTAACACAGAGACACAGACACACAGCCAGACAGATAGAAGTACTTAAACATATGGGCATTGCACAATGATAAAGCAATCAAAAACACAAGTGGAGTAGATGTTTGTTTGGGTAGGGAAAAGTAGCAGAAATTGGTATGGAAAAAGTTTGGAAATAAAACAAATTGATGAAGGTAAAGTTGATTTAAAGAAGAAGAGGCATACATTTGTAGACACCTGTTGATTGTTGACATATTTGTGGATTTTAATATAAATAAAAAATATATAAATTAAATGTATTTATTATTGAAAATGTATATATTTAAGTAATTATTTTTTTTTTTTTTTGGCATTGGAACTTGACTAACTTATTATGTCACATTGTTAACAGCGAAATTAGTGCTAAATTAGATGAGTGAGTGCTCAACCGGTTTATGGCATCATCGCAGCTGACCGAGGACTGTGGAACGTATGAAGGGGCGTGGCTGCGTGGAGGGTGAGCGCAGCGATTGATTGCGCCATCAAAGCTAACGGGCAGATGTTGATACAGACATTGAGCTGCAGTTAGGAAGTTAAATTGTCGAAACATAATAAAGGGAGTTGGGAGGGGGTGTAAAGGGGGCCCCTTCTCCATGCACGCCACTGTTCTATGCATTTGAAATGTCAAATTTGATGCGTGCTATTTGTGTTGCCATTGGCATATATAGAATCTAAATATATATACACATATACATACATATATTTTGAATTGCTATTGTTTTGGCAGCTGGCAGATGGGGCCTATCAGTTATATTTGGAGGCTGACTTTTGGCCTGTTGCTGTTTCAATTTGAATTTTGAATTACAATGTTTATTTTGGTTGCATTTCTGCTGCTCGTGACGTGACTAGCATATACCCTGTAAGCGGCAAGAGGGGCAGCTACAATTCTAGAATTCATTTGGCTATGCATCAGGTGCAACGAATATATAAAAATCAAAACAAAATCTTTTCCACAGGGTATCTTCATAGTCGTCACACTTTTTGCTGCATTTAGTCATTGTTGCCTCTGTTTTGCTTTGTCTCTCGTTTCGTTTACTTGGCACACATATTGAATTGAACATTTCATTGGCAAACTGTGTCTCCGTCTCATGTCGCTTGGGTCTTGTCTCATGCCCCGCCCTTGCCCCTAGTCTCTTGTCGTTGCAATAAATTGCAATGATATTATTGTTATAACACAAGCAATCAACATTAACATTTATTTAGGCAAGTACCAAGAGAAGCCAAGCCAAACCAAGCTGCATTTGTTTGTGTCTCCCCCACCTCCTCGTGTGCCCGATGTGCATTCTCTGTGCACTCTATGCACATCAAGTATACGCTAAAGTATTCTGTGCAGCCCTGGGAAAAGTCTCTGTGAAATTTAACGTCTCAGTGGGGCAATTAGCAACGAAATGTTTGACTTTGATAAGTGCTGAAAACCTTTTTATGATATTAGCAATATGTTGCTGCAGTCATCTCTCGAAAATAGTAGTAAAACTGAGAATTCTCTTCGCTTTTCTTCTCTTTGTCACTTATCTCATATATCTGCTATCTCCTATCTCTGCTGGTTCTTTATTCTCTCATCTATTTTCACTTTTATTTTATTTTTATATTCTCTAACTTTTAGCTTATTTTTTTTTTTTTTTTTTTTTTTTGTTTGCTTTTCTCTGACCTTGCTGCACTTTTAACTCATGTTAATTAGTGAGTTTCACCTGTGTTGGTCTCATTTGCATTTGCTTTCATTATAAACTTAGCAACTGGTTTCGTATGTTTCACTTTCCTCTCTGTCTGCTGCTCTTTTACTCCTCATTTTCACATCATTCTTTCATTCACTTTCCGTTTCACAACATCTTTCTTATTTACATAATATTTGCAGCTCATTTGCATTTAAAGGTTAAAAAATCTGTTAACAACAGAATGGCGTAATCGATTAACATAATATGAAACACTAATAAGCTAAATAACAGTAGAACTCTATGTAAAGCGTAAACTGCTTTACAGCTGTTGCATATAGCCCGCAGGCAAATATATAAAGCCTATTTTATGGAATTCCATTGGAAATTATTCATCACGAATGTTTATTTCTTACGCCTGCTCACTATGACTAATTCTAATATTTATAGATGTGAAAGATATCCAGAAATACGGCTACTACTACTCCGACTCCTCCTCAGCTCTTACCTGTTGACATGGCCCATTTGTCTATTGAACTAGTTACACGTAAATG
This sequence comes from Drosophila aldrichi, assembly GCA_035045965.1. Lineage (NCBI taxonomy): Eukaryota > Metazoa > Arthropoda > Insecta > Diptera > Drosophilidae > Drosophila > Drosophila aldrichi. Next base: position 7,446 of record JAWNOM010000552.1, read on the forward strand.
TCAGGTCATAATACCCCGGGCCAAAGGCACGTTCGACACTCATTTGACAGTTGGCTGTCATTGACACAGACCTCTGCGAGTCTCGCAGTAGGAGGAGCAGGAAAACTGTTGCGTGTCGCTGTCATAAGGAAATTCCCGAACCGCAGGAATTACTGTCGGGCTGACCAGCCCAATGACAAATGGAGATGGAGATGAATGTGCAGGAGTATGATAGATAGCGTCAGGTGTGTTGCCTGACCAAATGGCATAACACTCAAATACTTCTTCTTCTGTTTTATCGCGAATGCAAATGAGCTTAGAAATTTACACATAAAAATGGCGACACTTTATGACAGTCAAAAAACGAAAAACAAAAAACATAGAATAATGAAGAAAGGTATGCATTTAAATGACGTCATGTGAGTGACAGTTGAGCAGCTATTAGGCCACATTAAATGCGTGAAGTGACATTTAACTGGGCGTTGAGTAATTGCGAAATGCCGCAGAGTCGCTTACATACGTGTCCTTTTAAATAAATTAAAAAACTAAAGTTCAACACGTGCCAACCACCTGCAGCCACACAGCTGTCATCTGCCACCTGCCGCATGCCACCTCCCTCCGCCCTTCGCCCTCCTCCTTCTGCTGGCAATATTGCCTTAAATCGCATTCAATGTTTTCTCCCGTTTGCATCAGCCAAATTGTTTGTCAATGGCAACATCAACAGTTCAAGCGCAACACATGTCGTATGTGTAATATCCACTGACAACGCCCTCGCTTGCCTCTCCCCCACTCCTAGTTCGCCTAACCAGCCATCGCAGCTACTATAAATTTATGTGCTTCCACTGAGCTTTTATGCATTTACAGTGGCTCGAATTGTGATCAAAATGGGCCAAAATATTTATGTGCTAACTACATTAATAATAGTAGAGGCCAGAGGGTTGTCCTTTAGATGAAAGTAGATAGAAAGTACCTTAGTTTCGATATTTAACTAGCAGTAAGTACCTAGCAGATTAATATATTGCTTTTAAAATATAATAGACTAGGTATACAAATAAAAATGTCTTTTAAAATGTAGGCATTATCAATAATTAGCTAGTTACTTGCAAGATCTGCATCTACATATTTTATGCTTCATTTACTTTTCATCAAATATTCACAACGCTTGCTCCACTGTATCACACAGCGGGTGTTGGCCAAAAATAACAATGTAGGCCAAGAGCAGCAGCAGCAGCAGCCGCAGCCGATATGCATTTCGTCCGTCCAGTCTGGCGTCTGTCCCAGTCGCAGCCGTTTGTCAAATTGACATGAAGACGAGGGGCGTACAGGGGGCTGCTGCTTGCCAAGCCATTAGCTCCACGCCCTGTGGGCGTTTGGGCGTGACCACTATGAAATTAATTTCCCAAGTGAAATTTACGTATACGTAATATATATATAAATGATAAAAGAAACCAGTAAATGCATTGCCGTTGACCCAATTCTTGACCCAGCAGCTGCACTTGCCGGACTATTAATAGGGGCTCCAACAAGATTTATATACCACACACACACACACACACAGACATACATTTGTTCTGGGAGAGACTCACATATAATTGAATTAAAGTAGCCAAAAAAAATAATACAAAATTAATTATAATGTTGGTATTTCTCGATATCAAAGTGGAGCATTTCGTGACACTTTGAACTACGTTTGAACTCTATAAAAATTCTGTTTTTCAACTTTCTGTTCTCAGCTTTTTTCTCTACTCTGTTTAATTGCTTTTCAAATTGCTTGCTCAGCGAAGAATGTGAAACGTAGTTTGATACCCTTTCAGAATGAAAATGTTGAGTGTTTAAGGTAACTGGCAGCAGGAGGATTAGCAGAGCAAATCTAGTAGGGTTATAGTATAAGACGACGGGTTGAGTCAATCCTGAAATCTTCTTTCATCCGCCTATCGGATTTTCTGTTTACTTTTCCGTCCATCTATTCATCCGTCCGTTCTGGCATCAGTTCGTCTGTTTGCCTATCTATCGGTCCATTCGTCCTCCTGTCTGTCTATTCGTCTGTCCCTCTTTTTGACCATCTATCTATGTATCTATCGAACTATCGTCTCTTTCTCTCTCTCTCTCTCTCTCCCTATCTAGCTGTTTGTATGGCTAGGACTTAAGGTATCTACAAGTCGATCACTCCCTTATCACAATTGTCTTGCTTGTCTCATTTTAAAGCGAATTTCTCATTGCGTGCTGTCGAGTTATTTGGCTTTTAGGTCTGCTGACCAATTGCAGAGCTATCCACGCAACAAGGGGTTAACCATGGCTCTGTATTGACATTGACAATCATTGTAGCTAAGATGACGTCACGCGCCCCCCCCCCTGACAAAACTAGAAAAGCAGATTAAAAAGCAAAACGCGTGACATGTTGGTCGCCGGCCAGCCTAACCCAACCTAAACCGAAACCACCCTGCAGCAATGTAGTCGCAGTTAACGGGCCACAATTGCGAAAAAAAAAAACACGGGAAAAAAATGCTCAAAAGAGAACGCGACACAAATTTAGTAGCACTATAAATAGTTCAAAGGAGCTCTCGAACTGTAACATCAGCTGGTCAATAAGCCAGAGATTACAGTGGATGTTCATTGTCGTAAAACTAAAGTAAATAGCTACAACAAATGCTAGACGATTAAATACCCTTTCAACAACACTCAGCAAAAGTGCATTTGAATTATCCTGTAACATTAAGCTCAAATTAGCAGCCGTCTGTAAATTAACATTCAGCTTCAACTGCAACACTCTTAACAGACATATGATGATCAATACATGACTATGTAGTTTACATTGCATTCATATGAAACATAACATCATATGCAAGTGTTATTTACATATTTAATATTTATATAATAATTTCCAGAAAATATTATAAATGTTTACAAAATTCAATTTAGTATTTCATAGCCTGTCGCCTGCCTCACATCCAGTCCAAAATACCCGCAACACGCATAGTCTAGGATATGGGAAGAAGAAACCAAAGTGCGCTGCTCTGTGACGTTCGTAATTAATGTGAAATTAATGGCGACTAGACACGCGGATATGCCACTAGATGGCGCCACCTGCCCAGAGTGTGCACGCTTCATTTGCTTTTTATAGGACACCTTAAAGGGCGGGCGCGCACACTGCAACTGCATTAAATTCCAATTGCAAATATCATTATAACCTGGCAACGCCCAGACAAAGTTCAAGTGGCTGCCAGACATGAAAAATTAAGATGCTAATGAGCCAGAGCGAGAGAGAGTGAGAGTGTTAAAGGGAAGAGAGCAGAAAAAAAATACATAACTGCAACGGCGCTGATAGCGGTTTCGTGGTGAATTACAATTGACTTGAGATAGTTGGATAATAAATTCAAATTGATTTACGTTAAGTATGCCTTAAGCATGTGAGGAATGGCTTATGGCTGCATAATGCATTTATTAAAGAATGTGATACTAAAGTGAAATATTTATTAATATTAACATTTGAATATTTATTGTTCAGCAACACAGTAATAAGTAATTATTTATTTGAATAAAAAACACTTGGTTATTCAAATAATTAATTCAATTATATTTTAATTGAAATTTAGTGCATAAAGACTACGTCAATTTATCTCAAAGTTATTTTTCAGATATATATTTTTATATCTTTATGATCTACCTCAACAATTTTGCTTGACCTCTTCTTTATTTTAATTAAGAGAATTGCATTTCTAGTTGCATTTGCCAAAAGGAAACTAGTTTCAAATTGAAAAAGAAAGAGATAAAGCACAATCAAAACAAAATGCCAAATAAAATTCTATGCAACTGTACATACATACATACATATATTCTATACTATGTACAAGACGCACACATAGCCGCCCACGCTTATCAAGAATGCTCTCTCTGTATATACATATATAAATTTATATATACGTATGTGCATATATAATTCGCTATTATTTTTTCAAAATGTTGTATTTGTAAATTGTTTCACGGCAGCGAAGCGTGGCAAAAGGCAGCCAAACGCGTCATTGAGCACTTCTTCTCGGATACATCTGGCATATATAAAAAAAAAATATTATATACATATATATATGCCGATTATAGAACCAACAATATGCATACAATCAAGCACATATCTAAATACAAAATATTTGCACAGAACAAACGCATCGAGGCGTCACCACGAGCAAAAAACAAGCAAACTCAACATTTAGAATTCTCTCACGGCTATTCCACTAAGATAAACGCATGAGTAAACATACATAATACATACACACATGGATAATAAATAAATATAAGTATACAAACAAAGCTGTTGATATATTAATGTTAAACATGTTATATAGATGCAGATCATGTCAAAATTAATTCAACAAAATCTTAGCTAACAGCTAAATGTTATTTAACATGATATGCTAAGGCTAACAGGATGGCACAGCATAACGTAACGCAGCATAAAGCTCAACCACTGACCAGAAAACACATAGACTAGACATGTAGAACAAAATTTTCTACAGCTGTAGACTGTTAAGTTGGTCGACCACTATACTTCGTATTTGCTCGGCTCTGTCGCTGGAGGTTCGAGCAGAGAAAATACTGCACAACAAAAACAGTGCGCTGCTAGCGCTCAATCGAAATGTTCCCGTTTCCATATGAAGCACAGCTATGTGCCATTTGTCCTACTCTCTCTCTCTCTCTCTCAGTCCCTCTCTCTCTCGCTCTCTATGGTCGCTGAAATCATCACTCTCAGCAGCGCACAAAAATTGAAATTTCTGTTCGCAACGATCCCAGCTCTATCCTTTTCAGTGAAGAGTATACCGAAATCTTAAAAGCGTTTGCCACGCTCATGCAAAAGTTTAGCGTTTTCATGATTATTTCTAGGAAGGGTATGAAAGCAGTGAGGCTCGTACAGAATATACATATTTTGGCGACGAGCATACACACACAGACTTGTAGTCCCTTACTACGTGTGTGAGCATTTGTGACCTGCGGGCGTTACTCTTGCTGCTCGTAGCAATTTTAAAGCCCTGCATTTGCATTTGGTCGGTCTTACGGGCTGTCATAACCACTTCACACAGATGCACTATGTATGAACATACATATGTACGTAAGTAGATATATATGTACATATATTATTAAACCTTATATCTGTAAATAATTATATATAATACAAATTATTTTATACGCATTTTAAGCCGAAAAAGTTATCGTCAGACACTAATAAGTTTATTAAATGCTTTGCAATATATTAAATACACATGTCATATTATACTCAAGCTTTAATCATTATTGTCAAAAATTTCTAATTAAGTCATAATGGCCCATTTTATAGTCACCCTACCATTCAAAACATACAAAATTTACAAACTATTAAATCCAGAGCCAATTAGCTTGCCATCCCATACAAGCATACACATATGCAAATGTATGTATGCATGTGCTCACTTCACAAGGCAGACCAACGGCAAATTTTGGGCTTTACAATTTGCACAGGCTGTTGTGCACAAAAAGAATACATTTTCGTTGAGGTAGGCACACGCCAATGATCATGTCTCATGCTTACACACATACATACACAAAATCAAATGTATACATGTACATATGTATGTATAAAAGGCAAACACAAGAGTAAAGCACGCAGGTCACAAATGGTCATACATGTAAGAAGTGTGTGTGTGCATGCCTATCGCAAAATCATATTCTTTATGTGCATCAACACTTTCATACCCTTCCCACAAATCAATAGCAAAACGCTAACATTTTGTGTGCGTGAGTGTAGCAAACGCTTTTAAGATTTCGGTATACTCTTCACTGAAAAGGAAAGAGCTGGGATCGTCGCGAACAGAAATTTCAATTTTTGTGCGCTGCTGAGAGTGATGATTTCAGCGACCATAGAGAGCGAGAGAGAGAGGGACTGAGAGAGAGAGAGAGAGAGTAGGACAAATGGCACATAGCTGTGCTTCATATGGAAACGGGAACATTTCGATTGAGCGCTAGCAGCGCACTGTTTTTGTTGTGCAGTATTTTCTCTGCTCGAACCTCCAGCGACAGAGCCGAGCAAATACGAAGTATAGTGGTCGACCAACTTAACAGTCTACAGCTGTAGAAAATTTTGTTCTACATGTCTAGTCTATGTGTTTTCTGGTCAGTGGCTCAACGCTTGATTGCAGACATAGAAATTCACCACAACTTGAGTTGGTTTCAACCTCATGTAAATATGTAATTTAACATGATATGCTAATGTTAGCTCATTTAAATGCTAAGAGCGCAGAATACATTGGCTTTTGGCATATAGATAGATAGAATTCATATGCATATGCGAAATCTATTTAAAAAGATTGAATTGGTAAAACCCATTAAGGTACGACGCTATGAAAATACTGAGCAGAAAATGACGGCATCGTAGGAGTAGCAAAACAAGATCACAGCAAATTATTTTATATATAAATACTTTGAGCAAAAACCATAAATTACGTGTTACTTACTGAGCAAACCTCGCATATACATATATTATATTTATACAAACATACCTATAAAGCACAATATCCAACTAGACGATAAGACGTCTAGCACATATTAAAAATATCCAGCAGCAAACAAATAAATATACGAGAAATACAGGCGATAAATTTATCTGCTAATTAAAAAAGAATCTAGCAGAATACAAAATTGTACACACACACACACATATACATGTATATGTATGTGTATACATACTAATTTTATACAGCTCAAAGTTGAGTGTGTAATAAAACATTTTAGAAAACACGTTTTGCAGGCCGGCAAAAGCTAACTAAAAAGCATAAACAGAACAAACAATAAACCTTTCGAAATATTTTGGACATAGCTTACATCCATAGAGTATACATATATAGTATATATGAATATACACATAAACATTTCCGCCAGCGATGACGCAAACATGAAACAAACGCTAAAAATTGTTGAGGCATTTCGTCGAGTTCTTAACCCCGAGCCGCATGTGTGGAATTTTATTTCATCAAATAGTTCTCTAGCCGCACTTCTGCATGGCACATGGAAACAGGTAACAAAAGAGGACCAATAGCAGCAGCACCTGCTGCTGCTCTTGCTAGTTGTTGGGATGCATTTTGGCCAGGTAGCGAGCCAACTGGGTAAACACCTTGACAAACTGCGGCTGCTGTGCCCCCAGGTGCAGCTGTCTATTGGCTAGATAAAACCGAATGAATAAAATAAAATACTTTATGCTTTTCAGAATCTTAATAAAAAGTAAAAATATCATGCAAAAAACAAAAATTCTCGAAATTTAAAAATTTGTAATATCATTTAAGTAGAACGAATCTTACTTAAAAGGCGAGTCACACTTTTTTTTAGCGACATTGTCTCAGCCTTAGCGGAACTAGTTCAAGAGCAAGTCAAAGCGGAACTAGTCGAAAACAATTTGTAATTAGCACATTTGAGGCAAGTAAACCAAATAGATAAGAAAAACAAACATTTACGCTGAGCATTAAATTTCCATTAATAGAGAAATTAGATAATTATTTCCCATTCAATTTTTCTTTTATATGTAGCTGACCTTAAACTCGCCTTAAAACTAGTTCCACTTAGCCAAGTTCAAATCGAAATTGAAAATATTTGACGCAAGCAACAGAAATGCGAATTTCTTTTCAAACATTTCACATTGGCTTGGCAACAGCCGTTTGTCTATGTTAAAATCGAAAAATCAAATATGTTGCATTCAATTGAAAATGTGGCACTGATGCACAAACATCGTCGAGGGGGCGCTAGGTATAGAGAATAGAGCAACAACGATATAGGGAATAGACACAGCCATGTGCGATGATGTCGAAGTTGCAATGCTCTAACTCTGGCCTTGGCCAATCAGAACTGAATCTCTAGAAATTAGGAACTGAAAGTCAAGTATTAAATTATTAATAATATCAATAATATTCTATATATATTCCGTCTTCTATATTCAAAATTTTTTTTAGATTAACAAATTTTAAACTCCAGTGTATAATGTTTAGCAAAATAAAGTTGAATACTCACTGCTCTGCCTTTCTTGGTGATTGTCATTAGACGACAGGAAAATAATAGCATTAAATTGCACTACCTCTCTCAGTGATTCTCAGCAATTCATACAGTCCAATGATTCACATTCATTTAAATATGATTAAGACCACGTAAATAGCGAGTTAAATCAAGCTTCGTTTCTAAATGATTCCCATATCGGCATACAATTTGATGACTTTATCTATGAGCAATTCGTAATACCCATCTAACCAAGTGCAGCAACGTTGCATCCACATCAATGACAACAAAAAAAGCTGCAAAAATAACTGCAGCTGTTGCAGTTTTATAAATGTGGTTGCCCACCCATGCCTAACCTACCCAAAGAACACAAAATATATACGTATGTACATGTATACTGGGTATATGAAAAGCCCCGTAATGTTGAGGGCGCATTTTTTGAGAATCAATGAGAAGTAGGATGAGGATGAGGCTGAGTATGGGTTTCGGGGCTGGCCAATAAAAGCTGCAAATTTTTCGGCTTGCCAACTTTTTCGGTGGACAGAGACGGGTTCAGAGGTGCTCTATAGTTGGGGTCGTAGGCAAGTGCAGTGGGGGGGCGCGTGGTAAATGACTTTTAACGCTGACAGTGAAAACAGTTTTGGGCCAAAAAAGGCGGCAGCTGAGCTGGAACCAAAACTAATTTGAGCAACCATTTTTGTTGTTGTTTGAAAACGCGAAAACGGAAGCGAAAAACTGATAAATGAAACAAAATGTGAAAAGTCAGCTAAATGATAAGGCCCAGCGGAGCTCAGCTGGCATTATGATAGATATTTATATACGTATAGATATAGATATGAATGGGTTTATCATACCATATACATATATATAAGTGCCTAACGATGGCCATAAATCACACTCCGTGTCAATATTGATTGACTGGCCGTGAAAAGCTGCGGGCGAATAAATTCAAATCAAATCGAATCGAATGCAGAGCATTTCCAGCCAAGGCAAATAGCCGCTAATTAAAACAAATCACTGTTTAAACAGCCAATTAATGGCTATCAAAATTGCAAGCTTTTGATCCCACGAAATGTTTGTGAAAATGGAAATGGAAATGAGAATGGCAGCCAATGGGCCAATTGAAACTAGACAAATATTTATATAGGGATATTGGGTACTCAATAGTTCGTAGAAGAGCCTTTCTTTGCAATTCTCATTAAGCACAATATAACATTGAAGCATTGTAGAAGAGATAATACATTTACTTTCTTTGCTATGCTCACTAACTCACATGTAATACATTAGCATATAATAAAAGTAAAGACAAGCTACCTCTCTTTACGATTCTCATGATACGATGACAGCAAGATAATACAGATGGAAACGAACTACTTTGTCATGCAAACAATACTTACATATATGGACTACATAAGATAAATTAGAAGAAAAACTGGCGTGAGGTTGAGTAAGATAACAAGGGCCATTAGACCCAACGCAAATTTAATTATATTCAAAGCTTTTCTCATTTCTAGTTAGCTATGTTTAATCTCATATATCTTAGGGATGATATTGAATTGACATTGGTTAAATCAATATAAGTATTACAGCTCTTCATTTGAGTAGGAATGTTTTACAAGATCTTCAGGGATCTAAGTAGAAATGTTTTACATGATCTTCAGGGATCTAAGTATGCTCCTGTTCATCATCGGCTTCATCCGTCGAGCTGCTGTCCAATTCTTCGTTGTCGAGTGTCTTTTGGACCAGCTTGTTTTGATGGGCCAAGTTGTTGGCATTGCGGACGGCCATGGAGCCGGCGTCGTTGAAGCGCGGACGCTTCTTCTGCAACTTGCTGGCCCAGTACTCGGCGGCGCGACGACGCGCATTGCCGCAGATGTTCTCGCTGGGCGTACTCTTCGGCGGCGGCGTCGGCTGCTCACGCCTCAATCCGGGCTTCACGTTCACCATGGGAATGCGCACGGGCATGGCCGTGGGCAGGGCCGTGGTCATCTCCTTGGACATGAGAATGGGCATGAGCTTGGAAACGGCATTGGAGCTCATTGTCATGGGCAGCTTAACGGAATTGGGTGAAATCAGCTTCATCTTGCCATCGGCCAGGATCTCGTTCAGGGGTCGAGTGCGGAATTCGTGGACGAGCGGATACAGACGCTGTATGGCCGACTCCACGGCATTCACGCTGGCCGCCGTCACCGTGATGCTGCCCGTCGAGAATATCTTGAGGGTGGCCTTCGGATCTTGCATTTTGAAGGTGACGCCCGGATGCAGCTCCGGCTCATAGCAGGCGTTCTCACGATGCCGCTCCGAGAAGTTGACGATGCGTATCGGCCAGGGCATGCTGCACGTGCCGAGCACGTTGACGATGCGAAACTGCTGGAAGCGCACCGGGAATCCCAGTTTGCTCAAGCTGCGAGCATAACGACGCGCCGCTACCTTGGCCTGCGCCTCAGAGATGGCGCCCGTGCAGGTGATGCGGCCGGACGACCAGATCGAAGCCGTCGTATAGGGACGACGCAAACGCATAGTCACCATTCCGTTCTCCCGGCGATACTCCACGTTGGAGCCGTGCAGCGCAATCTCCCGCAGCTTCAGGTGACAGCGCACGCTGAACGAGCAGACGACATTATTGATCACAATATCCAGCTCGGATGGTGGAGTTGCATCGGTAGCGGTGGCGTTGGTAGCGTCGTTGGTGGTTTTGACAGTGGTGTTGGTGGTTGTGGTGGTGGTGTTTGTAGTGGTAGTGGTAGTGGTAGTGTTGGTGGTGATGGTGACAACGGTGTCGATGGCTTTCTCAGGCACAGTTTCCACTTTGTCCTCAACTGTTGCAGTTGGCGGTTTTGTGACTTCAGCTTCCTTATTCACAGACATTTTTTTCACAATTATTTTTGCTTTGCTTAGTGACAGCTACTAGTTGTAGTTTGACTTTTACAATGAGGTATGTATGTTCGAGAGACATCAATACTCATATCTCACTTGGCCTACTTAGCAACAATCAAATTCATTAGCAGTTAGCCTGGGCACACTTTTATTCTGCTGCGATGGGCGAACAGTAGAAATTCAGGTGACGGGATGAAAATGGAGATCACAATGGAATAGAGATTAATAGAGTAAATGTGTAGATAGAGATAGATGGTTAGAGAGAATGAAAGTTATATTCAAATGAAAGCTGCAAAAAAGAGCTATTTTTAGCATTACTAATAAACAACTTTATAAACAAATATGTATTAAATTATTATTATCTTCTTTGTAATCAAGAATGTATTCTTAAATCAAATCGTATACTCTAGCAAAGTAAATATTGTAGATTGATAATAGATCAGCGTCTCGCCTTTAGTGAAATGAAGCATTAAGAGGTCAAGGAAATGACTCATTCAGTCATTAGTCTAAAATTCTAATATACAAGTGCAAATAAGCCAATGAAAAAACAAATTGCAAAATACATGTAAAAACTGAGAAACTGAATCATCAGGGAGTAAACAGAAACGAAAGCTACAAAGCAAAGAGTGCAATTTGCCTTAACGAATATGTTTCATAAATCTCGAATCGTAGGCGATAACAGGAACTGTCCTTATATTATATTCTTATATTCTGTGTTAGTCATCCAAAGATAGTAATACCATTGCTGCATTGCTGCAGATCTAATTCATAAATAATATATATTTATTTGCTCAAGATAAGGATAAAGATCCGGAACAGCCTAGATTCTGGAAGCATAGTTCATGATAG
>JAWNOM010000554.1:0-34918 GCA_035045965.1 Drosophila aldrichi
CTTTTCTTTTTTTGTTATTTATTATTTTTAATTATTTATTATTATTATTTATTTATTTTTTTATTTAATTTAATATTATTTTATTTTATTTTATTTATTTATATATATATACATATTTTTTTTAATTTTTATTTTTATTTTTTTGTATGAATACCTTTTTGTGTTTTTTTGTATTTCTATTATTTTATATATATTTTTTATTATTATTTAGTTATTTATAAATTTATTTATCTGTTTATTTTATTTTTTTCTTTTTTTTATGAATTCCACATTACGTTTTTTTTTTTTGTTTTTTTTTTTGTATTTTCCAATTATTTTTGTGTTTTTATATTACAATTATAATTTATGCATCTCATATTCACCTCTATAAATTTTCAAATATTTCAATTAATATTTATTATGCATTCCAGCTTAATTTTTTCTTTTTGAATTCTTCGAATTTACATACACAACTTTATGTTTCACATGCCAAAATCATTCGCAATTTATCTTCAGAATTTTTGTAGCCTTGCCTTAACTCATATCAGCCAAGTCGTTTCTCAACTGTAACACACTTGACCCAAACTGTTCGCACTGCTGCTGCTGCTGCTGCTGCCACAGAAACAAAAATGCGGTCCTTTCCTTTCCACTCTGCAGGATGTTGGGTGTGGCAGGGCGAGAAGGAGGCGAAACGAGTCGATCGCCTGACCAACTTACGCCCAAAGTTCGGTTCAATAAATTAAACCTAAACAATTCATTTGGTCGAAATGGAAAGGCGTGTGTGCTGCCTGGCAACATCGTCGCATATTCCGGGGACAGACCCAGTCCCAACCCCACCCCCACTGGGTGGGTGGGCGTCCGAGGACAGAGGGAGCAATCGAGCGTCTGTGGCAATAAAGCAGCAAGCGAGTTCTTAGAGGGAGCAATCGAGCGTCTGTGGCAATAAAGCAGCAAGCGAGTTCTTAGTTTGCTTGCAGTTCAAGCGGAAACCACATAAATGCGGAAATGATAAAAATGCCTGCAAACATGTTGTCAAAGCGTTTGCGATAAATTGCATTGGCGTTCAGCAACTCCTCCCAGACTCCAGACACCAGAATCCAGACTCCACCTGCATTGAGACAATAAAATGATAATAAAAATAGCACAAAGTGAAGCACTGAAGAGGACAATGATGAGAAGCTGGGAGCAAAAGCATAAAAGCCAGCGCCAGACTATTCAATATATATACAAACATACAAACTATCTATATAATACATTTATATATATATATACTTATACAGATAAATGCAGCGCTTTAGTCTATTGGCCCTCGCCCTGGCTGCGCGTTTAATGAAATTGTTTTACACTCAATTGACTTGGCCAACTATAAAAAGGAATGAAAACAAAAACAAAGCAAAACACAAAACAGCCAACATTGAGTTGGCTAAAAAAGGACAGCTACATGGGAATCAACATAACGACAACGGGCTACTTGTCCTTGTATTGTCAAGGACCAAACGCACAGCTGATCTTTTTCAAGGCTAAATGATCGCACAGATCATACGCTATGGAGTGAGATGAATGCTCAGATGAATCGATATCTATATATATATAGATATATCAGGCGCGTAGCCAGAAAATTTTGGGGGGGGGGGGGGGTCAGCAAATATTAAATTCACACATTCGTACTTAATAATATAATGGATGACCTTTATTTCAAATTTTTTTTCTACAAAAGAATGTCTATTTTCCGACTTGTTTTCGCCATTTCGTTCAAAATAAATAAATTAATTATTTTATTACAAAAGTATCTTTCCAAATTTCCGACTATTTCGGGGGGGGTTTGAACCCCCGAAATCCCCCTCCCCCCCTGTATACACGCCTGCCCTGAACCCATTGAAAATGGGAAATCAGGGTATAATGGTTTTGTTGAAATGTCTGTAACAGGCAAAAGAGGCGTAGCAGACCCCACAAAGTATATACATATATTCTTGATGATTTAGCACTATTTGTCTGTCTATTTCATCTAAATATTCCCGATATGTATTTCCGTTAAGTATTTCCTCTTTCTTCTAAGTATTTCCTCGACTTATTTCCTCTACGTAATTCATCCGCGTATTCCTCTACGTAGTTCCTCTACGTCTTTAATGCTTAGCTGATCGATCACACGCTCTGCTTCACTTCATTGCGCTGACTGAAGAAATGCTGCAGCTGCTGCCCTATATATATGCCCACTATTAGTCAAGCAGTGTCTCTCTCAAATTTTGAGACCGAAAGCAGGTAGCGTTTATTGCAGTCAAGCTTCAAGTGAGCAATGGGAACGCTCTCTGCTGCTGTGAGCTTCGTTTTACCTAAATACATTATTATTAAATACCAAATGAGAGCTGATGCACACACATTGACAACTTTAATGATATTCTGCACTGCTTCTCTGCTTACTTTTACTTTTACTCAAGTACTGTCTCTCTTAAATGTTGAGCCAGACGCTAGGTAGAGCTCGTTACAGTCTCTGCTGCTTCAAGCATTCCTTCAGGGGATTTCCTAGTCGAGCGGACTCGATTTGTTAAAGCTTTTCGAACTACGGCCTTATAATATACTACAACTATAAGTCCTACTACTATAACTTTAGATCTTACTACTATAACAATAAGTCCTACTACTATAACCATTACTTCTACTACTACAACTATAAGTCTTACTACTATAACTTTAAGTCCTACTACTATAACTTTAAGTCTTACTACTATAACAATAAGTCCTACTACTATAACTATAAGTCCTACTACTATAACCATTACTTCTACTACTACAACTATAAGTCTGCTGCGCTTTATATATGCCCACTATTACTCAAGCTGTCTCTCTCATTCTAGCTTCGTTTTACACATACACATACCAAAAGAGAGCAGCTGCCTACACATAGACAACTCTAATGATCTTTTGCTCTTTTTCTCTCCTTGCTTTAACTTTTACTCAAGCACTGCAGTGCACAGTCTCTCTCAAATGAGAAGCCCGACGGCAGGTGGCGCTCGTTGCAGTTGACATTCAGGTGAGCAATGGGAACGCTCTCTGCTGCTGTGAGCATTCTAGCTTCTCTTTACCTAAATACAAATACTAAATGAGAGCTGCTGCATACACATAGACAACTTTTATGATCTTCTGCACTGCTTCTCTCCTTGCTTTTACTTTTACTCAAGTACTGTCTCTCTCGTTACAGTCGAGCTTCAGGTGACCAATGGGAACGCTCTCTGCTGTTTCAATAATTTGTTCAGGGGATTTGCTAGTCGAGCGGACTCGACTTGAGCTTTCATACTTGTTTATTATTTATTTCTTTTTAATTTAACTTATTTAACTTAATTTTATTTTATTTATTTACTTTTTGCCTTTTTCGATTTTATTTTTATTTTTTATTATTTTTAATTTAATTTAATTTTTTTTTTGTCTTTTCGATTAAATTTTTATTTTTTATTATTTATTTATTTTTTATTTAATTTATCTTTATTTTATTAAGTTTTTTTTTGTTATTTTTTGCCTTTTTTAATTTAATTTAATTTAATTTAAATATTTAATTTGTTTGTCGTTTTTGATTTAATTTTTATTTTATATTATTTTTTATTATTTATTTATTTTTTATTTAATTTAACTTTATTTTATTTAGTTTTTTTTTATTGTTATTTTTTGACTTCTTCGATTTATTTATTATTTTTTATTATTTATTTATTTTTATTTTATTTTATTTTATTTATTTATTTATTTTTTTTTTTTTTTTTTTTGCCATATTTAAGTAGCAAGAAAAGTGGTATATATTTCAACAAAACAATCAATAAATAATTCAAATTGCAGCAACAATAAACTTGCATGATTTTGACATAATTGCAAACTACATTTCAATTGCAATGAATATTTGTAATTGAGTCGAGTTGTTGCATTTGATTTAGATTAATAAGCAATTTCAATTGCCTTGCACAATTATGTGAAGTGCTCACAGGCCGAGCCAGCTTTACTATTGCCAGACTGAGCGAGTCTAAGGTAAATACGTAGAGCATAAATAATAATAGTTCGAGCTGAAGTTAACATCTGCAATCAGCTTGTAAAGTGCAGTTCGCAGCGTCTGAGTGCGTGGCGTAGTCAAGCGGATTTATGGCCAAGTCCTTCACACCGACTCATTCGTCACTCTGACGTCCCTTACAGCTGGCCGCATTACCGTGCTTATTATATGCGCCCACCCAAGCTGTGGTGAGCAGGTAAGAGGTGGTTGCAGCAGCAACAGCTGTCGGCAGAGCAGAACCGCAGACCCAAAAGCCACAGCAGGAGGAGGAGGAGGAGCAGCAGGAGCAGGAGGAGGAACAGCAACAACTCCTTTGAGTTGTTTGAGTCTACTGCTCATAACGGCTAAGTAGCAATAATAATCGTAAAGAAGAGTCAAACCAGCTCGAGTCGGGTATGCTCAACTGTCATATATACTGCAGAAATAATTTGATTTTCTCTGGTTTATGTTTCGTCTTTCATCTGAATATCTTGTTAACTGCAGCTGTTATATCTGTTAGCTGTAGCAAATCCTCGCCCTCGACATTGTGTTTCGAATTTAAATAATTTGAATTCCCCAGCTCACATGTACAGAATTTAATAATCGTCTATGTGCTGCTGTTCGCGTTGGCGCCAGCTGTCTTCCCGCTGCCCTTCGCTCGACTGTCGCACCTTGAGCTGGCATTAATTATATTATAGTGCTCGGGCATCTTATCTGCCGGCTACATATGCCATTTAATTTTCTGCTCCAATTGTCCGGCAACTCCTTATTGATGACGACAGCCCAATGTTAATTAACTGCAGTTTTAATGGACCTCTCCACTGGCGACTGGAGGTGGTGCGCTCCACTACGGTTCACTGCCTGCAATATCTGTAGACGAGCATATTTAATTGAATTTCATTCAAGTAGCACTCGACAATATATGAAATGGAGTATTTAAATAGAATACAAATTAAAATTAATTGTAAATCGCATTCAAGTGTTTCTTTCTTTTAATCTTATCCTTCTTGAACTGCATAGCTCATTATTTCTCACGTTGTTTTTTCCCAGAATTTCCCTGCCTAAACTTGATCCTTTGTTTGCCAGCTCTTCAGTTTCGTGCCTTTTACTGCTGCTGCTTCTGCTGCTGCATATCAAATCCCACTTGCATAATATTTTATTATCCTAAGCGCCTTCTTTTTTTTATGCCTTTGTTCTAGGCGAGCTGTCCTTAGTAGTAGTATTCCATTCATAGCAAATGCTGTGGTTATCTCGCCCCACTGTGCGTTGGTGTGTGTGTGTGTGTGTGGGACACTGTTATAATCTGGGCAAACACTTTGCCTGGCGCCTGTTAACAAGTGCAAGTGCGGCTTGAATTTAATATTGGCGTCGTCTTTTGTTGTTGCCGGTTTTGAATTTCTGTATTTCATTTTATGCAGCCCCCACTCCCCCTCCTCCTCTCACACGCCATTTTTATATCAACATGTATACGTAAATTCTTGGCAGCAGGCACACACACCCACAGCTCAGAGTTGGTTAAATCCTTTACACAAGCTGTTTGCCGCGCATAACAAAATAAAATAAATAATCCTGTTAAATGGCAGAAACCCAAGGCAAAATCCAAGCAACAACAGGAACAGAGAAAGAAAGAAAAAAAAGAAAAATGAAAACGAAAACGAAAACAGCATCGCATTTCGTATCCAATTTTCTTCTGGCCGGGCAACGTTCTCTGCAGGTCCTGCATGTAGCCTTTGCATGGGTGTGCGTATGTGTGTGTGTGTCCTATGCACACGTACGCGGCTTAAGATTTTCTCATTCATAACGTGATTTAAGGCATCTCAACATCGACTGGCATCTACCTAGCCGCCTAACTGACTGATGCCAGCTGCAGGCGCGCATTCAGCATATAAATTGATGCACTTCTCCTCTCGATTGCCACATACATATACATATATAAATGTAAATGCAAATACATATACTTTTATTGTGGCTGTCGCAATGAAAGATGCAAATGCAGGACGCTGATGTCCTTTGGCGCTGATTATTTGGCATCCTCGTCAGCAGCTTGTGCTGCTCCTACATGTCCTTAACGAGCACTTAAACGCCTTCTCACTTCACTCTTGGCCAACAGTCGCGAACAATTTAGTATCGGCTCATAATCGACTTGGGGCCAGCTGGCAATGGCAACGGCAACGGCAACGGCAACGTCGTTTTTATGGCCACTTAATCTGTTTAATTAAAAGTCTGGCATTTGATCGCAAATGCTTTAATATTCGAGTCGGCCCAGTTGTTAAGTGTCTCGGCAATTAAAGCCAAGCCACAGCTAGCATCCGGCAATACATTTCGCATCTGATGAGCAGGCGCACAAATCAATAAGGATTTCCCATTGCTATACCGTGTTCACTCGTACATCTGCTCGCATTTAAGCGGATTATTCTGTTCTAAAACTCAATGGAAAGCATGCATTTATAAGTCGCTCTCACTGATTTCTTTCATATTCAGATATCGCTTTCAGACGGAACAAATTCTAATGTAATTCGATGCTCTTTCGGTATGCGCCCAAAGCCAAAGCTTTGATTTGATATTCAGGATTCTTCCCACTCGAACAAGTACTTGGGGCATTTATCTATAGTTGTAGATGTTTCTCTCCAGGAGACTGACAAGTCCTATTGCAAGTGTAAATAATTCAAAATTCATAGTTCTGGCTTTCAGGTTTTCATCATCTTCGATAAATTACTGACAGTGCCCAGTTGTTGACATTGGCATAAATTGATGATCTGGCAAAATTTCCACATTATATTGTAATTTCCCAATCATTGTATTTGCTCTCTGCTGATTTTTTTGTCTTTATTATTTATTATTTTAGTTTTTCTCTCTTTCACAATTTGAATTTGTTTTATTTTATTTTATTTATTTTTTTTTTTCTTATATATATATATATATATTTTATATATATAAATTTAATTTGATTGGTTAGTCCATGTACCCTAAAGATTCTTTAACACTTATTTAAAGTTTCCAAAAGTTGTATCCATCTTATCATTTATATTAAAGGTTTATCATAATTATTTATATTATTATTTTTTTATTATTAATTTTTTTAAAATATTATTATTATTTTTATTATTATTATAATAATTAGTATTGTTATTAATATCAATTAAAATTTTTTATTATTATTATTATAAAAAGTTACAAAATAAAAATTCTCCCATAATGCTCACACATTTCCTGATTTAATTCAGTCCAAACAATGTCCTTATTCAGCTTAATATTCACAATCGTTTTATTAGTATCCTATATTTCTTTAAATAAAATACAAATGAATCATTTATTTTATAATCATATAAATCTGATTATAAAATAAATGATTCATCTGCTTTGACTTTAAATTAAATACATTTCAGAAATCTGTTTTAAATGGAATATTTATCTATATATCATATTCTTCTCAAAGCAACTCATAATAATAAGAACGATAATGGGCCAATAAAAAACTTTCTTGTCATATATCTAAATGGCATATCGCTCTATTTTAAATATACCCAAACATTTGTTTGTCAACTTAATAATGATATTAATTTGACAGTGCGAGAGTTCTAACAGTGGTGCAACCCCTTCCATGGGCCACACAGAAACCGTTGTCTGCTATCTGGCTTTGCAATCATTCAATTTCGTTGACCCAACTCATGTTTTGCCTTTGATGCTGCCTCTGTGTCCCAGTTGTTCGATTGTGGCCTCAGCCTTCTTGTCACTTCCCTAAACATTTTTATTGGCAACATGTCGTATGCGTAATGCAATCGACGCCATAGATATTTATCGGCCTGGCTGTCTGTCCGCCTGTCTGTCTGTCTGTCTGGTGGGCCTTCCATTCTCTTCTGGGATTTGAGCATCAGAGCAGCGCAATGTAAGCCTCGGTGATTCAATGCCTTTTCAATTTGAATAAAACGAATGTCGCCTAAATATTTGATTTATTTATTTTGACCTTTGTCAAAAGATGCCAAACACGACCAGGCCATAAGCATTTGTCTACTCTTATAGCAGCTGAAAATGCCAGTCAAATTCAATTTGCCCCAACACTAAGTTTATAATTTTCATAGCGACACACACCCATCGCCCCCGCCCCCTTTTTTCACATAGAAAAATGCGTATGACAAGCAATTTTCGCTTTATAACTTCATTGCGAGCCAAGGTCAACTCCGAGTCGAGGCGATTTGAGTATGTATGCCTTTTGTTGTGCTCGAAACCAATTCAAAATAATCTCAGCAATCTCAGTAAATGCTATGGCAAGGTCAACTCAGTTATTTCGCTAACGAACAAATGATTATTACTGCATTACAGCCCCTGAGATACAAATACATAAACACACACACAGAGAGAGAGAGAGAGAGAGAGACAGCCACACCCACACACATACAGCCGTGTGAGTCGCATGCAGATAAGCAAATGTAATAGAAACAGCTTATAGTCCTGCAGTCCCAGTCTGCCGCCCCCGCCTCCTGCTTCGTGCCACCCTCCACATCGTTATCGTAAAAGTCAAAGCTTAGCTCAATGTTGGGTTCTTGTGGATGGCTAATTTTAAGGCGACAGTTCGGGACACGCATCTGGGAATAGAAAGCTGAGAGCTAAACAGCGAACCTGATTGGCACAGCTCGGAGAATTCTCAGTGTTGAGTGGGTAAAAATCACAGAGTACTTTGAGCTAAGCTGTCATTTGACACGTCGCCTGTGAAGGCATTTTCAATGACTATGTAAATAATTCTATATTATGTAAAGCTCCCATTACATACAGCTGATTTTTTGAAAATTTAATATGTATATAACGAATATCTAATAAGAATATTTCAAGAGAATATGTATTTTTGCATATTATTATCATATTGTATATGCTAATAATGTAAATTATTTAAGTGAACCCAAGACAAACTATTTTTTTTATATACATATGTATATGCTGAAAAAATATTTTTAACACACAAATGCAAAATAAATAAATAAAAAATAAATAAATAAATAAATAAATAAACAAACAAATCAATAAACAAATAAATAAATAAATACAAAAATAAAAATATAAATGAATAAATGAATACAAAATAAATTAATTAATTAATCAATAAATAAATAAATAAATTAATTAATAAAAAATTAATAAATAATTACTAAATTAATAAATTTTTAAATTAATAAGTTAATGAATTAATTAATAAATAAATACATACATAAATAAATAAAGAAATAAATAAATAAAATAGATATTTAACTTTCATTATTGCTTATCCCATAAGCATTTATACGATAAATACATAAATTGTTAAGTCATTTTAATACAATAAAATAACAAGTCATTAAAAGTAATAGGAGAGGTACTTTAATTGGTTTCCTACCAGCGGGAGCTATGTTCTCCCCGTTCTGTGAAGTATAAAGGCATTATGAAATTAAAGCTCAGGGCGGTCGGAAATTATTATTGTATTTTCATTAAATTTCTATATCAGAGGAAGAAAACCACAAACTGTTTTCGTAACTACGCTTAGTTACATGAATAGAGACGTTTAAAAATCATTTGGGCATTTTAATTATTGAAATAGTTTCAACAAGCAGAATACATATACATATTTCAAAATAATTTTCTATTTATGCAAGCCGGATTTTTTTACTCATTGGTGTACTCTGAAATTGACAAACATTACATATAAATAACCGAATAGTTTGAGCTCAATTAAACTTAATTCATATATTTACAAAAATAAAAACAAGTATGAAAGCTCAAGTCGAGTCCGCTCGACTAGCAAATCCCCTGAACAAATTATTCAAGCAGCAGAGAGCGTTCCTATTGGTCACCTGAAGCTCGACTGTAACGAGAGAGACAGTACTTGAGTAAAAGTAAAAGCAAGGAGGGAAGCAGTGCAGAAGATCATAAAAGTTGTCTATGTGTATGCAGCAGCTCTCATTTAGTATTTGTACTTAGGTAAAGAGAAGCTAGAATGCTCACAGCAGCAGAGAGCGTTCCCATTGCTCACTTGAATGTCAACTGCAACGAGCGCTACCTGCCGTCGGGCTCAACATTTGGGAGAGACTATGCACTACAGTGCTTGAGTAAAAGTAAAAGCAAGGAGAGCAAAAGATCATTCGAGTTGTTTATGTGTAGGCAGCTGCTCTCTTTTGGTATGTGTATGTGTAAAACGAAGCTAGAATGCTCACAGCAGCAGAGAGCGTTCCCATTGGTCACTTGAAGCTTGACTGCAATAAGCGCTCAAAATTTGAGAGAGACACTGCTTGAGTAATAGTGGGCATATATAAAGCGCAGCAGACTTATAGTTGTAGTAGTAGAAGTAATGGTTATAGTAGTAGGACTTATAGTAATAGTAGTAGGACTTATTGTTATAGTAGTAAGACTTATGGTTATAGTAGTAAGACTTATAGTTATAGTAGTAGGACTTATTGTTATAGTAGTAAGACTTATAGTTATAGTAGTAAGACTTATAGTTATAGTAGTAAGACCTATAGTTATAGTAGTAAGACCTATAGTAATAGTAGTAGGACTTATAGTAATAGTAGTAAGACTTATAGTTATAGTAGTAAGACTTATAGTTGTAGTATATTATAAGGCCGTAGCTCGAAAAGCTTTAACAAGTCGAGTCCGCTCGACGAAATACCCTGAGCGAATGCTTGAAGCAGCAGAGACTGTAACGAGCTCTACCTAGCGTCTGGTTCAACATTTAAGAGAGACAGTACTTGAGTAAAAGTAAAAGTAAGCAAAGAAGCAGTGCAGAAGATCATTAAATGTGTGTGCATCAGCTCTCTTTTGGTATGTGTATGTGTAAAACGAAGCTAGAATGCTCACAGCAGCAGAGAGCGTTCCCATAGCTCACTGGAAGGTCAACTGCAACGAGCGCTACCTGCCGTCGGGCTTCACATTTGAGAGAGAGAGAGAGAGAGACAGAGCTTGAGTAAAAGTGGCTTTACGTATATAAAAGGCTGCAGCTGCAGCATTTCTTCAGTCTTCCAGGCCTGGTGGGGGTCAGCGCAACGAAGTGGAGTAGAGCGTGTGATCGATCTGCTTAGCATTAAAGACGTAGAGGAACTACGTAGACGAATACGTGAATGAATTACGTAGAGGAAAAAAGTCGAGGAAATACTTAAAAGAAAGAGGAAACACATACGTAGAGGGAATATTTAGAAGAAATGGACAGACAAATAGTGCTAAATCATCAAGAATATATGTATATACTTTGTGGGGTCTGCTACGCCTCTTTTGCCTGTTACAGACATTTCAACAAAACCATTATACCCTGATTTCCCATTTTCAATGGGTTCAGGGTATAAAAATAAATCGATAAAGGATAAACTTGCCCGCTTAAAGCAATGTTTGTTGGGTGCAATAACAACTGCAACATCATCAGACGCAATTGGGAAATTACTTTGGTTAACATCTGCAACAGCAGCAACAACAACAACAACAACAAGTGGTTGCAAGGTGCTGCAAGGTCGAGTAAAGAGCATATAAAATGCTGCTGCAACAGCTGAAAAGGACAAGTGTAAGCATATCCCCAAGCAGACAACAGACATCAGACAGCAGACAGCTGAGAAGAGAAGGAAAAACAAAAGAAAAACCATGAAAATTAATTATTATATTTTGTATTTTTTTTTTGTAGTTTTTTCTTTTTGTTTTTACATTTTTATTATTGTTGGCAGCAAATGTTGCAAGTGAGGCAAATGTGTGAAAGCGGATGAGCACAAAAAAACGTAGTGAAGTGTGAAGGACTGATGTATGCGGAAATTGTGCTAGAGAGCAGATAGCACTACTAGCTGCCGGTATATACAAATATATATATGTATGTGTATATATATGTACGCTGGCAGCCAAAAGGGGATCAAGGAAGCCAAAGCAGCTGGTGGTAGACGCCTGGCGGCAAACTCATGCATTTTTCAGTAGGAGGAGTAGCAGGAGCAGCAGCAGGAGCAGCAGCAGGAGCAGCACCAACTATACTAACAACAGCAACAACAAAGTAGCTGCAGCAACATTGTGTGCAAGTGACAATGACAATGACAACAGCTTTGCAGTTAATTGCCAGCAACGTGGCAAGCACTCAACCACCCAACCACTCAAGCACCACACCAAAACTTAACACTCTGCACAAAATTAATTTGCATAATTGAACGCCTAATGATGAATTTGTGCTTAAATGCCAGTCGAGCCATTTATATACATATATGTGTACATATATATCAATTGTAATAATCTGCATCGATTCGCATAGATATGCCAGCAGCAGCTGTGCCCCTGTTTCAGCTAATGCGTATTCAGGTCTGCAAGGCAATCTCAACAATTTGCCTCATATCAGCTGCTGTCAATGGACTGTCCGCATGAAGTTTGACAGGCTGTTAATCGAGGGGCTGCGGCTGTTCATATGCCCGTTATGGCAATGAGGCCAGTTTAATTAAGTTTAAAACGTGCGTGATAATTAACTTGTTTGCCACGTGCCAGACGAACGAGAGAACGCGTGCTCAGATTCCAGTTCCAGTTCATTGAACGTCTGATAAAAAAAAAAAAGGAAAAAGTTTTCATAAATTAACAGCTATCTTAAAGTCCAGTCAAATCATAATTAGGATTTTATTTAGCCACGAAATGTTTAAGAGAATATGTAAATTTAATCTGAAGGTGAACTAATTATTAGTTATTAATTAATTTATTATTTATTATTTATTTATTATTATTTGTATTTATTATGTACTTTTTAATTTAAATTATTAGCGTAAGTTTTAAATATTTTTTTTTTTAACGAGTAAATCATTTTTAATTTTTAATTACATATCTTGAATTATAGACATGTAATGAAAAATAAAAACTGATAATTTAATATAATTAAAAATTTAAAATGAAATTTTTTAATTTTTAATTATTTTTTAATTTTAAAAAATTATAATTTGATTTTTAATTACATATCTTAAATTATAAGTATGTAATTAAAAATTAAAAATGATATTCTCAAACTATTATTACCAATATTATTTTTATTTCCTGAAAATGATTTTATTCTATTAATGGATATATGTTGCTTTACGTCATATTAATTTCCTTTCTTAAATAATTTTCATTATTTTATTTTGGTTCACTTAAATTGAAATTGTATATTCAATTGTTGTAGATAAAACCATTAGCCAAAATCGATTACTTCTTTTAATTTGAAATTTGCGTATTTTGTTTTGCTGCAATTGAATGAAATCTCTGCGCCTGCTACAAATGTATGCCAGGCCCATTAATCATGATCAATTTTTTGGCTGCCATGAGTTTTAAATTGAACAATGCATAATGCCAAACAGTCAAAAGATAAATATGTGTCGTCTCTTTTTTTCTGTTTTTTGTTAATTTATTTATTTTTTATTTTTCGCGACCTCAGCTAAGAGCGTTTGGCAATATTTTCGCGGTGTCGAATAAAAATTATTATATTGCACGTTATTTAAACAGAAACAAGACTGTGAGAATTAAATGAAAATTGCATGCTAGGCACAGAGAGAAGCGAGGCGCTTAGGGCTAAAAGTAAAGGGCTGTCAAAGGGAAATCTGCACATATTGGTCATTAATAAAAGTATATTTTTTATAAATATAAATGTGCATATATACATATACATATATATATTTATAGATACTTTTTTATCGATATTTGCATCAAGCAGTACAGCAGGCAAATATTGATAAACAACAAAAAATGAATACAGTTTACAGTTGGCTGCAAAAAAAGAGCATGCCATACAAATATGAAAATAAATATGGCAAGCAAAAAGAGAAAAAAAAAGAATACTGCGTGAAAAGGCAACCATAAAAGCTCTACAAACGTTAAAACCTAGAGCTGGCATCGTGCCAGGATCGTGCAGAGTGCTGAAGATGCAAAAATCTGTTAGAGCAAAACAAAAAATTCCATTTCAAGAAAATCATATAAACAAATATCACTCTTCGCCTCTAAACAATAATTCTCCTTCTCCAAATGTAAGCTTAAATAAATTGAAAATATAAATAGAGCCATGTAAACTAGATAAGGGAAAATCAAGAAAGTTTGAGCGTTTAATAAAAATTAAAAAAAAAATAATATTAATAATAATAATAATAAAACAAAAAATATGTATTAAGGCAACTTTATTTAAATTTAAAATTATTTAAATTGAATTTAAAGTCTTCGTGTAAACAAAATAATTAAAGTAAGCAATTACTTTGACAATAAGCTACAATTTTATTCTTCTAATTTCTATTATTAATTAATTTGTAAAAATAAATTATTAATCCTTAATTTTTTTTTAAATTGAGTTAAAATTTATTAAATAATAGATGCATTTTTTTTTTCATTTATTAAATTAAAATTTATTAAATCTATTTAAATTTTTTTTTTAATTTATTTATTTATTTAAAAATTATTAATTATATTTAAATGTATTGATTTAAATTTTTTTATTTAATTAAAATGTAAGAAATCTTTATTATTTATTTTTACATTTATTTATTTTATTAAAATTTATTAAATCTATTTAAATATATAATATTTTAAATTTATTTATTTAATTAAAATTTATTACATATATTTAAATGTATTGTTTTATTTTTTAATTAAAATATAAATTTTTAAATCTGTTTAAATGTATTGATTTTTTAATTTATTTATTTTATTAAAATTTATTAAATCAATTTAAATGTATTGTTTTTTCTAAACTTATTTATTTAATTAAAATTTATTAAGTCTATTAAATGTATTGCTTTTTTAAATTTCTTTATTTAATTAATATGTATTTAATCTATTTACCTAAGTAGTTTGAGTTTTTTTGCTATCCGCTTTTCGTGCCTTTTGGCCGTGTGCCCAACACAACGTCTGTTACAGCTCTAGGGTGCCGGGCTCGTTCCATCAATTTATACTGTTTTCCAGCACACTATAAAGCAACTGCTCTCACTCTAGCCTGTGCTCTATCTCTTTCACACAACGAGCGTTAACGTGTGCGCGATTGCGAGTCAATTGTGTCGTTATTTATCAGTCAGCATAAATGCCGCTTTAACTGTGTGTGTGTGTGAGTGTGCGTGTGTGTGAGTGTGTGTGTGTGCGAGTGTGAGTGTCTGTCTGTCTGTCTGCCTGACAATGACAATAACAATAACAACAATAATAGCCATTGCCCTTAAATCTCTCTCTCTCGGCCTCCCTCCCTCTCTCTCTCTCTCTCTGTCTCTTTCACTCTCTGTTTCAATTTTTTGCTGCATGCTTTTAGGCGCTGCCTTTTGTGCAGGTGTAATAATAATATGACCACAATAAATAAAATATTAACGCATATATTGCTTGTTAGTCATTGTTGCACTCGAAAGTGCGCCGCCCTTTGTCTATTCTCTGTTTTTGTTGTATGGGCGTGGCACGGTAATTGCCGCCATTCACTGTTGTTCATTAAACGCATTGTGTGCAACGATTTTTGAGCACTATAGAGATTCTTCAGTGCGGTTTTGCGGTTGCACTTTACGACTCGGCCATCGATGCCCTTTATAAGGTGTGAACAGAAAAATAAAATTTAAGAAATATCTGCGAGCAGCTATAAGAATAAATGTAAATGAAATATAGTCACATATAAACGCAGCTTTAATGCAATGCAAACAGTTTCAGTTGGTTGATTATTCCTGAGCTTCCAAGCTTCTGGCACTTAATTCAATATACAATACAACAATATCAACAGACAGACATTAAGTGCCGTTCAGTTAATGAAAATTGCATTTTCCTTCAAATAAATACATGAATTAAGTCGGCGTAACGAGCGTAGACTCGATAAGAGCATTTTGTGCTTAAGAGTTGACTGTGAAATATTTCATTAACATTTTGTAAATTAAGATGCTTAGGCTTTCAATTATTATTAATTAATATATTTGTGACTGCCCCACCTGCCCCGCCTCTAGCCTAACATAATTCCCTAGCTCCGCTTCACCCATTG
Source organism: Drosophila aldrichi (assembly GCA_035045965.1). Taxonomy (NCBI): domain Eukaryota; kingdom Metazoa; phylum Arthropoda; class Insecta; order Diptera; family Drosophilidae; genus Drosophila; species Drosophila aldrichi. Next base: position 15,915 of record JAWNOM010000554.1, read on the forward strand.
CCATTCAGTCGATGTCAATATGCAAATCCTATTGAATGTGCAATGCTGTTCGGCTTGTGTGCTGCTGCTGCTGCTGCTGCTGTGAATGTAATTAAAGCTGCCGGGGCGTATGAGTGATGTGCCGTGAAATTTATATACATAGCTCATACGTCATGTCTGTCGGCATGCAAAGAGATGCATTTGTCAGTCTCTGCCGCCGCCGCCGCCAGTGGGTGGGTGTGGCAGCTGTGCTGTGCTATGTGAAATGTTCAGCTATGCCAGCTGCAGCTTAATGATTTTTATGCTGCTCTCGCACTTAAGTTGCAGTTTTCTCTCATCTCTTTTCTTTTTGTCGGTTCCACTGGGCGTTAATGGCAAACAGCGGTGACAACATCTGTTCCACATAAACACACTTCCACACACACAGACAGGCACACACAGACAGGCACACTCATTTGGCTGGCGGGCAAGAAATTCCGAGTCATTAGTCGTTGTCCCGGTCGTCGACTAAATTACAGGGCCTGCGAAAAAGCATTATTTACACACACACACACACATGAAATTAGAGTGAAAGCCAGGGAGCTCTGCGCTAGTTTACAATTTGTATAAATGCAAATGTTTCGCGAAAGAAAATCAATGCGGTTCGCTTTTGGTATGCGATGGGAAACTTAATAATAACAAATGAAAAACTTGAGTTTCATATAGTTTTCTATTTCAGATTAATACGAAACATGTAGTAATTTATATTAATTTTAAGGCATCACGATGAGTATGCGGAATGGAAACAGTCGCGAGTCCATCAACTTTTGCATGGCAGTGTCCAAGCGATTCTCGTGCTCGTACAGCAGCTGTGGCAACATATTTCATAAGCCAAAAGTGACGAAAAAATATTATGTGAACTGACTGATGAATGTCTCGCTAGCAGAGCACATACATATATATATATATGTGTGTGTGTGTGGGAGTGTGAGTGACCTGATGGAAAACTCCTGTCAGCAGCTGGAGACGGCTGCCAGTGCCAGTATCCGTTTCCCGGGCATCATTGTCGCCTGCCATTGCGCATCAGTGTCCTGTGGTCCACGCCCTTGCGAGTCTTCGCAGGACTTTTGTGTTGTCAAGGTAAAGTTTTTTTTTTCTGCTGACGAAACTGAGCCATGTACGCCAAAAAATATTAAAATTAAAAAATGCGCGCTTCATATTAATATTTGTCAGCTTACATTATATCTCGTGCCTTCCATCACGAGAACGGACATGGACGCACAAAGAAATATGATTAGGCAGCAAATTTAATGAATACTATTGTCAGGGAATTACAATTTTAAGCCTATTAAAACATTTAAGGCGCACTCCTTTAAAAGAAAGAAAAAAAGCAAACAGCAAGATTTAAATAAAAATGTAAGAGATTTATTTTTTTTAAATTTATGTTTATTTGAAGGAATTTATAAAAAAAAAATAATCAAAATAAAAGAATGATGTAAAAAGAGAAATAGATGACAATGGAATGAATGAAGTATTATGAATTAGTGTTTCGCTTGGCCTGGACATCAACTCGATGAGTGGAAGGAAATCAGGTCTTCCACTTTAGCCAAGTTGAGCTCTCTGATAATTGGGTATTTTGCGAGCTATATTTTCTAGTGATTCATCTATAAGTTTTATCAGACTATTCTGCCACAATTATCTAATCTCAGCTGCCAATTTCAATATATGTATATTCCTATAAAAAATACTCTTTTACATTTTAATTCAAATTTATTTTAATTTTCTAACTAAACGTTCTCTCTACCACAAATGAATATTGCCTAGTTAGTGGCCTCGGTAAAACTTTTTCTTTATTTCTCATATAATTTTCCATCTCTTACTCTTATTAATTAATTGCATCTGTTGTGCAGAATTATTTACTCGTTGAAGCGTCACAGAGCTGTGGCAATTGTTCATTGTTTCCAACTCCTAAGTCAACTCGGGCCTACCTTAATTAAATTATGTCCCTTTCTGCCTTTTTCACCCAAGCCAACAATGGCTGTCATAATGAAGCAACTTGTACCGCATTTCTGTTCCGGCGGAAGTGCGCGAAGTTTGCCACAGCTTCGACCCTTTTACCTAGCTAAAAGGTCATGCGAGGAATTGTGTGTGTGTGCGTGTAAGTGTAAATATTTACATACGACGTGTTATCAAAAAAGAGAAAGCATTTCTGTGTAAGGGCCAGAAAAAGCAGGACTCGACCTGGCCAAACTTTCCATGCAAATCAGTTAGAACAGGCCGTAAAATATTTTTTCTCTCTCTCTCTCTTTTTTTCTCAAACTTTTCAATATTTTTTGTTTTGTGCATGTTTTTTTTTTTTTTTTAATTTTTCATTCTTGTTGAGTATGCAAATTGAATTTAAGCAATTGCCACACACTTTGCTCTAGTAAAAGCAATTTAGCAATTTTTAAATATTTTATGGCCACAACTTTTGGCAACATACTTCATGCTCTTTATTTATTTATTTTCACAAAGGTAATTATTTTTTCTAACATTATTTAAAGCTTGATTTTATTTCCATTTTGTTAATAAAATTTTCATAATAAAATGTATTTGACTTTGCAAAGAGTCAGGTAACTTTTTTGAGACTGCTTGAAGATACCCTGTAAGTTTTAGGCCAAAGACAAGAACTTCTCTTTTAACTATTGCATGTGATTCTAATGAAGTTTCTGTAGAACTCTTTTAGTATAAAAAATGTATTTAAATCTACAAATTTATTATTATTTAAAATTTTCACACATAGAGAGAATACCTCAGCAAAAATAAATATAAACATAATATATATGACTTCATTTGCCATTCACTTCATCTCAGCTCTCTATGTCTCTTTAAAGTTGACCCATGAATTATTCATGAGTTTCGTATACATAGCAAATGGGGCACAGCTCAGCAAAATCTTTCAAAGATTGCTAAACATTGTTCGGGCTGTGGGTAAAGAGACGAGTTCAGCTTAGCCATGGCTGGAAATAATAAACAGATTAAATAATGAAAAGTTTATGAAAGGCGATTAGCATACAATGCAAAACAAAGTGGAGAAGGCGTACAGCAAATTACGCAAATAATTGCCAAGTATTTTTGTGCTGGACGCAACACGAAAGAGCTTATTCACAAGACATTCCACAGCCAGGAATGATATTCGAGATCAATTAGGCTTTATAAATAGCCAAGCGCTTAATGGCAGGCCAGCTCCCTCCCACCTTTCAGCAGCCTCCATTTCGCAATTCGCGGCCTCGCAAATTTATGAGTTTTACGGGCCATTATCGCTTTAATAATTTAGTTGGCAACGAGCAAAACAAACCGAGCCAAATGCCCGCAAATAAATGTGCAAAATGAGAACTGGAAACTGGAAACTGAAAACTGGAAAATGAAAATGGTAAAGAAAATTGCAGGCAAATTGCGCTGAAAATGCGAACGAATGGCTGCATTTGAGAGAGCTGCAAATGAGCCGCAATACAATGTAAATCAAAATGAACTGAGATTCATAATTTCCAAAGATCCGCTTAACTTTCATCTACAAACACCTCGCATAATCAAGAGCAGCGCAGCCAGAGACCCAAAGGATACACGCACAGGACATTGAGTAGCCTTGGAATTTGCATGGCTGCTGTGAACAGGCAAATATTTCTTTTTTTCCTTTTGCCTGGAAATATTACCATGGTTTTCTTCCCTTTTTAATTAAAAAAAAAAAAAAAGCCAAGCCCAAGCACCTGAGAGCAAACAGCACAAAAAGGATAACGAACGTCTGGGCATGGACAGCGCAAAAATTGCGATTGCGAAAAGGCTGCGCTAATTAAAAATTTGCGTTGGCCGCCGTTTAAAGACATCAGCCGTTTTTCTAGGCCGTGAAAAATTAATAGCATTTTTAAATAGACTTAAGGCACTTGCACAGCTCTGCTTTATTTTCCATTATTTTTTTTTATTTTCTACCCTGGAGCCATAAAGTGTGGACACAATAGCGAATTATATTGCTCTTGTTTTCCTATACAATATAAAAATAGCTCAAGGTAAGAACAATGGACACGTCGCCAGCCGTTAATTACTCTATTTGTGAGCTAGTCAGAGCTTAGACTAATTGAAAAGTGGAGTAAATTAAATTTAGAAAAATAAATAAATAGATTTAATAATTTAGTTATACATAATAAATAAAGGGAATAGAATTCGATTCGATATAAATACTTGAGTTGAAATTAAAAATCAAACCTCACCTTTACAGGGTATCTTTCGGTTAATCTCTTACCTCTTGGCTTGTGTTTTTGTTTGAGCAGTGGCTGCCATTTATATACCTAAGCTCTAGAAATTAATTAAACGCTCGCCTCTTGACAAGGTCATGGGGCTAACTGCGTTGGCTTAAAAGAAAAATCAACAGAATGAAATTTCACTTTTTCACTTTATTCTCTTTTTTTTTTAGCTAGAGCGAAATACTTTTCAAGGCTTTTGTTGCTCAGGCTGCGTGTGTATAAAATTAAGCAATTAAGCAAATAGTTTTCGATACAGTTTTGCAGTTTGAGCAGCCAATTAAAAGCGGAAGAGAATTTCGAGTTAAATCGTTAATTTATTCAAGAAACGCATTAGCTGACAACAAAAAAATGAAGATGAAGCTGAAGCTGAAGCAATCGACGTCCGCCCGCTCGATGGCCATTCAATCAGCTTAAATCATTTTTATGGCTCCAGTCCGAAATTGATTCCCGGGCAGCCTGCCACGCCCACACGCTGTCACTGTTTTTGCAGGGTAGACAGACAAGCTAGAGGCCATAAATAAAGTTGATGTGGATGTGGATGTGGATGTGGCCGTGCGTGCTGGAATATTTTAAATACAACAATTAAATGCAAATACCGAAAAACACAATAAGCAAAAATAAAACTCTATGAATGCTCGCCCCTTCCGCACACCCGCACTTCCGCCCATCCAGCCAATATCCTGGCAAATGTTGAACGAAGCCTGCCGCAGCAGCTGCAGAGCAAGCACAACAATTCCCCGATTGGGTAGGCCATCAACAACGCTTTTTTTCCCGATGCTAGCGTAAATATTTTTGAGCGGCAAAAAAAAAAAAAACAAGCAACAGCCAGTCTGAATATATGGACTATGGCCACGCCCCAAGACCAGCAAAGCAATTGGCAATGAGCAAAAAAAAAAAAAAAAGATAGAGAGAGAGATATTTATATATATAAAAGGTTGTATAAGCTGTGGGGTTGCCCACGATGCGTGCGGTCAGGAGGAGGAGGGAGGGAGGGGCTGCATGGGCTGTAGTAACAAATTGGCTTACGCAGGGCACGAAATTCACTTTAATATAATTTCAATTATTTAAGTGAAAGCATATTTTTAATGCGCTTTATTGCCAATTTTCGTTTAACAAAGAAAACTTGAACGTTAAATGCCATTTTACCAGTTGCCCCACACACACACACACACACACACAGCCTGATATACAGGTTTATATGTATGTGTGTGTATGTATGTGTCTTAACTTTTTTGCTTGGGCTGGAGATGGACCATATGAAGCTGTGTGGCTGAGGTGGGCTAAATTGGATTACACGTATTAAGTACCAAATTAATGGACTGAATAAAAATATATATTTAAGTTGAATTTGTTATATTTAAATAACTATAATATATTCAATATTCATATAAATTATAAATCAGAAAAAGCTTAAAAATGTATGAAGTAAGCCACATAAATAATAAATAATATAATTGACAATTAAAATATGAGTAAGCAATCAATTAAATCTATTAAATAAATTAAACATTTACAATTTTTGTTTTCATTCATACAATATACTTGTATTATTTTTAAATATTTTTAAAAAGCCACAAATATTTCATGTACTTGAAATGTTGCTTGGACCAAATTTAATTTAAAAATAACTTATTATTTTTGTATTTTAAGTATTAAAAACAGTTGGTCAAACATATTCGACAGACATTCATGAGTAGATATTTTCAGATTAAAATCTAAATGTTGTATGTATATGTTATACAAATATTAGAAATATTTATTGAACATATTAAAAATATTAAAAAAAAAAACTTTAAATTTAAAAACAAAAATATTTAAAATAACGAATCAATTTCTATTTTATAAAAAAAAGTATTTAATAGTATTTAATAATATAGTATTTATTTATTTCCTATTCTCTTAAATTTAAAAAAATGTAAAACACAACACTTTTCACTTTAAAAATAAAGTGTCCCATATAAAAACAAGTAAGAAAGCTCTAGTCGAGACTGCTCGACTACGAAATCCCCTGAACCCGTCTTTTTGCTTACAAAAGAAACACACACACACATACATAGACACATATAGGCACGCACGCATCAACACGCATGGGCTGCAGTGTGGGCTTCTCATTGAAACTTAATTATTTAATAACTTTTTTTGTGGACGTACGTTCTTCATGAAACTTTTAGATTGTGATTATATCATTACTATGCGTGTATGTGCCGAATCTCAAGTCTCTAGTATTTGAAATACGCATTTTACAAAGGTGAGGGTGAGGGGGTGGATATAGGGGTGGGGGGTGAATTATAACAAAAACCGAAATTCTAGAAAGTATATATAAGTCTACGTTTAAAATTTGGAGACTCTAGCTCAAAAGATGTAGGAGATATAATTTAATAATTGACATTCGATAAGGTTTTTCATCGATAAAAAAATAATCGGATAAGTTATCGAAATTATGTGATAAACTCGATATGCGCGTGCTATATACGGACATTTTAAAAAAAAGTTGAAGTCTCTAGCTATTGTATCTTCGGAAATCGACGCGTTCAAACATACGGACAGACGGACGGACGGACGGACGGACAGACGGACAGACGGACGGACAGACAGACGGACAGGGCTAAATCAACTTATCTCGTCGCCCTGATCAAGAATATATATACTTTGTGGGGTCTGCCACGCCTCCTTCTGCCTGTTACATACATTTTAACAAAACCATTATACCCTGATTTCCCATTGAAAATGGGTTCAGGGTATAAAAATAAATAAATAAAAATGAATAAATTTAAAACTTGGAATAAAAATATTTAAATATTTAAAAATATATATATTTAATGAAAATATGTTATTACAAAATTTTGAAAATGTTTTATAAAAATTATTATTATAAATATTAATAATATTTTTATTATAAATATTTAAAATTTTGTAAACCATTTACAACTCTTGGACATGGAAATTCTCTCCCCTTTAGGCCATGCATAAAATCACATTTTTTGCCCATCACTGTCACTGTCACTGTCTGTGGGAATCACAGCATTGCGTTCATCGCTATCTGACAAGGATTTTCCTCTGCTTTCATTTTTTACTTTAACTTTTTTCATTTTTGCTTTTTTGGCTACTTTGGCAAATTGCGGTCAACACAAACAAAAATATGCTCTTTGTACACATACCCAGACCAGCCAGGTCCAGCCAGGGGCAGGCTTTGTAAATTTTGCTTGCAAAATAAACGCTCAACAAATATTCGTTTGGCTTAAAACTATGCTTTATTATTGTATACTTGCGCAGAAAGTAGATGTTTTTATTTTTTTGTTAAATTATTTTCGCCCGTTTGCGAAAATGCAATTAAGTTGCTCCCGACGCCGACGCCCCCGCGCCGAGACACGAGCAGACTTCTTAATTGCATAGTTTTAGCTAAATTTTTGTGATTTATATGAAATGCATTGGGGAAAGTAATTTGGCCATGCATTTTGGCCTGGTTCATTGGAGTGCTGTGCGCATTGTTTGGATTTGGCAGAATTCGATAGAAGCAGCCGCTTTGGGCTTTTCCAACGATTTTCTCATTTTCAATTTTTTCTTTATATATATTTTTGTCTCTCATTTTGAATTGTGAACGTGACCAGGGAACTGTTATGGAGTGCAGCCAAGCAATTCGATTATTGTTGAAGTAACAGGAATTGACGCGGGGGGCAAAGCTATCGAGAGAGCCTTGACAGCATTTCCCAGCAGCCGAAGAAAATGCGAGCGATAAAAGAAAAAAAAAAAATCCGAAATTAAACTAGCCAGGCTGGCTAAGTGTGAATGAAGGCATAAATATTTAATTTTGTTAAATAAAGCATACGTATATAGAATAAATATATATATATATATATGTATCAGCTATCCATTTTTCATTTTCGCAATTTATTTTTCTCTTTAAATAAAATGTATATTGAGTGTAAAGTCGCTGCCTCTTATATGTCAACTCTGGCAGGCTGTCATATCCTTGTGAGACACATTTCTGCCGCCAGAAGGTCGAAGTAGATAGCTCAGTATACGACTGCTTGATGCCCTGTAATAAATCGAATGCTGACTTCAGATAGATATCAAAGAAACTTGTTTAACTTGTATTTAATATGAACTTAAATTAAATAAAATTTGTTTAATATATTAAAGGAGATTCTTTTCTACATTAAACAGAATTTCTTTGCAGAAATGCTTTTTACTCAAACAAGCTGTCAAAAATATTTGTTTAAGTCAATCATCTCCCATCAGATTCAGCTCTTTGCTGGGTATTGAAAACCTCAAGTATTGCCACGGATATTACGCTTGCTGTGCGGAAGGGGAAGTGTTGCCAGCGCATATTTAATTCATTTCCCATCAATTTCATTTCCCTTACATCCTTTCAAGTGTCGACTTGTGTAAATGTTAAATTAAATCAACAGAAATCAAACAGAAGTCAACGCAAGTTTTCGCATGGCCTTAAGCGTATGCCCAAGGCAAACATGCATACATGCACACATGGCATGCATGCATGCATGTCACAAATTGATTTTCTCTTGGCTAATTGAATCGGGTTTTAATAATTTAACATAAAATATATGTATGTACATGGAAAGTTGTTGCTTTTCGTTAAAAAAAAGGAGAAAGTAGTTGGAGAAGATAATGGGAATCGTACTATTGACGCTCACTACTCGATGTCGTCCTCCTTGACCAGCTTGGCATTGGGATTGTGCAGCAGCAGCTGTTTGTTGTGCTGGTGCACATTGTAGTGGAAGAAGTACTGCTTGCTGTACTCGAAGGTGGAGATCATGATGGCGCAGGCGGGCGCCACCTTGCACAGCCTGGGCACATAGCCGGCGAAGAGGCCGCGCAGCCCAAAGAGGCGATAGATGCCGGCCAGGCGGCTGTAGGTGGACTGCTTGCTGAGCTCCTTGGAGGGTGAGTCCGTGAAGATGACGCGCTCGCCGAACTCGATCTGCTCATGGGTCTTGATCACGTCGAAGGGACAGGTGACCAGGGCGGCCACCGAGCCGGCCAGCACGCCGGCCACGAAGCTGAAGCCAAACGAGGGCTCCTCGTCGCACTCGCTGAAGCAGATCTTGAGGTACTCGTAGGCCGGCCAGTAGATGCCCGAGAACGGCACGTCCCGCAGTATGGTGGGCGGCAGGCCGCGCCACAGTCCAGCCACGCCCTGGATGGCGATGATGTTGCGCACGAACTGCAGCACCTGGGCGTAGCTGAGGCGCTGCGACTGCATCTTCGTGCGCACCAGCTCGATGGGACTGACGAAGGTGACCGCGCAGATGCGAGCCGTCACACCCGACAGCATGGGCACCACCAGCGGCAGCTTCTGCTCCGGGGTTGCGCCTTTCAGCTGAGGCGGCGCAAAGTGCCGCTGGTAGATGTCGATGTACTTGGCCTTGAACTGCTCATAGGCCACGAAGTAGACCACGGTGGAGGGCAGCGCCGAGACCAGCGTGGGCCCCAGCCCCGACCAGAGGGCGGCCAGGCCTTCCCGGCGACTGATCTTCAACAGCGCATCCAGTGTGCCCCTAAAATGCGGCTTCAGCGTGTTGCTACCCGCTGCGGTGGACGTTGTGCCGCAGCTGAAGAGATGATCCATCAGCCCGTTGCAATAGAGGAAGCACTTGCTAGGCCGCGACTGCTGCGATTGCTGCGACTGCATGCGCGTCTTGATCACGTCCAGGGGCGTCATAAAGCAGGCGGTGATCATTGCACCAGTGCAGGCCGATGCCACCTGCTGCAGCGGCCGTATTTGGAAGCGCGGATCCTTTAGCAACTTTTTCGTTCGAGGCTTCTGTCGTTCACCGGCACCGGGCTTGCTCCCACTGCTGCTTGGCTCACTGTGGGCGCTTAAGTCGGGCTGGAGCAGTTTGTCGCCAACGGCCTTGGGCTTGCTCCCGCTGCCGCTGCTCGGCTCACTGTGGCCGCTTATCTCTGGCTGCAGCAGTTTGTTGATAACATCGGCGTCCTCTTGCTTCGGCATTGCGACGGCGTCGCCTACGACGTTTCCTTTCTGCTGCTGTTGTTGTTGCTGTTGTTTGACAGTGGAGCCGGATGTCGATTTGTATTACAACTTTTTGTGTACAAATTCGAAACGAAACAAAGCTAACAGCGTGTTAGCGTTGCCAGATGTGTGAAAGTTCCCCCACACCAGCTGGCAACGCCATGCAGCGTATATCGCAACGAGATGGCAGCACAACAGCTACGTCTATTGCCAGCAAATGCATAACATATTAATGAATCACTAAGAACTGGATTAATCTGAATAATTTTACATATATTGATTGCACCGTTATGCTGTCTATGCCAGAGTATCGTCAAATACATCAGTTCCAAACAAAAATTTTATACAAAATATACGGCTCGTTGATTAAATGTTGAAATGCTGTCAGACGTCAGCTATGTTGTTTCGATATTTGAAACTGTTCACTTGTTGCATTCCGCCTTAATCACGCCTACCCAGCAGCTGAAACAATGTGACTAAATCCATTTTTGCCAATTACCCAGCTGCAATTCGCTATTCCAATTTGACTGAGCTTAAGCGCCGAACAGAGCATAAAGAGTCAGCCGCCTTCTCTATGAGCGAGCTCGACACATTCGATGGCAACCTGAACCCGCCTCAAAAGTTATCTGACAAAGAATTTCCAGCAACGGCAAGAACAACAACTACAACAACAACAACAACAGCAACTGTGTATGTATATAGAGCAAAGGCTGAATATTTGTGCTTCTGCTGGGTGGGGGGGCGAGGCGGTAGCGAATTGCTGCGAACAAAAGCCATGTCAACTCTTGACGGCAAAATAATTGACATCAAAATGATGTGTACGGTTTTCTGCGCCAGTGGCACTGGAATGGAGCACTGGAGCAGTTTGAGCACTGCGGATCGTTAGTTTATTAACACGAATGCAAAAGTGCAAATAGGATGGCTAGATTGCAGTGCAAGAGGAAACCAGCACGGCGCAGGTATGCTCAATCGATGTAGCACAGGTGCCAAGCAGTTGAGGCGGCAAATAGAGCAAGAGTAGTACAAGATTTAATACGGGCAGCTGATGTAGCGAACAGGGTTTGGATTGTCGTATATGAGGCAATATTTATACGAGGAAATTTAGCATAAAACAAATTGTATTTAAATATATAAAATTATTCTATGAGTGCAGGCATTAAACAAGTGCTAAAACTTGAAACGGAAATAAAAAATGTAATGTAAATTTAATTAAAACAAGTAAGAAGGCTCTAGTCGAGACTGCTCGACTAGGGGATACCCTGAACCCTCCAAGCTGATATTCTCATCATTCTGCACTTCTTTTATACACACATACATACACACGCACGCATAAGCCCGCGCTCTGCTAACTGCGCACTAAGCAGCGACTGCACTTGGGCTGCGCTGCTGTGTGGGCAATATTATGAGAATTTATTTGTTGAATAACTTCTTTTGTAGACGTATGATCTTAATGAAACTTTTAGAGCGTAATTATAACGTGCAAATGTGTGTACATTCCAAAACACAAGTCTCTAGTACTTGATACACGTTTTTTACGAATTGGGGACGAAGGGGGCGTGGTATCCAAAATCTGTAAATGGCAAAATGTGTGTATCTATCTAATGCATATACACAGTAAATCTGAAGACTCTATGTCTAAAAGTGTTCAAATTAGGCTGAAAAAACAATATAAATTTATCGAATATCCTCGATAAAAAAGATATCGAATGAGTTATCGAAAAAATTTGATAAACTTGTACTGCGTATGGTATACACGAGTCTACATACAAAATTTCAGCTCTCTAGCTCTTATAACTTCTGAGATCTAGGCGTTCATACGGACGGACGGACGGACGGACGGACGGACGGACGGACGGACGGACAGACGGACAGGGCTATATCAACTCAGCTCGTCACCCTGATCAAGAATATATATACTTTATGGGGTCTACCACGCCTCCTTCTCCCTGTTACATACTTTTCACAAAACCATTATACCCTGATTTCCCATTTTCAATGGGTTCAGGGTATAAAAAAAAGATATGTAAATGGCAAGTTATAGATTCAAATATTAAATTTTAAAAGAAGTATATATAAATAATTTTATATTTAATAAAAATACATAAATTAAAACAAATAAATAAATAAAAAATAAATATTTAAAAAAATGAAGAGAACATTACTTTTATATTCCTTTTATTCCCATTTGTACTTTATATTCCCATTTTTACTTTATATTCCCGTTTTTATTTAACGATTGAAAACATTCGAGTTTGATTTAAAAATAGTTAAAATTTCATATTTGCTAGGATATTCATTTTATATTTTGTGTACAAAAAAATGTATTTTTATGTGTATAAGCACATATATAATATATATACATTCCATTTATATAAATATATTTTGCTTCTGTTGAGTTGGATTATATATATTTTTTTGGTATATTGAAAAAAAGAATTCTTTAATATATTTATATTTTATACTACCAAAAGACGTAGGCGAGGCAAAGCTATTGAGGTACTCTATATATTCATGATCAGTGGGAGAGCTCATCTGGCCATATTAACCCAGCGATTGGGTACGCTAATAAAAATTAAACAATTTAAAGAAGAGTTAAGTTATTTTATTATTAACTCCCTTCTTTTCCTTATTATAGATAACTATTATTATAACAGATAGATATATATCGATAATTGATTATTGATTATTGATATTTATACTTAATAATTAATTGATAATTTATATATTCATAGCTATATTATTTGAAATACCTATTAATTATTCACGGCATTCCAAAAGCCGTTGACTTCAAATTTATTGTTTGACTTTCCCTAATTATTACAGCGCTTTTGATTTCTTTTCCCCATTCCACAAACAAACGCAAAACACGTATTGCAAATACTAGAAACTTTCCCAGTGGCAAAAACTCTCATTTGGATGTCGTTATACGAAAGATAAAGATGTCATTAAGAAAATCCATCTAGAAGAAAAGTTATTCAAGAATTTAGTTGGCATAATAAATACCAAAAACTGCCCAGTAAGCAGTATGTGTGTGTGTGTGTGTGTGTGCGTGTGTATATACGTTACTTCCTATGTTCTATGTATGGAATAACAGTGCCTTCGAGTATTTACTAATTGGCTACACTCGCCAATAAATCTGCTATTTGTTAAACATATTTAAGTAAATATATAAACAATATCTAAAGCTCTCCATTCGATTCTATTGTCTTTAATATATTTTTAATATAAAATAAAAAATGTCATCTGTCAATTAGCAGTTATATATACGAGTTTATAGCTCTCTCCCATTTATAGTTCTTTCCTATGATTATAATCCTGCAATTGTATTTTTTATTAGTCGTATCTACTTTTGATTTTCCATTAGCTTCCCCTGCTATTTGCTCGCACAACAATGTGCTTCAACAATTTGGCAACGTGTTCGTCAACTATTTATAATCCCTGTGCCCATCCATATAGAGTGCACTCGCAGGGGCCCTTCAGGCTAGCGCAAACCTTCACATGTTGCGAACGACAGAGCACAATAACCAAAAAGAGGAAAAAAAAAAGTGGAACGCAAACAAATACAAGGACAGCATGTAAAGCATGTCGCAAATCCCATGCATATGTGTGTGCGTGTGTGTGCGTGTAGGTAAAGCATGATGGCTGACAAAATGCGGTGCTGATATGATTACGTTGCAAGAAAAAGAAGAAGAAGCGAAAGTTTTTGGGGAAAAACCACACACACACACGCACTCACACACACTTTAAATGGGCCGAGGCTTTGAGCTATGCGAGTAGCTATAGAAGGATGCCAAAACATGCATATGGCACACACACAAACACACACGCGCACACACTCGCACTTAGCAAAATATACGCACACACACACACACATACGGACAGATTGTCTTACATTTATGTGTTGCGCGGGGATATTTGGGAATTCGACACGTAGTTGCTGTGCGGCACGTAGTCAATGGAAGTGTAGGAGGTGGTGGAGGTGTCACGGCGGGGCTGGGGAGCTGGTAATTGTGGTGTAAAACTGTGGAATAACAACACTTAGTTGCTAGCTAATACGAGCACGTGTTTGCTCTGTTACACAACACTGGTGCGCCCACGACTACGCCAACTAGTTCCGCCCGCAGTCGAGCCGAGGCCGTCGCACAGCTGTCGATTGCATTGCATTGATGGCCAACTATGTTGAACATGGCAAAATAATCAGCTTATGTCAATGTGCCGCTGTGTCGCAGTTTAATGTATGCGTATTTTTATTTAATTTCTGTCGAAAATAAATTGAATGAAGCGGCATCGAAAATGTGCTTGGCAAACGTTGAAACATTGACGCAGACCTCGCATCGCTGCCTGCCGCCAAACGCCATACGCCGTACGCCGTACGCCGTACGCCATTCGCCATCCGCCTGCCGCAAGCCAATTGAAAGCCTGTGAACCGCCAAGCCAAAGAAAACACACACCCGCACACGCCCACATGCACAGCGAAAAGTCAGTGGAACCCGTTGTGAGCCAGGCCAAGGAGAAAATGCGCCACCGCGCGCCATTCACCGCACAATTCCATTACGTAAAGCAAACATCAGCTGGCGTTTGGCGTATGGAATCGTCGAGGATTCGCATTGAGATTGTGCTCCAGCTCCTGCTCCAACTCCTGCTCCTGCTTCTGCTCTTGTTATTGCTATTGCTGCTGCTGCTGCTGCTGCTGCTGCTGTTTTCGTGGCTAGGCGGGGTATCCTGCGGTGCATGGATGGAAAACAGCCAACAGCTAGAGCAGCTTCTGATGCCAGTAAAAGCTACATATTGAATATTGATGCGCATCGATTTCGACTTGAAACGGCGAAAAGTTCAAACCAGCACACATGCATGAGCACACACACACATACACACACACGCACACACACACACAGTCTTTGTTTATAATAAAAACATTTGCAATTTCTTATTGCTACACGAAACCATTGATGTTAACACTAGACAACAAAAATAAATATGAATGTGTCCATCGCATGTCACTTTGGCTAATAATTGCCAAATAATTAATTTTATTTGACACTCGATTGCAAGCATTTAATTAATTTTCTAGATGTGTATATTAAATAGCCCATGCATTGTATATTAAGAAATTACGTATATATGTATATACGTGTTTAAATATTTGATTGACTACAGAATTATATACATACATATAATTACATTTAAGTCAAGTTTAAGCCCATTTATTTCAAATCGGTAAATTTGCACATTAAAATTATATTTATATATATGTTATTATTATTATAATATTACACAAAATTTTAATTTATATATACATATATATTTAGCATACATTTTACCATATTATTTAATAAAAATATAAATTTTTGCTAATGTCTTTAATGCTGAATTTAATCGAATTAAATTTAATAAATATGCTACACTATTGTTTAACAAATTTAAAAAAATAAAATAAATAAAATAAGAAATATTATATTGGGTATAAATTAATATAAAGATATTTAAAATTTTATATTTTATTTACTATATAAATATATATAAAATATATTAAAATGTAATACAATAGCAATACTCGACATTTTAATTATATAAATAAATGTAAAGAATAAATAAATTAAAATCTATTAATATATGCACTTTATAAAAATATATAAAAAATATTTTAAAATGTAATATAACAATACTATAAATTTTCATTATATTTTCATTTAAAATAAGAATAAATATGTGAATTATAAATAAATGTAAAGAATAATTAAATTAAATTTTAATATTTTATGTATTATATAAAGATATATAAAACAAACAATATGAGCAATATTTTATTTATTTATTTTTTTATTATTCTCTTTTTTATTAAATATTAATATTGTAAATTGTAAATTTATTTTATTTTATTAATTAATAATTTATTTATTTATTTGTTTTAAATATATATCTATAACTAAAGTACTCTAGATTTAATTGTAAATTTGTTTTATTTAATTAATTAACAATTTATTTATTTTTATTTTTTATTTTTTTTAATATCTATTTATAACTAAAGTACTCTACATTACATTTATTATTTTTAATTTTTTTTTTTTTTTTTTCTAATTGTTGATTAAGAAGCAAAGTACTTCACGTTTGCCATTCTAATGCTTGCAAACGCAAATTTGTTGCATGGTGTAACGACACTCAACTGGGTTAAAAGTCTCCATCCAGCAGCTCAACATCCTCTGTGGTGATAGTCGAGCAATTTGTGTACGCTCATCGGGCATTTAAAACAATTGCTGCCAAGCAATTATAAGGAAAAGAAAGAAAGGGGAACCGAACGTGGAGCAGCGAAGGCGCGGCGCACCAAATTAGCGACTGACAATGCGAAAGGGTCGCAGCTGCTGCAGGGGTAGAGGGGGGTGCGACTGCAACGACCCAAATTGCAAATTGCAACAAACTTGGCTGGAAGTGGGGCGCAATGCTGGCGACAGTTGTGCCATCGTCTGGGCCAAGTTTACGTTCGCAATAAGTAAATGGAACGTAAAACTGCGAAAAGCTGTAAAGTATGCTACAAAAATGGCTAGATATAAAATGCTAGCTAGTGTGACTGTCAATGCGTCTCATTTAGCATATTAACGCAGTGCTCTGTCTCACACACACACACACGCACACTCACGCGCGCTGGTGGCGCTTGCCACGTGCCACCGAACCGCAATATCATGGCGTTAATTGCTACTCGAAGGCAGTTAGACGCGTGCAGTCATGCCGGAGGCAGTCAGGCGGCAGACGAAGCCACGTTGCCACATGCCGCATTCCACGGCGCCATGTTGCAGGCGGCAGGCGTCTGTTGGCCCACTTCTCTACTTCCAAGTCACGTTTTATAAAGTTTCCTGCGCTACTCGGTGAATTTTTTATTTTCTTGCTCCTTTAGTTTTTATGCAGCAGCGAAATAAATAAATAAATAAGTGCATGAAATGAACAAAATCCGCAAGTAACAAAAGTCATAAAACAAAGATAAAAATTTGATAGAAGCATACGCATATTTATAAAGAAATTATGCTATGCCTGGAGCCAACTTTAAATTATATGATATGTGTTATTTTTTTGTCTGTTGTAATTACAGCTTGAGTTGCTTGCGAAATTCGAAATCAATAAAACTCACAAATTCCGCACCTGAGCTTTAATTACTAATCCATGGGCAGTTGGAAAAATCGTTTCGTATGCACAGCCATAATAATACCGACAATGAATACTGTAATTTTGCAGCCCATTGAATTGCAGCCGCGACAAACAACCGCAAACAAATAAACGATTATGCAGATGGGTGAAAACTAAAATGAGCTGGAAAATCATTTGGCACTGAGCAAACAGAACTGAAGAGAACAGAACAGAACAGCGTGGCGCGCTAATTATATTTAATTAAATATTTAATTTATTATTTTAGCACAATTCAATTCAATGTGTTTCTTTTGGCATAATTATGCGGACACAAACAACATAAAATCAACCGCAAAATGCAGTTATATGTGAAACAACAGTTTGATTATATCTCAAAGCTATACATTAATTTGCTGCACAGTGGGGTGAATGCACGATTTAAATGAACACAATATAGTACGTCAATTAGTTCAGTTTTACGTTAATCAATACTTCTCTACTCCTTCGCCCAAGTGAAATGAGTTTCTGGCCTTTCGTCCGTACGGTGGACTATAAGTGAAGCGGTTTAGTGCTATTGAAAAAAAAAAAATAAATAAAAATAAATACATATATTATATTATAAATAAAATATATATAATATATTATTAAACTGAATTTTGGGCAAAATAAATAATTAAAATAGAAAATAAATATTAAGTAAATAAATAAAATAAACAAATTAATTAGTAATATATTTTTCAATTGAAAATGGAAAGAAAATAAAGACAACAAGTAAGAAAGCTCTAGTCGAGACTGCTGGACTAGAAAATCCCCTGAACCCTTCGGAGAACTGATATTTCAATAATTCTTCGCGTCTTTCAACATTTGAGAGAGACCGTACTTGAGTAAAAGTAAAAGCAAGGGGAGAAGAAGTGTGTGAGTATGTGTGTGTAGCAGGTAAAACGAAGCTAGAATGCTCACAGCGAAAGAGAGCTCGACTACAACGAGAGAGACAGTGCTTGAGTAAAAGTAAAAGCAAGGAGAGAAAAAGAGCAAAAGATCATTAGAGTTGTCTATGTGTAGGCAGCAGCTCTCTTTTGGTATGTGTATGTGTAAAACGAAGCTAGAATGCTCACAGCAGCAGAGAGCGTTCCCATAGCTCACTGGAAGGTCGACTGCAATGAACGCTACCTGCCGTCGGGCTTCACATTTGAGAGAGAGAGAGAGAGAGACAGTGCTTGAGTAAAAGTGGCTTTACGTATATAAAAGGCTGCAGCTGCAGCATTTCTTCAGTCGTCCAGGCCTGGTGGGGGTCAGCGCAACGAAGTGAAGGTGAGTGTGTGATCGATCAGCTTAGCATTAAAGACGTAGAGGAATTACGTAAATGAAATAAGTGGAAGAAATACTTACAAGAAAGTGGAAATACTTGGAAGAAATATGTAGAGGGAATACTTAGAAGAAATAGACAGACGAATAGTACTAAATTGACTCAGCTCGTCATCCTGATCAAGAAAATATATTCTTTGTGGGGTCTGCTACGCCTTCTTCTGCCTGTTACATGTATTTCAACAAAACCATTATACCCTGATATCCCATTGAAAATGGGTTCAGGGTATAAAAATAGAAAAAAAAAAATCATATAATATTTTACAAATTTATTTTAGCATCTCCAACTTGGG
>JAWNOM010000555.1:0-286296 GCA_035045965.1 Drosophila aldrichi
TATAATTATTATTGCTATATTGCATGGTGAATGAATACTATTTGCAGGCACGATAATCATTTTAAGAATCATAAAATTTATATTTTTTAATTTACATAAATGAAATGAAAAATAAAAATAAATTTTAAACAAAAAATGTTAATAAATAACTTTGTCTCTGAATTTCAACAGTTATAAGATTAACAATTTAAGATTTAAAATGTATTTCCTTTATTAATTAAAATTACAAATCTTCATTAAAATATAATAATAAGAAATCAAAATTATTATAAAATCTTGCTAAAATATATTTTCTGAAAACTTTTAATAAATATGTGTATTAAGATAATTTTAATTATAAATAAGATAATAATTATTTGTCTTAATATAAACGCTTCAATAAATATAATTTTGTAACTTGAATTCATCTCAGTTCGGTGTTCCATTATGTTTGAGTCT
This sequence comes from Drosophila aldrichi, assembly GCA_035045965.1. Classification (NCBI taxonomy): domain Eukaryota; kingdom Metazoa; phylum Arthropoda; class Insecta; order Diptera; family Drosophilidae; genus Drosophila; species Drosophila aldrichi. The sequence goes on from JAWNOM010000555.1 coordinate 439, forward strand.
CCACTGTGGCGCTTAATATTTAAAGTCGTCTGTGCATTTTACACTTTATCTCTCGACATTTTGGAGCATGCGAAACATAAAATATTTTTCTGCTAATCTTTTGCGGCGGAACTTGCTAGTTCCGGCTCAGCTTTGCAAACACTTTCCGTTCATCCGAACGGCTTTACGCATATGTCTTACTCCGCATACTCCGCATACTCAGCAACTGGCGCGCAGCCGGAAGGGATTTGATTTAGGGCCATTAGAAGCAGCATATGGACGTGAGTAAGCTCGGAAATATGTGATCCATAAAGAGTTCATATAGAAACCTAAGTGTGCTCGGGTTTGATCTTCTAAACTGAACTTGTAAACTATCTCACATACATCATGCCCGCTCTCCCCCTCTGCTCTAGATCTCTGTGGAGTGCAGATCCAACCCCCATAGAGAGAATAATCTATATGTATTTTTAGCTATTCGACGATAAGCGAGAGAGTCTAGGCAGCGATGCACTTAGAAGAGTGCCAAGTGCTGCCTGCATTATTAGTATGAGATATAACGACCACACATCATATTTATGATTATAAAAAGCCTCTGCACGCCCGCACTCGCCGAGGGAGAAGGAGTGGGGGAGGCGAGGCAAGGCGAACTCTGGTCGGAGCTGGAGTCAAGTGTGGTTCTCTTAATTGCAGCGGAGGCCCTCGCTGATGAGTTTAATTGAAATAATGCGCTCGACTCTCCGCGGGGGCAAAGCCGTAAAGTGTTTTTTTTGTATGCGCAGCATTAATAATATTTATTATTATTATTATTTTTTTTTTCCTATTTTCTTCTTTTTTTGTGTTTTGTTTTGTTTTTTCTTTCCTCTCGTTGTCTCTCTAATGAAGTTTGTGTCGAGAAAGCGAAATGTTTAATTGCCAGCAATGGAGAGAGGGGGAGGGAGAGTCGGGAATGGGCGTGTCGAGCCATTAGCCAAACGAAGCGCATGATTTGTCACAATTCTGGATTGCAGTTCCGCCTCTTCAATTGGACCATTTCACATGCTTTCCGCCGCAGCTGATGCACTGCCAAGTGCCCGTTGAATGTGAAGAATTAGACATTAATGTCTTTAAGCTCGTCATGACAAATAACTGAATGCGAAATACAGTGAGCTCTCGGTAAATGTAACGAAGCTGCTGTAAACAATTTCACCTCGTTTCTTCCCAAGTTTTGCCAACTTTGCGCATATTTTCACAGCCGTCGAATGATCTATTTTGCTGGATGGGCGTGGCCGTGTGGTGGGCGTGTCTGTGGCATCCGAGCTGCTGGCGAGGTGAATGCGCAATAAATGCGTTACCTCCAGTGCCCAGTGAATGGAACGGGCAATGTCGTCGCCGACTCCATGAGCCAAAAACTTGCGGCTGCCCGAAAAGTTAAGTGAATTGTGCAAAAGTTTTTCGCTTTTCGGTTCCAGCAAAAAGTTTTAACCTTTATCTGTCTGTCTCTGTCGCTCTCCGGCTGTCTAGCTGCCGCTCTCTCTCTTACTCACTGTCTGTGTGTGCGATAAAAAGTGTGCCCACACCCGTGACCAGCTAAAAGGTAAATATGTCCCAGCAGCAGCAGCAGCAACAACAACAGCAACATGCAACAACAATGAGTGGCAGCAATGGCATTGGCAATGACCAAACAATGGAGCCCCATAAAATGTGCTACAAAATGCAAAATGCCTTCTGTGGCTTCAATAGCAACGACGACGACGACGACGACGGCGACGATGGCTATGAAACTTTTATGGTAGCCGAGCTCCCCTAGTTGCCGCCAGGTAGGTGCCACGTTTGGGTGCTGCCACCTGGCCACCAGTTGCACGGCCAGGCACAGGTGCCTCGGAGATAGTCGTCTCCCGCCTGGATAAAGCAATAAATGTTGCATTTAATTTATTAGCAGACACCTCACATACATATACAGACATGCATACATGATGTGAAATGAGCTGTGTCTGGGCACACACTCAGGCTGATTTGATCGAGCCGAGCTAATTGGAAAAGTTCACTTTCAACTTGCCACAAATATGTGATGCAAACAAAATTGTGTTTAAAATACATTTCCAATTTGCATAATGCTTCGCAGGTGATTGATTTGGGACTACATTTTAAAAGGATTCATATCTCGTTTGGCTCTAAAAATAAGCTTAAGGCATTACATACAGAAATCTAAAGGGCAATAAAATATTATTATTATTATAATTTTTTTTTTTTTTTTTATAAAAAATATAATTTTGTATACTTTAATTATAGTCTTTTTACATAATAAAATAGAAAAAATGTCCTAAAAAGTAATATAATAAATAATTATATAACTGAAATACTTATATATAAATCTTTATTATAATATCTATATTGAAAATATATTTAGTACCATAAATCAGGCTTGAAAAATTATTATTTTTTGTTTATTTTATTTACTTCTTTTTTTGTTTTTTTTTTTTTTTTTTGCCAAAGCTTTGGCAATGCAAAGATTGTGTTAACATAGTATAAAAAGTTTAGTAAATTCACTATAGCCTAAACTGAGTAAGTTTAGCTTGACTGTTGCCTGTTGCCTGAAAGTGCCTTTAAATATCATAGTCATAGCCATAGTCATCTAACGAACAGCGTTCTCCACACCAAAATCTTGTAACCAATACTCAAAGCTAACATTTGGAAACATTGTGTAGAGGTAGTAAATGCTAAACTACAGTTGCGATAAAGAACTAAAGTTGGTTGCATTTCGAGTGCTCCACTCTGTGTTAAATCAAGTTGTTGATGATTTGATTTCCTTTAAAGTCGATCATAAAAGAGCTAAAGTTTTTACGGGAATAGTAATCTAGTCTGGTTTCCTTTTAAATCTCTCATAAAATACAGTCGAGTCTCTATAATTCGAAATGGAAAATTGATACATTTTTCTCGATTTACACAGAAACTCAAATTATCGAAAACGAATTTTTTTCAAGGGGTTAGAACTTTTTTCGATTTATTGCGATTTTCGATTGAGTGGGGCACAAATAATCGAAACTCAACTGCAGCTATTTATGACTCCATTTTTCTGTTAATTTCCTTTAGAATATGTTGCGAGAATACTTTGTACTTTGATTTCCATTAAAATAGTTCATAAAAGTGTTATCGATAACTCCATCACATACTTTTAATTTCTGTAAAAATCTCTTACAAAAATAACCCCAACTGTTTTATAGAACTGTCTTTAAAAATTTCTCAATTACCTATATTCACTTATCTAATTTCGTTCCATCAGTCTTTCACTCATAAGCACTACAAACATTCTGAATATATATTTTACATACATATTTTACCACTATTTTATTTGAATACGATATTTTACTTCATTTACCATTAATTACCTCTATCATTCAGCTCATGATAAATTCATAAATATCTGTAAATATTATTTTACCACAATTTCAGCTCACTCAAGCACATTTGAAGCCCTATCTGAGTGCTCTCTGAACTTTTGTTTTGCCCAATGAAGCTGTTGCTTTACGTAAACTTTTATAAATTTCGATTTAAGCTCATTTCGCTTCAGTCCAGCCGCATAATCTGCATCGGTGTAACCGAATCCAGTTAGCATTGAATATTTCGATAGTCAAAAACCGAGAGCTGAAGCTCTATATGTGCTTAAAAGCAAATCCCTTGTATGGCAAACACTATAATCGCATAATGAAATTGGTACTTGGATCGTGGGTATCAGGAAGTGAGAGGGGGAGGTGTAACTTGTCTGCTGGCAGCTTTAGGGCTTCGAAGTAAGAGAGGAGTATTAAAGAATATTACAAGATGATGGATGCCTGGGTAACAGGTACATGCACTGCGAGCTATTTCAAATATGTGCAAACGTAACTCAATACCATAAATCAAACTGGACACTTCAGCTAAGCTGCCCCAACTTTCCACTCTTGCCCCGCAGCACTCTCATCACCTGAGCTATAAGCTGGCTTGGCAGTCGATTAATTGATTGTCTAAATGCACTTGTAAGCAACTCGACAAATCAATGAAGTGTAGTGGAAAACATGTCAGAGCTGCAAACAATGCTCAAGAGTTCCATCCACTGCACTGCACTGCCACGCCCACACACGACTGACGACTGAGTGCAGAACGTAATGGAGAAGGTAACTGGTAACTGGCAACAACAAAGAAGAAGAACACACAGCAGAGGAAAAAAAGAAAAAAGCTGCTGTCTGGGAATTGGATTTTGCGGTTTCACGTTTCGAATTACCATCGACAGCAGCTGACAGCAGATCCACGACGAAGGCAAAGGCGAAAGTGAAGGTAAAGGCAGCTCCTCGCCAGAGTTAGCCATGGTTAATTGTCACTATCGTTGCTCCGCCCTCTTCTCCTCCTGCTGCTGCTGCTCTCTGGGCATGCAATTATGTCATGTTGCAATGCAGTGGGCGATTCCCTCACTCCCTCTCCCTCCCTCTCTCTCTTTATCTGTGTCTATGTCAGGAATACTGAAGAATGGTGCTCTCGACGTAACTCAATCGGAGCCATTGCTGACAATTTGCCAGAATTCACAAGCGAATGACTTTGGCTGGAATTCGAGTGAGCCACGCTTCGTTGACTGCGCGGCCTCGCAGCGTTTCGTTTCGTTTCGTTTCGTTTCATTTCGCTTGTTGGCAAGTTCATCAAGTTGTTAAATATTTAACATTTTTCACATCTTTCTCAATCTCTCACTCGCTGCGCCACCGCACACTGCAGCACGTTTAATTGCGTTAAACATTTTATGAACGCTCTCCGAGCTCTGCCTTCAGTCAGCTCCACTTCGTCTTTTTGTTGGTGCACCAGAAAACCTTTTTGCGGTTGTCATAATTGTAATTTTGGTCACTGCAGGCTGCAGAGAATATTTGCATGAATTTATGATGAACGGCTCTGCCTGCACTAACAGCGCCAACAGCACTCCATTTCGCACCACCCTGCACCACCGCGCAGCTGACACAGTTTCGGCAACGTCGTCTCCTGCCATAAATGTCACAGAGTGGCATTTAAATATATATATAGCATATATATGTATGCTCTCTATATAAAGTCAGATGTGGAATATATTTGAGTTTATGTAAATTTTAATTTCCACTGGTCAAAGTCCGAATGCGAAGAGCGAAATAGCCCAAAGGATGTGGCTAAGTGCCTGCTGAGTACGATTTTTGATTTTTTACATACATACATACATATATTACATAAATGTATTTCACATTTTGGACAAACTAAAATTTTGTTATTCCATTAAGGCAAAGTGCTTGCTGGAACTATGTAAATGCATAGAAACGAATATCTCTATATAGTTCTGACATATCAATATGTGCGGGAAATATGAAATGCTAAGACTCAAGCATTCCATTTGATTATTTAAATGAATTTATCGGTCTGACATAAACTAATCAAGAAGCACTACAGTTGGGAGTTCCCGACTAGCAGATACCCTGAAACGAGCTAAGGAATGCTTCTTATAGATATGCAGCGAACTAATCTCCGTCATTATAATCGAATCTAATATATATGAATATATATTATAAATGATTTTTTTTCTGTTTTTTAATATAATAAGAACTTATTATATTTGCCTTATATAATAAGCTGATACTGTTGCCAAATGTTGCATAAACTGAATCCAAATGCTAATAAATATACTATCCAAATATTAATACGATCCTTCGTAAAATGGTTGTAAACAGTTTATCAACATTTATCTGAAAATTTTTTTTGTTAAGTATTTTTTAAATACATTCAATGAATATATTTCCACTGTTGACTCATGAAAATATTTATATCATTCATATTAAAGTTCTGTTCAACAACTTTTTCAACAGTTCATAAGTAGTGCAGAGTATCCGACTTTGAGATACCCGAACTATATGAGTTGCCATTTAATAAAATGGGTTTAATGCGCATCTGAATTGGCCAAAATTGTAAAATATAATCAGAATAAATACTATATACTATTTTGGAATACTTTAGAATAAATACTACTAAAATTACGTTCAAATCGAGAGTATGAACACATATTTGAAAAAAAAAACAGCTTTTCCCTTATTTATGCTGACCTTCAAATTCTTACTTTTATTAACTTTTTTTAAGAGAAATTTGAAATATATAATTATAAAATATAAGGAGTATTATTGATAATTAAAAAAGAAAAAAATATTATAAAAAATATTTTGGGTATTTATAATTAAACTTTTAATAACAATATAACTTTAATTGTTTCTCTATTTAAACCATAAACTACAACTCTCAGAGTATAAATCCATCTAGGGAATTTCGTATATTTTTAGTAATTATTGGAATATTACTTTGATGTGGCATTGGTCTTCATGGAAATGCGTCTTTGCCCACTGCGACTCCAATCACAATTGCTTCCACTTTGCTGTTGTTTTGGCCAGCTCGAGAGCAAGCCTCAATTTGGCCAGCAAACTTTTCAGCCTGCGCAGCCATGCAATTATTTTTGCTACACATTGTCAAATTGGAGTGGCCCTCCCATCCACTTTTAGTGCTGGCTGAACATTTGCACAATTTATACGTCAACGTTTATTTTATTTAATACTAAAAACAATTTCCCATGGCTTAGAGCTCTACACAATAAAAAAAAAGACTGCAATCATATACCAGACCAGAGTAGTTAGCGATATGCGAAAATAGCAAAAATTGCATCAACTGAAATTGTTATCCTCGTTTATATGGCTGCCGAGCTGCCTGTCTGGCTAGCCCGGATGTCCCACTGTCCGGCCATCCATTTGTCCGACTAGATGGTTGTTATCAATATCTAAACATGGCTGAATTGCTCTTAAATAACCAAACAATAACTTCAGAGCAGAGTGTGGGTAAAGATGCCGCCACTGAGCTGTCTGTCCTTGCGCTCAGTTTGGTTGTTGTTTATGTTGCGCTACAGTGAAACCCATAAAACTGTAGAAAAGTCCACAGAAATAAATGTGGCCAACTCTCTCGAGTGCTAGGAAATGAAAATGGCATAAGCAGAAAACGTGAACGAGCTTATTTAATTGCCACGAGCACTCTTTAGAGTGGATGCCTATAAAAGTATTCTTATTCAGCTAGGAAGCACAAGTTATCTAATCATATATTTTCTATACTAATGAAGTGATTAACTTTACGCACTTCATTCGTAAGACTAATGATAAAGTTAATGCTAAGTAATAATCATTTAATGATTAATAATATGTATGATTATTTGTATATATTGTATATACTGCTACTTCTATTATATAAGTTCTCATCATCATTACGATTAGCATAAACATTTTTTTTATCTTCTTTTATTACATATGATCATCATCATCACTATCATTACAATTGACATTTTCTTTGGTAATTTCAATAGACTTCAATGGCTTTGCATTAGAAATTAATTTGGAATATATGTATAACTATATATTACTATTTTCATTCTCATTGGCATTAGCATTTCTTCTATCATCATCATTGCCCTTATTCTTCTCATTCGCACTAACATTTTCTGTATTGGCTTACATCTTACATCTTACTAATATATTCTTATAATAGATTTGATAATTTTATCTTAATTATTTAATTACCATTTCATTTTATTGAGCATTATTATTACTCTTTTCATCATCATTACAATTATCAATTATCATTGTCATTAGCTTACTTCTTACTTTTATCATTATCATAATCACTACCACTTCGAATATCATTGGCAATTAGCACTACATTTAACATTGCCAAGATTATTACTATTTTCAGAGTCATTGGCATTACAAATTCTTGTATCATTTATATTGATCATATATCATTTACAGTATTATTAGTAATCATCATTGGCATTGTGATTAAAGTATTCATTATTAGCAGTATTATCCCTAGCGTAGTACAATATTATAACTATTTAGCTTAGACTATGAGTTCCGTTGCTCAGTCTTCAGCTCTTGCGCATTGCTCGATCAGTTGGAGAACTTCTCGCTCTCTACAAGACTTTCTTCCACATCTCAGATGGTAATACTAATATGCCAAGCGGTCGTAGCGCACTCAAAGGACGCCAAATAATTGGCGGAGCTGGGCGTAGAGCCTCAATTTGTTTTAGCGCTAAAAATACAAATACAAAATACGCTTCTGCCCATCTGGAGAGTGGACGGGTGTCGCCCGTAGCCCCCGAGTCCAAAACCCGCACCAATTTGCAGCAGCCACGAACAGTTTACGTTAGATATTGTAAATTTTCGTAGGCACCGACCACGAGCTAAAAAACAACAACTGGCAATGAAAACCATAGAAAAAAGAAATGTGGTGAGGAGCAGGACGATGGGACGATGGAACGATGGGATAGCCGGGACGAAAAAATATGTCTATTTAAATTTGTTCTGTGGCCTCGTTGTGTTCGTCTGCGGTTCTTTTAGGTAATTTGCACATTTTACACGCCGACGGGACCAACACACAAATGGATATCGAATCGGGCAACGGGGCGACAGACGGGTGCTGGATGTTGGCTATAACGTAAATATTGAAATGTATTTGGCAGCTGTGCTCAAATTTCGGCCAAAAGTAAATAAGAGCGATGGACGCTATTCCGGCGGCGCCGCCAGGCGGGGAAGGGGACTGAGCATACGCATATGTGGCATGTTAGGCCGAAGCGTGATTTGAATTTTAAAGCGATGCCCAAGCACAGCGCTAATGGCTAATATGTAATCATAATGTAGCACGAATTAAAGACGCCAAAATATTAATCATACGCCGCGTGGCGCTCATTATGCGCCACTCGAGAGACGCTAATGAAAAGTGAAAGGCTCCAAAAGATGCCAGCAACAGGGCAAAGGCTCAGGCGGAAGTAAGAAATATTTAATTAAAGGCAACGTCGCTGCAGGCAGGCGCCTCCACAGAGAGCAGAGCACCAAGTGGGAAAGAAAGAAAGAAAAGTGGCCAAGTGGCGCTAGCTAAAGCTGATTTCATTTTAAACGTTGGAGTGGGAGCTGAAGTTGGTGCTGCAGCCTTTGGGGGTGCCTTTTAGTGAAAAAATAATAAGCTACAAGTCAGGAGGAGCAGGAGAAGGAGGAGCAGGAGGAGGCTGAAATGAAATACATGCTGCATCGATAGCCAAATTATTTCAGGCAAAGCAGTTACAGCGCCTTGCCTGCAGTCGGACACTTGCATACCTAATGGCTGCATCGCCATATGTGAGAGGTGGGCGTGGGCGTTGTGGGTGGGTTGTGTGCATGTGGGTTAATAACGTCATTTATTATGCACTTCTTTCCGGCATTTCCGGTATTTACCGCGCACGCGACACGACACATAAATGTTGCCATAAATTTAGCACTGCTCCGCCACAGAGCACAGGACACATGGAAGGGGACGGCCACGGCCGCGGCTGCGGATGCGGGGGCGAGTCGGGCATGCAGCACACGTAGCAACTGCAGCGATGCGGACGATGTCTTCACTGCGGTCTTAGGTACACGCTCGGAGCGCTGAGCTCTCGGCAACTGCAGCAACTTTTGCTCAAATAACTTGCAATTTATTTGGTGTGCTGCGAAAAGCAACTTCCGTTGACGCCTCCGCCATTTTGTTGGCGCGCCGCAAACGCCATTTTGTAGAGGCAACATGGCCGCAGCGTCGCTAAAAGAAATGCAAATGTGTACGCGAATGGGTCTCGGATCTCGCACTGGCAATGAGACACGGCCAGAGCAGGAGGCATGGTAATGCGAATAGCAAACGCGTGCTTGCCACCTGTCTGCCACCTGCCACATGCCACCTGCCACTTGGCCGCTGCTGCACTTATTTATATGTATATATTTTTGCGGTTTATAAAGTTTTACATTTCACGTGGTATTTTTTCTGCTATTTTCGTATTCTCGTTTCTGGATTTTACGGCGTAAACTTTACGACGTTTTATGCGGTGAAAGTGGCTTTAAATCGAACGCGAAGAGAAACACTTGAGCGGGAGGACCCTCCCGCCGAGTGCCGTTAGCCTCGGCTTATATGGCGCACATAAATTTCCATTTCGTTGCAGAACATTGCTTTCCCATAGAAATTGAGTAGATACTCTCATAAATCTTGGCGAGTTCAATAACATAAATACCAAATTGAAGGTTCAACTTTTCCCTCTATGTCTTCTTCTGCTTCTTTCCCAACCTCCTGCGTCTTCTTCTACTTCACTCTGCTGCATTTGCATTTATTTTATGCAGATTTCTGAGCTGAAAATAAGACCACAAAAACGGAAGTGCATTAGCTGCAAATGCTATACGTGTGTGTGTGTATGTGAGTGTTTTTTCACAGTATTTCGCTGCTTTTGGAGCACACTAATCTATCATCTCTATAACTAGCATAGGTCAAAATTTGCCAGATAAGAGAGCCAATGTATCGCTTGATTGTCGATCGTTCAATCATTAGCCCAGACAAGCGAATGAATGAGTGAAATCAATTTGCACAAAATCATAAATAAATCTATTGATATTAATAGATATGATACTATGGACTCTGAGTGAACCAATAATAAAGTTCAGGCGAAAGTCAAATGACTGAGTTGATGCTGCGAATATATTATGTTCTCAGCTTTACTGTTGAAGACCTATTAATACTCCAAAGACTGAAATCTTGAAAGCAACTACAAAATCTACTAGCATATCTAAAATTCGAGGTATTATTCCCATCAGATCTAGTCAGAGATCCCATAGTATTTCTAGTAAAATTAACATTATATATCATTGTAGTTGAAATATATTCAAATAAATAAATATACATATACAAATACGAGCCCAGACCACTATTAATCGAACAGCATGTTTTTTCACGGCGATTTATAACACACTATATTCTCTACACCACAAAAGATAACACATACCAACGCATTTCGACATAAATATAATTTTCTTTTTTTAATAAAAAAAAAAAAACACTCTCTCTCTCACAACAACAAAAAAATGTATAATATTTAAACGCACGGGATAGAAAGAGAAAAAAAAAAACAACAACAAATACTACCACTGCGTGGGATCTCTCTATTTTAACAAAAAAAAAAAAAAAAACAACCAACAAACAAACAAAAACACCCAATAACTATCGTCCGAAAAAATCTCCCAATACCCCGATAAAAATTTAAAAATTGCGGCAGCGGCGGCACCACCACCGCGGGTGGGTGGCTGTGTATTATAACCAAATTCTTGGTTTGTTTAGATATATTTTATAATATATAAAAAGCAAACAAAAATAAAAAATTTTTATTATGGGTGTGGGTGATTTAAATTAAAAAAAAAATAGAAATAGAAATAGAAAGAGGGAAGGCGACGAACACAACACCACCCCCCGCAACAAAAGACACCGGGCAAAAGTTGTAAAGGCTAATCGCCGCAAACTTAAGAAATATGGTATCTAAGTGGTGGCAGGAAATATCCAAAGCCGAAAACAAAAAAGGAAGACATTACATAATAATAATTTATTGATATTGTTTATTATATTTTTGTTTTACTATTCCTTTGCCCCACAAACCCTTTCTTTCGGGGGCCAAGCAACCGCTACACACATCGTCGCAAAAAAACACTCGAAAAGGGGGGGCAAGGGGATGGCTTGGGTCAACGAATGGAATACAATCACATATATCACGGAAGCAAAATAGATGGATTGTACGGGGGGTGGGGGAACGAGTCATCGTAACGATTGAGGAAAACGTACATACCGCCCCAACGAGTAAGGATACTAAGTGCCCTATGGTATGGGGATGATGGGGTGGCAATGGATTAAAGGAAATTCTTATTATTTATAAAATTGTATTAACGGATAATAAATTCATAAATATATAATATATTAATTGGAGATAACACCAACAAAACAAGCCTAAAGAGCGGGGGAGGCTGGCACCCACCACACCACAAAAAAAGCGAAAAAGATGGGAGGTTTATTAGGTTGTAAATATTTGTTTAAAACCCCACTATACTAAAATTAGTGGATCATGAGCCACCATTAACAACCATCATTCAAAAGTAATCAAATAAAAATAAATATTGATATCAAATTGGAAAAAATGATAGGTAAATAATAACTCAATAACAAAAAATAATTTAAAATAAATTATAATTAAATTAATAAAAAATGAATTCGATGGGAGGAAAATATTCAAATTAAAATAATTATTTTATTTATTATATTATTTAATTAATAATAGGAAATTAATAAAGGTGGTAAATTTTTTTCTTTTTTATTTTTCTTTTTTTTTATTATTTTTAATTATTTTTTGTTATTTTGATGGTGTTTTATTTATTGATATTATTTTTTAAATGTATAATAAAAATATTTTATGTTGAATCATTGTTTTGTGTATTTAATATTTTTTGAATATGTGTGAAAAAATGGCTTGTGAAAAAAAGGGGGGTATAGAGAGTCAGAGTCGACTTATTATATCATATCATATTTGTCTCTCTGCCATCAGACTGAGATAACTGCGCAAGTGAATGAATGACCAGGAAGAGGTCTCTAGTTGGGACTGCCAGACTGGGAGACACCCTGATAGCGTAATAATAGCTAATACTCACATACACATACATACACATACACAAATACTCTGTGAGCTAATTGTAAACAAAATTTTTTGTAGCTCGATTTTATAAAATCAGGCAGGAGGAGCAGCAGTAGTATATAAATAGAACCGAAAAATATTAGAGGTGGATAGCTAAAAAAATAAAATGGTGTGTGTTAAAATTGCCACCCAGCGAATAAAAAATTTTTTTTATATATATGTGTAAAAAAGAAAAACAAAATTATATGGAAGAAAAAACAAGAAAAATAAAATAAATATTTTTTTGGGTTTTTGTTTTTTTTTTTTTTTTTTTTTTTGTTTTGAATTTAATTTTTTTTTACTCAACAAGGATAAACAGATATTATGCATACGATAGCATTAAATTTCATAGGATAGAGAATCAAAGACATATCATGAAAAAGTTCAAACTACCTCCTGGTCGGGCATATTCTGAATATTAATGCTCATCACTAACTTAGTCCATCAAACCCTTCTGCTGAGCTCGCACAGGGTATGCAAACAGCAGACCACACACAGAGTCGTCTGTGGCGTCTAATTAACTTTGACTTGAAGGCGCCAACAGCCGCAGCATTGCTCAATTGAAAAGCGTTCCTCAACCCTTTGGTTCTTCGTCCACCCGTTGATGGGGAAATAACATAAATTACTATTGCGAGAGCAGAAAAGACAACAGTTTCCTCTTGTCCGCCTGCTGTTTGTTTGTTTGTTTGTTTGTTTTCTGTCCCGTTGTCCCACTTTGTTTTTGCATTTATTATTTATTGCCTCAATTCTAACTAAATTTTTATCATTTTCCACTCGCAATCGGCCTGTCTGATGAATTATGCAAAAATAATTATGCGCAAAGTGTAGCAAAACAAAATACGCTTCAGTTTCCTTCTAGTTTGCCCAACAAATTGCGCTCCTCCTGCAGACCGCCTGGACACCGCCCATGCGCCTCTCCACGATGACATTCCATGCCGTTCCCTGCCATTCCCTGCCATTCCCTGCCATAGAGGCAAATGCAGTTGTAAATATGTCCGTTTATTTGTCTGGCTATCTGGCCTGTCCTGCCGTTTGTTAGCCTGTTTATTTGTTTGCCCGCTTTGCATACTTTATTCTCCATGTTGTTTTTGCTATTGTTGTTGCTGTTTGTTTTGGTTAGAGCATTGTAAAATTTAAAACTCATTTGATTTACAGGAAATTTCATAGCGTCGCTTTGATATGCGTCCCGAGTATCATTTGATTTTCCACAGCAAATTCACCAAATGTCCAAAAACTGAACGCAGCAACCAAAACAAGAGTATGCACGACTAACAGATACTCTGTCACATTCACTTTTTGATTAAGCTAATAATTGGAATCTGTGAGAGAAGGAAGAGAATAGACTTTGTCTCTTTATCTCCCTTCCTCTTTCTTTCTTGTATATGAATTTCTCTCTCTCTCTCTCTCTCTTTATTGAACTATCTATCTAATTCTCTCTCACTCGTTATCTCTATTCATCTATAGTTTTTTCTGGCATTATCTCTCTCTCTCTCGCTCTCTTTCTTTATCTCCCTTTCTCTCCATCTTTCCTCCTTTCTTTTCTTTCTCTTTCTATCTCTATCTCTTTATCTCTATCTCTATCTATCTATCTCTATTTATTTCTCCTTGTCTCACTCTCAGTTTGTCTTCTTTGTTTTTGTTTTTTGTTCTCTCTCTCTCTCTCTCTTCTGTGTATCTATGTATTTCTTTCTCTCTTCATATCACACTCTCTCTCTCTCTCTTTATATTTCTCGCTCTCTCTCCCTCTCAAGCCCAGCATACCGTTGTGAACTGTCTCATCGATTATAGGGTATAGCAGCAATGCATATAACAAGAGTTTAAATGGGATGCGCATTTATAATTGTTTCACATTGTGCATTCCATGCACACACAGAGAGAGAGTAAGCGAAAAGCAATGAGAAACATCGAGAGAGAGAAAAGAGAGAGAGGCAGGCAGGGGGAAAAAAGGCCATTTTATCTGCAATTCAAGCTGAAGCTGAGCTAAAAATAATGAAAATGTAATTTCATTCGCGAACAGATATGCCAATTCACTCAATTCACTCATTCCAGCTAACCAAATGGCCAGCCCAGATGATTTGTTTGCTTTTTGGGGTCTCTGTTGTTTTTGCTTATGAAATTAATTTTCATTGATTTGGCAAATGTTGAATTCATAATTTTGACGCATTATTTTTGCGTGAATTTCGAATTGTATTTATCGCAAACGATGGCGCATTAAAAGATAATGAACTGTTTGCAAATTTGCATTTGAATGGGACTACCTAAATAACCAGCATAATGCCCAATGGACTCTAATGGAAGCGTAAGACACACAAGCGTTTCGAATCAAATTACAGTTCTATCGAAATTTATGCCATTGCTTCTTATTTATTTATAACTAAATTGCTTATCAAATATTTAAAAGAGTTGGATTAGAAAATACGCCAAGTCGGGCAATAGACAGAGCTCCATCCAGTTACAGAGAAGTTTTCTTCTCAGTCGAAAATCCAAGTCTAAGATATATAAGTAAGTAAGACTATAAAGTATTTGAAAAATATATGAAAAATTGTAGAATATAACAAAAATAATTTACATACTATGTACAATATATATACAATTGTGGACAAAAGTATTTTGTCATTACATTGGAAGAACTTAAGATGCTTCTTTCTGCATACTGAAAGAAGTAACGGTATTCATTTTTCATTATCCCATTTACCTGAAAGATTGGAACCAGTAAATTTATTCGTATGGAACACCTAATCTCTTTTTTTTAGAGGAAACATAAGAATCTGGTAAAACTGGGAAACTAAAATAATAGGAAAACTAAATAAATGATATATTATTATTCTTAAAAATTAATTATTTCTAATACAAATATAAGCATGACTTATATAGAGTTGTCCATATTCCACGGACCTATCTGACCACCCTAGACGGGCACAATACGCCGTACAGGCTCAAGGCGGCCAAATCCTCTTGAACCAAATAAAATGAGTAAGAACAAAGAATTGTCGTTCTTTGATTAACAAGAAAAAGATTCCTTTTTATTTTACTCTTATAATAAATAATAACAATATATTACATTATAATATATAAAGTTCCCATATTCACTAACATTTCTATGTATTCTACGATAAAAATTAACTGCAACCTTTTCATAGAAAATAATCCTTATTAACTGCATGCCTTATCTAACCTCAAAGTTAAAGCAATCAAGTCCTGTACAAAAATCTTCATATCAGCGACAATTGTCTCTGCCTGATGCTGCTGTCGATTGGCATCATTTCATTTTGAAAAGAAGCCGTGAATAATTGTTGGACTCAAAACAGCAAAAGCAATTGCCAGCGATAAGACTTGCTTCACAAAATATCTCCCCATTTTGCGCTCCTCCCTGCCCCATGCACTCGATGTTAGCCCCCCCAGCGACGAACCGCAACCTTGACATCTTAATTAACCAACTTTGGCAGCTGCTTGATGCCACTCGAGTGGGCAAGCAGCTGAAATTTCAAGAACATTTAACACATTGCCAAATCTAGCGTGGCCCAAGTCGCAGCAAACTACAGAATGGGCCCGGCGCAAGGAGTTCATGAAAATTTTATTTACACCCTGCCAAACGGTCCGAATTAATCTCTTGGCAAATTTATTTGAAAATGTGCCATAAAAATGCATGCAAAAAAATTCAAACAGCCTTTCCACCCCCCAAAGCCAGCGAGGGTGAAAGGCCGGACAAACAAGCAGCATTGAATTCTGCTCCGTGCTTGATTTTCGATTTGTTTCTTAATTTTTACGAATTTGTTCTATGCTCTTGGGTCTTGGGCAAACACTGGCGACAAAGAGCCAGCAATGTGGGTGGGGCTGAGGGTGAGGCTGAGCAGTGGGTAAGAGCCTCAGGCCACACTGATCCATAAATACTTCCCCTGTCAGCAGCTGATTTGCTTCTGATTTATTTGCAAATGCGAATTTGCTTTTTATGTTTTCGTATTTTTATTTACTTTATATTCGCACCACGAATTCCAGGCAGCAGCTCGACCCACGCCACCCGCCCTGGTAGGTGTGAACGTGTTTTCTTTGGCTCAAACCAGTCAACCACCCTCTCTCACAGTTGGGCGATTTTTCCTCATTTTTCGTCAGCTCTTTCATTCGACTGGCGCTTGGCTTCGCGCTGCTGCCCGACCAAAACACACAATAATCATTTCAATTTTAATGCTCCAATAATTTGGAAATAGCTACGAAGGGTTATTTAGTTTTTCTCTCTCCCACTACCTCCCTACCTCCCTCAAGCCTTAAGTAAGTTCAAGCTAGTATATAAAGTAAAGCAGAGTGAACCTTGAGTTCATTAGGTAACTTGGCTGCATTTTGCCCCCTCTTTGAGTTCTGTTTGCTCAAGCTGCGTAATGTAGGTCAAATCCCTTTGCAATTGCAAATAGGATGAGCAGGAAAAGCGAAATCGCAATTGAACTTCGCTTTAAGTTATGCTGAGATATATGTATGTATATCAACTTCTTTTATCAGATGTCTCAAATAATGCAATTCAAAAGAGAGTAAAATATGCTATGCAGCTCAAAGCAGATATCAAATAACCATAATTGAGTTGAGTTCAGCCAAAAGCGCAAAGTTTATAACTTTACTTCTTTTCTTATCTCCATTCTCAGAATTAACTTTGCTTTCAAGCTTTTAACTGATTGAGCACTGATTGATTGAATATGCCTAACTTCTTTCACAGTTCAGATCATCAAGTTTACCAGATGGATCACAGTTTAGTAGATAGTCCAAAGGATACAGGCTTACAGACTCAGCCAAACAGAACTGCTCTCTAATGAACTCACACACATTCAACCCTGCAAAAAGACAAAGAAAAAATGAGTCATATGTTGTGTAGATCAGCCCACCAGGAAATCACAGTTGACAACTCTATCGTAGGGCTGCTAGTTCGAGTTCTATTCCCAATGCACGCAGCGCAATGAATAAATGCGACAAATGTGAGTTAACGCCTAGCAGGAATACACAAAAAAAAAGGAGTCAGAATGTCTAAATAAATTTGCATTAGTGGCAGCAGACAGGAAGTAGGACAGGGGTGAGTCGCAACGTTCATATGCATAAATTATCTAGCAAAGGATGTACGCAACATTTTCATTTGGTAAGCCAAAAGCAGAACTTGTTTATATTCAAATTAGTAGGCAACACAAACAGAAACAGAAACAGAAAGGACGAAGGACAAAGGACGAAGCTGGCGCCCATGACTCTTTGACTGTTTTTATTGTCAGCCAGGACGAAAGGGTGACAACGACCAAAGCGCCTAGGACCTTGAGCTCTGCCATTTGCCATTTGCCATTTGATTTGCTTTGCTTCGTTCTGGTTTGGTTTTGCTTCATAAAGAGCATTTTATGAGGATGCTCCACCACCTCCACCACCAGCTTCCAGCTGACAACTTAATTAAGTTTTCATTGTGTGTGTGTGTGTGTGTTTATGGAGCAGGAGGTGGTGCGAAATGCCGTTAGTTAGTTGCGGGACAATCAGCGCATATTGTGGGCAGCACAAATGTGTGCCACGCCCACACATTCGCGTGGCAGCTGGACCAAACCACCAATGCGTGGCTCGCCGTGATCGATCGACCAGGACAAAGCGGCTCGAGCCGCTCTGCTCTGTGCAACAAATGGTTGCAATTAATTTGAGTGTTCGCTAATTAATTAATAACTGTGTCTACGCTGCCTGTCGCCGCTGCTGCTTCAGCTGATGCCCCGCTGTCCCGCTGCCATTCTGCATACCGTCGACAAGTGAACAAGTAGACCTTGTACTGAAAACTTGTTCCTCGCTGCTGCTGCTGCTGCTGTTGCAACTCATTAGAGTCCAATTGAAATATGATTGTTGCCATGTAAATGCGACAGCTGATCAATCAAACCGGTTCGAAGTAACTGCCACAAGGTGTTGCACTGGCCGACAGCCAAGATTCCGTTCAACATCTATGCATAAGAGAGCTCGTTCGTTATCGCTGTCAATAATTAATAATAATAGTAATCACAATAATAATAAATAATAATAATAACAATTATAGTACTAAGAATTTATTATATTTAACTGTCCATTTTCAGATCCCAAAGACCTAAAGTTGAATTTAGATAAATGTTTTAAATAAATTTGCCCAAGTTTTCAACTGAATTGACAAATTTTAATATTTTTTTGGGCTGATATTATAAAGTTCAACTTTTAGAAAATAAAATAAAATTAATAATTATTATTAATTAATAATGAAATATATGTATTACCGTGGTATTGCACTACTATGCATCAAATCTAAAGTCTATACGTCTTAAGATATAATCAACTTTAAAGATATACATATTGTATATTAGCATATCAATCAAAATATTTCGATAAAAATCAATTTTAAATTTCGATTTTGCGGTATAGATCAAAGACTTTAAGATACAACCTTGCTTAAACAAATTAAAAGTAAAAAACTTTAAAGATATATTATATAAGCATATCAATCGAAATATATCGCTAAAAATCAATTTTAAATTTTGATTTTGGGGCATAGATCAAAGACTTTAAGATACAACCTTTCTTTAACTAGAAGAAATAAAAAACTTTAAAGATATATAATATATAAGCATATCAATCAAAATATATCGATAAAAATCAATCATAGATCAATGACTTTAAGGTAAAACTTTTCTTAAACAAGAAGAAAAACTTTAAAGATATATTATATAAGCATATCAATCAAAATATACCGCTAAAAATCAATTTTAAATTTCGATTTTGGGGTATAGATCAAAGACTTTAAGATACAACCTTGCTTAAACAAATAAAAAATAAAAAACTTTAAAGATATAATATATCGCTAAAAATCTATTTTAAATTTCGATTTTAGAACATAGATCAAAGACTCTAAGGTAAAAATTTTCTTATTTGCTTTTTAATATTTAAAGATTACCCCTCATTCCATTCCATTCCATATGGAGATTAGAGTTCAGAATAGACCACAGATGAAACTTTATTCATTTATTTCAATTCAACGTAATCATATAATAAGGCTTAAGGGCTTTGCTTAGCTACCGGGCGCTTCAGTGCTGGGACGCATATCAGGCGACATTTAACACAATCATTATGCTGCTCTCAGCTCCAGCAATATCTTTAATAAAGTGCCCAAAACTGTCAGAGGCAAAAACACAAATTGCTTTCCCCCGCACGACCCTTCAGCTAAAATGAAATGTAAAATGCAAAGACTCAAAGGCATTGTCCAATGCACGCCCCGAAAACTAGACTCATATTTATTTAAGCAATCAACAGACCGCTATGGGCCCACCCTAGCCCCGGTCCCAGCCCCAGCTCTAGCCATGGAGCACAGTCATCTGTACTCCTTGTGCAAATCAAAAACACAAAACTAATTCCTTTGACAATGCCACACGCCGGCACCAGTCGACGCACCAGAGACAAAAGACAGAATCGGAAGGGAGATGGGAGTGGGAATGAGAATGGGAATGGGCACTGGAAACTAGGAGCTCTGAATGGGAGCTGAGTCTTTCAGTCTTAACGAGCTAGCTGCTGCGCCAAGCTGAGCCAAGTTGAGTTCAATTGAAACGAGCCGAGACGAGACGAGCAGAGTCGAGACGGTCGAGTTGAACTGAGCTGTTGCTCCTGTCAAAGATGCATTCAAGGATTAAATTAATGTCACAGCAAGTGGACAATAGCAGCGCGCTCCCACAGGGGACTGTCAGCTCTGCAATATTAACGCTTAATTGTTTAACGCTGGACCAGAGGCACAGCCAGAGGGAGAAGCTACCTGCTAAGGTCGGATGATGAAGCCATAAACAACTGACAGCTGGGTAACCTTTAAATATGGAAATGTATGCCCAGGCTCGTAGATTGCCCCGGGGATCTGTTGTCCTCATTCTGCTGCCGCTGCTGCTGCTTCATCTTGCTCTTCATCTTGCCTTTTCATACTTTAAATCAAATCGCATTAACATTTCTTTACAATTTTTGCTGCTGAGCATCGTGACAAAAAAGAAGAAGAGAAGAGAAAATAAAGTGTTTGTTGGTCGGGGGCCAAAGCGCATAAAAAGGATATTTGACACTTTTAAATGTGCGCTTATTGTGTATGCCACGCCCTGCCGCTGCCCGCCCCTCGCTCGGCTCGCTCTGGCCGTTTCTTTTGTCTGTGGAACTATTTGCTGCCTGGCTTCTTGAATTTTTGTTATATTTCTTTCAAACGATTTTTTATTTTTCTTCGTTTTTTTTTTTTTATTGTTTGCTTTTGTGTCTTGGCCTTTGCTGCCTGCCAATGCCAATCCCATTCCCATTCCTATTCCCTGTCCCTTTTCCATTCGGCTTCCTGCCTTGGAAAATCAAATCTATTGTCATTTTGCCAACTACGTCTAGGTTCGTCCTGTGTTTGGTCCTGTGCCTCAGCACTTTGTCGGCTTTTCGTTCCCGTCAACCTCGTCGTCCTCGCAGCGTTTAAAAGCCATAAGCGTTTGCCTTTATTGAGCTTTTATTGTTTTTTATACCCTGCTTCCCAGCTTCCATCTTCCCAGCCAGACTGCTTCAAGTTTTTGCCTTTCTCAGCTGCGACTGCACTGCTGATAGTTTTATTATCAGAAATCAATGATCTAGCGGTACAGTAAGCACTGTCAGTAACGGACAGTTCGGATATGTTTTTCTTTTATTTTAAAGCAAGTTTTTGCTCACATCAATTATGATTTAAGGTAAATTTATTAGAGTCTTGCAGTTTACAGTTACCTCACACACACACTCACCTTTAAGCGATACTGTTTATGATAGGTTTTGAGGGCAATCCCCGTCGAGTCGAGGAGCCGTCTGTCACATTCAGCAGCAGCGAATGTCTTGAAGGCCTTCGCAGACGTCCCACTTCATTGCCAGACAAAGCACACACTGTGCTCAACACATCAAATCTATGTCAATAACACTGTCCAACACGGCATTGGGCTGCTGTCAACATGGCGTTCCTCTCCCTCTCTCCCTCTCCCTCTCCATCTCTCACTCTCCTTGGCTTTCATGCCCCTGGCTATTGGTTGAATGCAATGCCACAGCATCAAATCGCATCTCGAAGAAATTCATTTCATTTCATTTCCAGTCGAAATACAGAAAAATCGAAGCAAGCAGCAAGCAGCTCCATAAAATTGAGAATTGCGAATTGAGAATTGTGAAATGAGAAATATTCTGCAATCATTCGTTGAAATTATGACAAACGCATTTCTAAGCTGTCGCATTGATTGAATTTTCTTTCGCCCATTTTCTTTGGCCAACTCGCGCAAAACATTCCCTTCCCACCCCGCCACTCCCCTCATCAACTTCTCTTCCTTCTCTTCAGTTTAGCTGGCTCTATTGTGCTCGGATTTTTGCACCTTTCAATAGCGCGCTGCACGAAGCCGGATTAAAAATCTATGTCAGTTGTTCCGTTCGGCTTGTTTGAATTTCATTTTCGGGTTTTGCTATTGCTATTGCTATTGCCATTGGCATTGTCATTGCCATTGCATTTCCATTCTCGTTCTCTTTCTCTTTCTCATTCCCTTTTCCATTTCCATTTCAATTTCCATTCCCCTTTGTCAACACCTCGCCCATTGTGCCCATAATGAGGTATTCCGATTCGAGAACTTCATATTATGAAACGCTTAAAAATAAATTAAAGAGATTTTAGCTACAAACTGTTTACAGCTGGTCTTTGTGGCTTCCCATTGTGTACCGTTCGGGGCTCACCTTTGTGCATGTGTCACTCGACAAATGGGATTTCCGAGCATTAGACTGAAACAGTGTCCGTAGACTTCATTCTCCCGCTCCCGATGACAGTTATTTGCTTTCATTTCGGAATTGCTACGAATACGTTGATTTCTTATTTGGTTTCTGCTGGTTGCCTAATCCCAGGCCTCCGTCCAGCCATGGCTGGCGTCACTGCCCCTAATTGACATTGACATCCGAGTGTTTCGAAGTGCCGTCGAAATCAATTTTCATAAATATTAAGACAGGCGCATAATTGATGCCCGCTCCACTGCCCCTGACCGCCCTCCCACTCTACAGGATCGACCAAAACTATTTACATTCCCTGGGATAGTTGAGAGTTGATTGATGGATGGAACCAGACCGCCAGTCCGAAATTGACTTGCCGTTAGCTGGGTCAGCCTCAGCCTAAGCCACGCTCTCTCTCTACATCTCCCTCTCCCTCTCTGTCCAGTCGGCCTCAGCAGTTGCCTCCAAGTAGGCCGTCCCACAATTTATTATCTATTTACACAGTATTTGTAGCGTAAATTCCGTTGCTGTCTTATCAAGCTGCCCCACACCATAAACCAGTCAGACCCGACTCGATTCTGTGGCCATATCAAAATGACTACTAATTGACTGGTTTTCCCAATTCCCGCTCTCCATCTCCTTCTTCTTCTTTCCCCCACTGCCCAAGACTTTTTGTTTTATTAATGCGCCTCTGGTAGATTAAAATCTGCCAGCCCGTTTTCCACCTCCTGCCGGGCAGACAAGCGAACAAAGTGACGGACAGACACAGACTAACTGCCTGCTGCGGCAATTTCTGTGCATTCGAGTGATCAATCATTTGATTGACGCCACGTTGCTCAGCCTGAATGATGTGCTATTTGTGTGGGTGCCTGTTTGCATGGGCTTATAATGGAATTGGCGCCAGCTCCTTGAAGAATTAGAATGTTATTGCCGACACCTGTTTGGACAAAGACTCAACTCAGAAACATGTTTGGCCAACTGATGATGCCTTCTTCCAATAAAAACTATATATGTAAATATATGCCTAAAAATAATGTAGTAAATATATTGTTGAATGAGGATTAAATTTAGATTTAATACAAATATCATTACTCTTTTAATATTTATTATTTTCAGATATATTGGAAATAAATTAATTATTTTCCCTATATAAGCGTTTCCCCTCAGATATCAAAGGCACGCTATGAACTCTGATTGCTACGCCACACGCTCTAGAGTTATGAGTGCTCTGGCGTGCTGTAGCTGACAGCTTTTGACACAGACGGCAGGCAGGCAGCACAAAGCAGATGTAATTGAATTGCTGCAACTAATTGAGACAAAAGCCGACGCAAACTAATCGCGAAACAAAATTCATTGACATGTAAATAACGCACCAGTTCATCCTATGTACACTTACACACACACGCACACACGCAAGCACACACATACTCGCATGCCTGTTTCTCTTTTGTTTGCCTGTTTCGCCTTTACCTCTCTCTCTCTCTCTCTCTCACTGCATGCTCGCGCTCTCTATTCACTTGTCTCTCTGCATTACTATTGCTTTTTGTTGTGCATAACTTATAACGAACGAGATACGATGAGCCGCCACAATGGAACGGGACTTTTTCAATATTATTTGATGTGCTTCGCCAGCAACAACAAGACAAAGAAGATGAGTAAATTCCAGCGAGTGGGAGAGAGAGAGAGAGAGAGGCAGAGAGCGTGAGCTTGGCATGGGCACATAAGGATCAGGGGGCGTTGTTCGTCACGTGACCGCGCCATTTTGTTGTTAGCTTTGGCAGCACATTTTTTTGCCCGACTACACAAGCACACACACACACACACACACACATACACACAATAGCTACAACAAAGCAGCAAACAGGCCGCAAACGTACTTTTGCTTTCTTTTATTATTGAAAATCGCCAGCGCAAAAAAAAAAAAAAGATGGAAGAAAAACAAAAACAACATGACCAAAAAATGGGCTGCTAATTGCTTTTAAAATGCAAAAGCCAGTGGAAAAGAGCGAGAGACCAAGAGGGAGAGAGAGAGACGAGAGAGAGAGAGGGAGGGAGGGAGAGCAAGCTATAGACCAACATTGACTCTGGCAGGACATGCGAAAAAGCCGCAGCTGCCTGGCTGGCTGTAATTGTTTATGGCAAAGCCCAGCGCGAACAGGACGCACAGGAGAGCACAGGATAGACCAGCGCCAGCAGGAGCCATAGCAGCAGGATACACATAAATCAAGGATAATGGCCAGCGTCGTCGAGTCGCCATCGCCGCCGTCGCTGATGTGCGGTTAAAATTCGTAATTCGATGCTTTTGCATTTGCTCAGCTTTTTTTATAATTTTGCGATTTTGTTTTTTTTTTTTTTTGCTTTTCTTGTTGTTTGCTTTATTAAAAATTGAAAACGCATTCAATTTATTCAGTCGCCGGCAACAAGGTCGTCCTCAGCCATCCAAATCGATTGAATGACTCCGCAGCGGGAGGGCGGCCAGCCGCTCTCACTCTGTCCCGTTTGCAATCGAGTTTGGAATTGGGATAGGGATTGGAACTGGGACTGGGACTGAGAGTGGGAGTGGTAGAGGCACTGAGATTGCGATTGGGATTAGGGCGTCGTCTGAGTGACGTTTCGTGGCAGTTGTGTGAAATGCTGGCCTCTCAGCGTCGCGTTTTTGTCTTTAAATCAATGTTAAAGCAATTTGTCACGGCCGCCGCATGCTGACAATCAGCGAGGGGGTGTGTATACGGGGCAAAGGGGTTGCCACTCGCCGTACCAGAAGCAGCAGCAGCAGCACAAAAGCGCCATTGTCTGGCAGCCGAAAGTACACGGCATAGCCATTACCATTACCTGTCAAGTGGGCTGAAAACAAATCGCAGTGGGAATGTCAATAGGCCAACCGCCCAATTGCGAATGCAAAGTGGCGGCAAAAGGCCGTCAGCGATAGGGGCCACCAGCTCAATTGATTTAGGACTTCAACTGAGCAGAGCCATAGATAATAATAGACCAGGGCGACAGAAAGAGGACGACTGTGAGCGAGGCGATAAAATCTGTCAACGCGCGCGGCAAGCGACTAATTCAAACCACTTGAAGAGCGGCACAAAAATTCACTTTACACTGAGCGAAATTATTTGATGTAAAAAAAAATAAGTAAAAATTAAGAATAACTGATAATAATAACTGATAAACTAAAACTGAGTCTACTTTGATGTATAAAATGTTTTAAGACTGGTCTAAGGTAAGTAAAGGTAAGGTAAAGTCAAGGTAATATCATAAATTTAAATATTTTCTTTCTTCTTATTTATTAATTTAATATTTTATTTCCTTTGAACATTTTTTGACAATCATTTAAAGATTGTATTACAAATTTTATATGGCTTTGCAACTGAGTTAGATGAATTATAATATTTACTACAATTACTATAATTAAAAATCTTTATCAAGAGAGCGAGAAAAACTCGAAACTTATACAATATCATATATATATTTAGATAGTTAAATTTTGTTGTAGAAAGAAACCAAACATAAAGTAATTTTTATACTGATTGGAATTTTCTTTTAGACTGTAAAAATAGGTATTTATATTTTTTAGAGTTGAATATAGATCGATGTCTTTTTAAAAAGATATTAAAATATAAACAGAAAAATATATAATAAGGAAATGTTCATACTTTTTAGAGATCATGTACCTTAATAAACTATATAATAAATTATACTCTATCATATGTGTATATATTTAATTTTATAATATAATACTAACCTTGCATATGTCGGACCCTACTGAATGTACGGATTTGAGAGCCCATATTAAATGTTTTATACAATTTCCATAAAATCATAAAACAACATAAAGCCCCAAGCGCCTAGAGATATCTCTAAAATTACTTTTATGCAGAGCGCCTCATTGGGCGAGCAGACATACATCTCGATAATTAATTTAGAGAGGCGACAAATCAAAATTGGGCTTCAATAAGCCCAGCAGACATTGCAACTGCAACAATTAAGCTGCATGCAACATTTGCTGCAACTGCAACAACAACAATTGTTGCTGGCTCAGGTTAAAGTGTTTGAAGTGTGGCGTCGATGTCATTGATAGCCAGCGGGGCGTCGGCATGCCAAAGGCATTTGTGGCATTCAAACAGCCGCAGACGCAGCCGCAGCCGCAGCAGCAGCAGGAGCAACAGCAGCAGATGCAGCATCGGGGCAGAGCATTGGGGCCATAAACAACGCAACGGATTTCCCGCAAGGAAGGCGACGTCGAGAAGGCAGCAAAGCCCACGCCAGGCGCGCGTGCAGCGCGTGCAGTTCACAACGATAGCGATAATTACGTGGGCGTGGCTGGCATAGCAGGCGACAACCTGCTGCTGCTGCTGCTGCTGCTGCTGATTTGAGTTCTCTTCTTCTCGCTCTAGCAGTGCATCAAAGGCGAGTGCCGCACGTGGCGAAGGCGACAACGGTGAACCCTGCCGATTTCGATTCCCATTCCCATTCCCAGACCATTCCTTCTACGCAGCGTGGGTGCAGCCAACCAGCCGCAACAACCACTGCCGATAATCGCGGCTGATCGGCGGCATTTTTGCAACAGCGACAACTTTAGCTCATTCTACACCTCTGTCCCGCCCCCGCCCACGCCCACGACTAGCTGCCTCGTCGGCTTGCACTTCACTTAATTAAATTGCAAACCCAGCGCCGCTTCGCGGATGCGCCGCACTAGAGGCAGTTCCTCCGGCTGTGCCACGACGTCACTTGAAAGTTGCCGCGCCATAATCGAATTATGCGGCAAGTGCCGGCAACAAGAATTACGATGGCAAAGCGAAAACATTATTAAAACCTCATCAGCAATTGGCATGCAACGTGGGTCGCCAGTCCATCCAGGCGCATCTATACGTGTGTGTGTGTGTGTATGTGAACAGAATAGGAATAGGAACTGCGACAAACATCGACCCACAAATAAACGGAAGCCACGACAAGAAAATAACTTCATTAACTGACTATAGTATAAGTATAAGTATAAGTATAAGTATAAGTATAAGTATAAGTATAAGTATAAGTATAAGTATAAGTATAAGTATAAGTATAAGTATAAGTATAAGTATAAGTATAAGTATAAGTATAAGTATAAGTATAAGTATAAGTATAAGTATAAGTATAAGTATAAGTATAAGTATAAGTATAAGTATAAGTATAAGTATAAGTATAAGTATAAGTATAAGTATAAGTATAAGTATAAGTATAAGTATAAGTATAAGTATAAGTATAAGTATAAGTATAAGTATAAGTATAAGTATAAGTATAAGTATAAGTATAAGTATAAGTATAAGTATAAGTATAAGTATAAGTATAAGTATAAGTATAAGTATAAGTATAAGTATAAGTATAAGTATAAGTATAAGTATAAGTATAAGTATAAGTATAAGTATAAGTATAAGTATAAGTATAAGTATAAGTATAAGTATAAGTATAAGTATAAGTATAAGTATAAGTATAAGTATAAGTATAAGTATAAGTATAAGTATAAGTATAAGTATAAGTATAAGTATAAGTATAAGTATAAGTATAAGTATAAGTATAAGTATAAGTATAAGTATAAGTATAAGTATAAGTATAAGTATAAGTATAAGTATAAGTATAAGTATAAGTATAAGTATAAGTATAAGTATAAGTATAAGTATAAGTATAAGTATAAGTATAAGTATAAGTATAAGTATAAGTATAAGTATAAGTATAAGTATAAGTATAAGTATAAGTATAAGTATAAGTATAAGTATAAGTATAAGTATAAGTATAAGTATAAGTATAAGTATAAGTATAAGTATAAGTATAAGTATAAGTATAAGTATAAGTATAAGTATAAGTATAAGTATAAGTATAAGTATAAGTATAAGTATAAGTATAAGTATAAGTATAAGTATAAGTATAAGTATAAGTATAAGTATAAGTATAAGTATAAGTATAAGTATAAGTATAAGTATAAGTATAAGTATAAGTATAAGTATAAGTATAAGTATAAGTATAAGTATAAGTATAAGTATAAGTATAAGTATAAGTATAAGTATAAGTATAAGTATAAGTATAAGTATAAGTATAAGTATAAGTATAATAAGTATAAGTATAAGTCATAAGTATAAGTATAAGTATAAGTATAAGTATAAGTATAAGTATAAGTATAAGTATAAGTATAAGATATAAGTATAAGTATAAGTATATAGTATAAGTATAAGTATAAGTATAAGTATAAGTATAAGTATAAGTATAAGTATAAGTATAAGTATAAGTATAAGTATAAGTATAAGTATAAGTATAAGTATAAGTATAAGTATAAGTATAAGTATAAGTATAAGTATAAGTATAAGTATAAGTATAAGTATAAGTATAAGTATAAATATAAGTATAAGTATAAGTATAAGTATAAGTATAAGTATAAGTATAAGTATAAGTATAAGTATAAGTATAAGTATAAGTATAAGTATAAGTATAAGTATAAGTATAAGTATAAGTATAAGTATAAGTATAAGTATAAGTATAAGTATAAGTATAAGTATAAGTATAAGTATAAGTATAAGTATAAGTATAAATTTAAGTATAAATTTAAGTACAAGTATAAGTATAAGTATAAGTTTATAAATCAATTAATTATATGAAACTTATTAGCTAAGGTCGAGCACTTTAATATTATTTCCTGTCGGAATTCGTAGCCTTAATGACTCACTCAAGGGAACCATCAGGCAAGGGAAGTCATTGAGGATACTTTGATATTTATATGCTTATAAATAACAACGGAGAGGAGACTAGAATTCCGTGAAAGTCCATTCCGGAGCACCTTAACGCGCAAACACTCTGCAATTCAATTGAAATGAAGCCAAATCAAATACTCGCATTCCCCTATCCATATAAGTACGCACAAATGTGCATATAACGTGTGCACATTGCCATGGCCATTATCGGCGACATCAGCCTCATCAGCTCCATCAGCTCCGTCGGCTCCATCAGCCCCAACAGCCACTGCAGCGAATCGAAACGACGCTGTCGAGGAGCCAGAGCAGGAGCAACAGCATCAGCTGCAGCATCTGTGATGCAATTCACGTGCAAGTGTTTTTATGTTTGTTGTTTTAGAGTCGTCGTCGGTTGGCTCGTCATGAATTGAATGCGACAGGAAAATTATGTCCACACATTAAACAGACGCTGGTCGAAGGAGAGCACGAGAGAGTGCGAGAGTGGGGGGCGCTCAGTGCGTTGCTCGTTTGCTTTGGGGCCGGTGCAGCGGAACTACACAAAACACGTTTGTACTACCGCATCTCGGAGCTTGTCAACTTAATTTATGCTCGATTCCGATTCCCCCTCGCGAATGGCCCATGGTTTGTGGCCCGTTGCCCGTTGCCCTTAGCCGGTCCTGCCGCATTTGGCAAGACTGCTTAACTATGGCCATGGCTATTCATCCATTGGGTCCGATCGCGTTCGCAACTCGCGACTCGTCATCATCGCTCAGGCGTCTTGTGGCGACATTTTTCATGTCTTCATGTGATCGAAGGCATAAATTATGCACACGTCGAGATCGCAGATCACAGCGAACTCGAACCAAACACAGACCCAGACCCAGACCCAGGCCCGGCCAGGCCAGGGCAGGACCAGATAGTCAGTCAGCCCGGGGCCTTCAATCTTTGTGTCAACAGAAATTATTTTTAACAGCAACTACAACGGCAGCAGCCAAGCAGCACCGATCTGAGCTGTGGACCCGGGTACGTGGCTGGCATGAGATTAATTGGCTCTGATTACAAATGTATTTTGTATGGCAAATGGAATGGGACTTGCGACTCCATTCGTATTCGTAAAATATGCATTTGGATCTATTAGCACTAAAAAGTGATAATGCCTCCCATAAAAACTATGTATGGCCTGCTGACTAGAAGAGCAGCGTGAGACATCCATTTCAATCAGAGAATGTGTTGAATATTTAGTTTCTATTTCAAGATGATATCTTAGAAACTATTTCTTATATTATAGATATATGAATGCCATTTTCTACAGAGCAAAGAGTGATCTACTCAAATTTCATAAGCATCTTATATAAATCAATGCTAATACAGTGAGCAAGTAATGTTTGATTTAGATTATATATGTATATTAAATAGAACTATATCATTATATCATACAGACCAGAATCTGATCTACTCAATTTTCATAGTCTTCCATTTCCGTCCAGTTTGATTTTCTTTAATCTGACTTTAATAAATTCGACATATAAAGTTCTATTATACATTGGTAACATAACTTTATTTAATTCAAGTAAGAAAAGATAACGAAATCTGTAGATTTAAAGTAGTTCACTTCCGAATTGGTATAATCAGTTAACAGCAATTTTGAAGCACGTCCATAGCTATAGATGTATCCCATTTCAAGAAACCTTTTTAAAATTAGGAGATGCTGGAAATTAATTATATCATGTGTCAGAAAGGCAAGAAATCTTTTCAATAATGATTCAATTCTACTTTAAACATCAAAGTAAAGCTCAATAATTATTAGGCACTTGGAACTGTGGGAACAATTTGTCTACATTATGTTTCGTCTATGATGGAAACTAATTCAATTTATCTGCTCTTATGGTCTTTCAACATGCAATGTAAGATTCTTCCCTTGAGCAGCGTCTGGCAGCCTTTAGTCAGCTACGAGTGGAGTATTGGTCTATGCATATGCGAACCCACTTGGTTCGGGTCTTAGCCGTAATCTGCAATATCGTCCATTATCCCGTTTACGTAAGCAGCTTAACGTGGTTTCATGCTATCAAGGAAGTTTTGCGGCTTGCCCCGATCGAGTTGCATTGTCTGCCAAAGTTTGTGAATTACGCCCTCGCTTAAACAAAGCCCTGGCACGGGACAAGCACTTTGAAGAAATACCTTAATAGTTTATTAATGATTTTCCTGCTGCGCCTGCCTCTTGAGCCAGTAAGTTTATTAAAAGTGTATGAGGGACGTGGCGGGCGTGGCGGGCGTGGCGGGCGTGGCGGGCGTCAAGAGCTGCTGACGGGCGAGCAAACTATCTGCAACTATCAAACCCGGCAAACACTTTGCTTTCACGTTTCCTTCACGTTTTTTAAACCAATTATAAGAGTGTGCTATGCAGGAGCATGGTAACACAGGAACGGAAGCTGTCTGCCCACAGAGGCTGCCTGGCAACACTTCCCCTGCCACTCTGACCCTATTTGTGCCTCAGCTCCTGCTCCTGCTCCTGCTACTGCCCTACTTCTGCCCTGCTCCTGCTCATGCTCCTGCATTTACTTTCTACCTCTGCCCGTTGGCGTCTATGAAGCCATCATGTGGAAAAACACTTAATTACTTTAGAAGAGCTGGCGCACAAAAGTGTAAAGTGCCCGGCCACGCCCCTTCCATGATAACGGCCGGGGGTACGGTTCATAAACAGTTAACTAACTAAAGTAACTGCCAGTCGGAACAGTAGTTCTCTGATGGGCTTCTATCGCATCAAAGGTTGCCAACCAGCCAACCAGCCACCCCTCGTCTGATGTGTAGTCGTATTTAAATTAGATTTGCCTGAAATCGTGCGTGATTGTCAACGGTGCTGGGATCTAGAATCGGTTCGGGAACGGGGAACGGGTACAGGTACTGGTATGGGTAGGGGAACAGGAACTAAGACTGCTCTGGTCTGGGGCTTTGGGTAAACATCAGGCCGAAGAAATTTTGCGTGTGTGCACTCGAAAAACTTGCAAATTGGATTTCGGTTTTCGAGTTTTGCCTCAGCTCAAGACAAGAACTTTGCACTCACATAGCCAGAGTGTTAAAGTTTTTTACGTGGGCACGCCTGCCTAGAGGGAAAGAGCTGATCTCAATCCTAAAGCGCCCGCTACGCCAATTTGCGAGAGTCTTTAATTTGAATCTTTCGAATTTTGGGTCAATTAAACTGAAGCTGCTCTCAATCAATTAAATGAGACTGCAATTGTCTGAAGAGAGGCCCTCGAAGCGAACGCGACATAGTTAAGCATAGTTGACGAAAATTTGTGTTCTTTTCAATTCCGTCGAGAGCCGAGAGAGAGGAAATGAATAATTTGATCGCCTTGGTCCGGCATATGGTCCATAAAATTTGTCTTCATCAGCGTTTGACTTGTGGGCTTCGTTTTAAAAAAGTGCTGGGCATTAAATTTGGGCAAGATCTTGAGGTCTCGATTCCCAGGCACTAACTCAACGAATTCCAATTTCACGATCCATTATCATATCAAAAAACAATTGCACTCAAACTCGAACGTAGAGAACGGAACGGAAGCATAAATAAGAAACAATTAAAGGCATTTTAGCGCGCATTTCATGCCAGGCCAGGCTAGGCCAGACACCGCAGGACATCGTTGCGAGACAGTCTTGGTCGTGTAACACAGATAATAAATGAGGTTTAGGGCACGCCAGGAACGGGAGATGAGCTAAACTGTTTTGACTTTGTTAATAAATTGAAAAATTATGATAATGCCTCGAGAGGCAAGTCGAGTGTCGAGCGAAGGGAGGACGCCGCACACTAAATTAAAGGCGAAAGGACTCGAAGGACGTGCAGTGCGCAACGCAACATTAAACAGGCGACTGGCAACCGCCAACTGGCAACTGGCAACTGGCAACTGGCAAGGACATTAAGGCCACGGACGAGCGATGATGCAACATATTCTCATCGTCTCTTGCCTCAGTCCTATTCCTACTCCGACTCCTGCCACTGCTGCTCAGTAACTCTCGGTGTAACCAAGACGCCGCAAGTGCGCAATTACATTCGAGCGTGTCCTGCGTGCATATCCTGCAGCCGGCGCCGGCGGCGGCTGCTGCTGCGCTGCAATAAAGTGTCACTATAAATAAATAATAACGCCCACGAATACGCACCGAATGCTCTGAGCTCTGAGCCGCCCGCTGCGCAAAAATATTGAAAAATTGTAATTGTATCTCATAGATAGAATTAAGGCAGGGCCCGCGACACGTGACCGTCGCAACGCCTCGGAGCGAGTCGAGTGCGAAAAGTCACCAACGGCATTCGGACGCTGGCGGCTGCTGCAGCTCCGTCAGTTAATGGACCACAGTTCCGAAAAGCAAACAACAGTAACGCTTGATTGCGGGCCGTGGATCAACGGGGGAATATTTAGTTGATGCCGCTCGCAAAAGGGCAACTGGCCGGCAGGGAAAGCCGAGTAACTGGGCACAAGCGAGCTAAAGCAAACAAACAAACACACAGACAGACAGACGGACGGACAGATAGAACGAGAACCGGAAACGACTAACGTGCGTCGTGAGTGCCTCGAGGGCAGAGCGAACCGGAGGATGTGTTAAATGAGAAATGCTGAGAGCGGGCAAAAGTGTGAAATGAAAACCAAATGTGGGCGACAGCAAAATATTTTGAAGCCAGACAAAGGCGTACCGTTTCAGGTAGACCACTGGGAAGCCCTTACACAGGGGTGAAATGATTTGCCTAAGCATTGTTTGATTCTCACCATCTAGCCAGGGATAATATGAAACAATTTAGCAGTACAGCACTGATATGACTTTATTTAATTATGTTGTGCCCAAGAACTAAGTTACATGATATATAAGAATATAACTATATTGCATTTGATGTATGTATATACAGATCTACAATGAGAGATGAGCGTAGCTTGATAATAGCAGCATAATAATCGTAATCGTAAATAGATATGTATATATATTTCGATTTTGATTATTATATTATTTTCAAACGAGCGAGAAATTTTCGATTTTCACAATGTCATTCCATCGATATATCATCGGCCTGAAATACTATATAAGGGGTATGAACTTAGAAATATAACTTGTTTTATTAGCCGAAGTTTAAAAATATTTAGTCTATAATTTATATGCATATGCAGTCGACTCTCCTTATTTCTAAATTCGAGGGACTCTTAAAATATTATTAGAATTATCGACAGTTTGAAATATTAAAGAAATTCTGTAGGGGACGAGTGATAACTTTGTAGTAATTAGAGGTTCGAAATAACGAGAGTCGACTGTATATATGTATTATATAAATACCTGCGTTATATCAAAGATACCCTATAATACCCACAGGTTTTTATCAAAATTATATGCAACATCTTTAAACTCTTTAAACCCTTATATTATTATATGTATTATTAATCATCTATGTACTTTTATTAATCATCTATATTATCATAATATTCGTGGTGAATTTGTAAAGGATTATATTTAAAAGGCATAGTAGAGATAAATAGTATATAGTCTAAGAAAGTAAATGTAATTAAGTAAATAAATAAGTACAAATCCTCTTAAAAATCTAAAAGAAATGCCAACAATTACTTACTTAGTTCTAAATAATATTAGTTTGCTCAAGTCAAAATTATGTCCCCAATAAAATGCAATATTCATTTTATTTACACTCGCTCAGAAATCGTGTTTGTATTGGTCAATCCCCAGAATAAGTTCATAATTGTATCATATTTACCACAATGATCTGCGATTAGATACACCCAATTTCCACATATCTCATGCCATTCACTAAGAGAGTGATAGAGTGAGAGTGAGAGAGAGGGAGACAGAGAGAGGCTTATCGCAGCAGTTGGAAATAAAGCGCAAAGCCAGTGAAACATGCATGAAACTAAAGGCGGCCAGAGAAGGGGAGAGAGACGCACTTGGAAACCCAAAAGCCGCAAGTAAAACCCGGCAGCCGTTCGCAGTGCTAGATGGGTTCGAGGGTTGAATGGAGTGGGCAAGTGGAAAGGGGTAGGGGGAGGAGAGAACAGATTTGAATGCGAGCAGGCGGAGGAGGCCAGAGCAAATCAATTCTGGCTGTTGGGATTCTGACATTAATATGACATTTATTTGTCACAAGGCCTTTGCCTCCGCCTTTCCCTTTGCTGCGGCAAACGTTGAGGATGTTCCGCCGTACTGCCCCACAGTCCCGCCCCATCCCATTCTCAGGCCGTAAGATGCTGCTGGTTGCTGGCTGCCAGACGCATAAATTCAGTTGCCGTTAAGCACTTGGCCGGTTATCAATGGGTTAATAAACGTTATAAAATATGAGTTCATTATGGTTGAGTTATAAATTTTTGTGCTTGTTGCACTGCAGGGGCTATAAATTCGTGGTGCCAGCAGCAGGAGCCGCCGGAGTTGCCGGAGTCCCATATGCCAGAGACTGAGCTCCGTTCGCCTTTGTGGTAGTTGTAATGAGAGATTATATTGCTTTATGCGTCTTGGCACTGGGCACACGCGTGTCCGTGTCTCTCCCAGCTCGGACAGCGAGGGCTGCAGCAAGGGTTGTTGCGCTCCCCATATCGTACATATACTACAATGGTATGTCTGATAAATTAATCGAATATTCAGGTTTTACTTGATATCTCTCTCATGGAGAGCTCACTGCAGTCATTACCTGTGCCATCCACAATAGATGCTGGGCGTGTATTGTTCGGGATGACTCAAATTACCCATTGTGGTCAAGGATATCGTCCTGTGTGGCTCGATGCCCGACAATGGAAACTGATGCCATAATTGGAACTAAAGTCGGAAGACAATGCCCAGCGATTTGCCCAGATAATGAGCACGGATAATGCGCGTAAAATGAGCCAATCCACAGATGAAGCTGTTCGTCCAGTTAGCGCTAATCCGGGTCTACCTTGCCGCCACCTGCCGTACACTACACTACTCCAAGCCAAGTCGGGACTCTCACTCCGTGACTGTCTGTGTACGCTGGTGTGGTCCGCTCGCAATGGGGGTCCGTCCGCACGGATTGTTAGACAAAAGAAATGGAAACGCATTGGAAAGAAAAGCAAACAAGTAACAGACAATAAATAAACAATTGATTGCTTACACGTACATATGTATTTGTATATGCCGAGGGGCTGTTGCAGGACATGTGTTTTGAATTTGTCGCCTGCATAAATTTGCTCGGCTCAGGATCCTTTCCTTTCCTTTCCTTTCTTTTCCTTTACTTTGCCTTCGTTTCTTGAGTGCGTGTTGTGCCTTACAAATTTCATGCTAATGCCCATTTCCTTTGCATCTAGCCTATCCAATATCCAATATTGTGTAAACAAATGATGCCAGTAGGTGTCACCTTACAATGAATGCCCTATCCCTATCCCTTCCCCTGCCTCTGTCTCTGTCTCTCAAGTGAGGCAGGCTCGATTCGTTGCCCCCACTCCTATGCCATGTCTCTATTGTTTGGCATTAGTTTTGAGTCATTCGAGTCATTGACAGTTGCCAGCAGCTGTTCCCCTGTTGTTGCTGTTACTGCTGCTCCTCCTCCCCCTCCCAATCCATTATCATGTGTGCTCATCTCCTGGTCCTCTCGACTGAAATGCGGGTGAAGTATTGACACAATTGTTTTTGCCACAGCCGAGCAGCCGGCTAGACCTTCTCACTCACTCGAAACTCGGGCTATTTTTAATTATTTGTATTATGTTTCAGTTGCCTTTGTCGCGGTCGCCGAGTCGTTAATTATTGCTACAGCGTTGCTCAGATAATGCCAGCCAGAGTAGCCGCAGCAGCAGCAGGAGGCGGGGGAGGCAAACATGCGACGCTTTTCCAATATTTGTCAATGGTCGAGGTTATGGTTACGCAGTTGGCCACTCAACCCACATGGTGGTCCGTCCGATCGACAGTTTCCAAATCGCCAACACATTACTGTACGCTGTTTGTAATGGAATATTTGGATGGAGCTGGAGGCCAGCAGGAGTTGGGGAATAATGCGGTTAACGTGTTAGGTCAACGTCAGGTTCGTTTCGTTTCGTTTCGTTTCGGTTAGGCTGGGCACATTACAAAGTCCATTCGAGTGACTTTCTACCCCCCTAATATGTGCATAGAGTAAATCCTCTTATTGCCTCATCCATCATTATCATTTAGGCAAGCTGAAAAATCACGCTTCTACCTTTTTGTGAGTATATATATAACGCTTTATTGCCAGATAATTTCATTATTTAGCCAAAACATAATCAAATGTGCCATATCCATCACATCTAAAGGTACACACACACACACACATACACACATTAATGCACAATTAATTTCATAAGCTCATAAAAACGTGTGAAGATGAGAAAAAAAAGGAGCTGCTGGAAAAAAAAACCGCACACAGAGTTACAAAAATCAGATAAATAGGTAGCCGAGAGGGCTGAGGCGGGGCGGGGCTGGCATAGACTGTTGATGGCGATTGCATGAGAGAGTCAGCTAGAGAGGGAAAGGGAGAGCGAGAGTGTGAGCGAGAGTGTGTGTGAGAGTGAGAGAGGGAGCGGGAAATTATATATAATCCCGACGCGCAATCAGCGTGTAAATTATAAGCGGGCCTTGCCTCAAGGGGCGTGGCTGGGGCGAGACCAAGCCAAAGTACCGCAAAACTTGCAAGCGGTTGTGAAAATAAAGTAATGCGAAATAATCCTTGGGTTGTTATCACACACACACACACACACACACACACGTCTATACATATATGTATGTATGTGTATGTGCACAGCACGACATTCGCTGAGCTCGCGTGGCACACAAAAGCCTAAAGAGCGCCCGTATTTGGGCAGAGCACAGTGGAATGGGTGGAGGAAAGGTGTGCAGAGGGGGGGAACTGAAAATGGAAAATGCAAAATGGTAGCGAAGCCCTGACAGGGACAGCGACAGCGACAAGGACAGCAACAGCGCCTGGGCACTGTGACAGGATATTTACACAACGCGGATATTTGCTTAGACGTCTGTGTAAGCGCATACATGTATGTGTGTGTGTGTGTGTGTGTGTGTGTGTATAGCGGTAATTTGAGCAGAGCAAAAGATATTATATACGTGGTGAATACATTGTATTGGCCATGTGTGGAATATATGTACATATATCAGATTGTCGCTGCGCTACATTCAGCAAAGTTGTTCCAATTGCGGGCAAGACACAGATATACACATACATACATATATACACATGTAGATATAAAACATAATTTATGATCGAATATGAATTTCGAAAATGTATCAAATTACGTCAGCGATCAGCAGCATATAATCATAAATTAGCAATTGAACTTAAGTAGAGAGAGAGAGAGATAGAGAGAGAGGAGAGAGAGAACACAATTCAATAAATGAACTATGCTCAAGTGGTTCAGTTATAGAGGCATTGAAATTGGGAATATCTCGACTTATTTGGATAGTCGTGGGAGTTTTTGGTCAGAAGAAGTTTTGGTGGGGATTAAAATTTTTTTTGTGGATACTTTTTGTAAAATGATATTTATATTCATATTATATAAAAAGGAAAAAAAAAATTGAAAAAAAAAAAAAAAAAAAAAAATGAGGGAAAAAAATTTTTATTTTAGTTGGGTTTAAAATTTTATTTTTTTTTTTTTGAGTTATTTTTTAAATAAAGGGGGGGCACAAAACAAAATATATTTTGGTGGGGTTTTTTGTTTGGTGTGGGAAAAAAAAGGTAATTTTTATTAATTGTAATTAAATTTTAATTATAAATTTAAAACAAAACCATTAATAAAAAAAAAAAAAAAAAAAAAAAAAAAAAAAAAAAAAAAAAAAAAAAAAAAAAAAAAAAAAAAAAAAAAGAAAAAAAAAATAAACAATAAAATAAAAAAAAAAAAAAAAAAAAAAAAAAAAAAAAAAAAAAAAAAAAAAAAAAAAAAAAAAAAAAAAAAAAAAAAAAAAAAAAAAAAAAAAAAAAAAAAAAAAAAAAAAAAAAAAAAAAAAAAAAAAAAAAAAAAAAAAAAAAAAAAAAAAAAAAAAAAAAAAAAAAAAAAAAAAAAAAAAAAAAAAAAAAAAAAAAAAAAAAAAAAAAAAAAAAAAAAAAAAAAAAAAAAAAAAAAAAAAAAAAAAAAAAAAAAAAAAAAAAAAAAAAAAAAAAAAAAAAAAAAAAAAAAAAAAAAAAAAAAAAGAAAGAAAAAAATAAAAAAAAAAAAAATAAAATAATAAAATAAATTAATTTTAATTTAATTTATTTTTTAATTAAAAAAAATGAAAAAAAAAAAAAAAAAAATATATTTAATTATATTATTTTTTTTTTTTTTTTTTTTTTTTGTTGTATATGTTTTTTGTTATTTTATTTTATTTTTTATTTTTTTATTTATTTTTTTTTAAATAAATAATATTATTTTATATTTTATTTTATTATATATTTTTTTTTTAATATATTTTTTATAATATAATATATTTTTATATAATATAAATATAAAATAAATATATTATTTTTTTTTGTTTTTGTTTTGTTTTGTTTTTTTTTTTTGTTAAAATATTTATTTATTATATTTTTTATTCTAAGAACATCTATGTGGTCTTATATGCTTTTATTCCCTACCGAAATACCTGCATAGAAAGATGTTATCCACGGTAGTACAGTCTTATCTAAGCCCCTCAAATATACAGTGTACCGCCTCCTGTCAGCGAATATTGCCAACATATTTGAAAATGCGAGCTCGCTTAACCTAGCAAGCTCTATCCATATACATATTCTTCTTTTTTGCATCTACCTCGGCCGTTATAATGGTTTTAATGAAATTTTTATCTTTTGTTGCAGGAAGCCAGACAACAGCAGCAGCAGGAGGGCAGAAGCAGGAGCAGGAGCCACTGAAGCCGACGAGGCGTTGACAAGCCGCATTGTCATCAATTTTGCCTTTGAGAAAATACATAGCCAAGGGGACTGGTGGGGCGTGGCGTGGTGTGGGAGGAGAATTTACCCGGATGATGGATAGAAGGCAAGGTGTTCGGTCAACCATTTGATGGGCTTATAGTTTAGATTATGGAACATTTTTTAATTTATGCACAATTTCGCTTAGGCCCAAGTAACAAGCATAAACTGGGCTAGCGCTACGAAAATGGGTCATTGTCACTAAATATGGAAGCAGCACAAGCAATTGGCCACGGCTTTGGCAATAGCAGGGAGGGGAAGACGAAGGCGTGAGTGGTGCAGGAGACGGACGAAATCGAAATCCGATTATGTGCGTGCAATCATTTGTGACCCTCGGGCAAAGCGGGCACTGAATGAATGAGCCCAAAGTGGATTAACGCTTCAATTGAGAATTCATTTAAAAAACTGAACCGAAGCAGCACAACAAACGCCATGCTCGCCTCCAGTTGAATCCTTTTTTCCAATCAATTGTTCACACGACCCTCGCATCGAATTACACGAGCTCTGAAATATGAGTATGAGTAATTCTTCAGCATGTTCGCAGATACAAGATACAACAGGCGAGAGACAAGAGACAAGATACAAGCTACAAGCTACAAGATACCAGATACCAGACACCAGATGCAAGATATGCTCCGTTCGAGCGCAAAATCTATAATTCGTGGAAGTAAGTTGTTAATTGAGTTATCAATGAGTGCCAGACACCTACACAGGGGCTTACTCGAGCCTCGTTACCTGAAATATCTTTGCATTGTGATTTCATTAAAGCAATCGATGAGATCTCGAGTATCGTTTTCCGGCTATGGAAAACCCCATAGAAAGCCAGGCATTGTATTCCGCAGCTGAAGGATCCATTTGTGCCATAAACTAACTATATATTGGTGTGCTCTTTAAACCTTTCGTTTAACTTGCAAATCGGCATTTGAACCGAACGGAGGGAGTCACATAAATATTTCTTCTCAATATGGCACAAAAAGTTTCGGTGGCCATAAGTCAAGCATGTCCTGATAGCCCGGCCCCAATGCAGCCATGCAAAGATGAAATAACTCGTGTATTTTTGTATGCCACAGCATTTTATTGATAAACTTGTGCCATAGTCACAGACCACAGCAAGTCCGAGGAGCACAGCTCAGTCCACTGAGCACTGAGCAACGCAAAAAGCCAACTCTGCTCCATGCACGACTTCAGCAATAGACGCTTCAATTTAACAATACCATGGGGGGATGTTAGAAGGGTAGGGAGAGGGGTGGACTTCGCTGCTGCTTCTGCTCCACCCACTGCATCCTGGCGCAATCAAATCCCAGTTGTCGCAGACCACAGAAGCCTTGAGAAACACTTTTTTTTCTATCAGCGCACAGAGAACTGAAAACTTTCAGTGCACTTGAACTGGGTTTGGCTTGAGCGAACACCCATTGGCATTGGCAAATGGAGACAACGCTCAGAGACTCCATGCTCGGAATGATTAACCAGCACGCACACGCAGGTCGGCTGAGCTCGAGGAATGCTGCCACCGTTGCAGCGAGAATAATTGAATTGAAATCAATAAAAATATAAAATAAACTAGTTTGAGTGCTCCGATTCAAATGACTGCGCAATGCTCGCCCACGGCCGATAGAACTTGTCTGAAAACTCTTTTGAGCTCAACTTCAAGAAATCATGGAACTATCTCTTGAATTTAATAGTTCTTAGTTGAGGTAAAAATATTTAAAGTTAATAGGAATAGTCTAAAGTAGAAAATCGTATTGTTAGGCTATTCGATATTCCCCAGTAAGAAAACCAAATAATA
Organism: Drosophila aldrichi; assembly: GCA_035045965.1. NCBI lineage: Eukaryota > Metazoa > Arthropoda > Insecta > Diptera > Drosophilidae > Drosophila > Drosophila aldrichi. Next base: position 42,033 of record JAWNOM010000555.1, read on the forward strand.
GATACGACATGATATGCTGAATACTTTATATATGTTAGACTTCCTTTAGCTTAAACCTATGGACTGAGAAACTAGAAAACTAATAGCTCCAGAGAGCAAACCAAATAATAGATATGACATGATTAACTGAATACTATATATAGGTCAGATTTCCCGTAGCTTAGAATTTAAGCAGACTGACGGACAATATAAAACCAATATACTCCTTCTCACACCGTTAGCGAGTAGAGAAAGTAGTGCTAGGCATTTGTCTTAAGTAGCGGCCGCTCCTCCAGCAGTAAAATTAATGAGCATTTGACTTTGCCTACGTTTATGGCGAAAAGTAAGCCAGAGGCACCTGCCGATGCTCTACCGAATGTACGTGAGGACATGTGAGGATGTGGAGTTGCGGACATGTAGGCCGCCTCAATGGAGTGTTTAATTTATGCGTCGCATATGTCACCAGCGAATAGGTTAAAAAAAAGCGACAGAGACAGAGACAGAGATAGAGAGTGAGACAGAGAGTGATAGAGACAGAGAAATGACCGAAGCTCAGGTATTTCAGTCGTCACGTAGGACGACGGGCCAAAAATTTAATTAAATTGCACGCTGCACGAGTGCTCCCATTATTATTATTATTATTATTATTACTCCTATTATTAGCAAACCTCATATGTCCTTCTTCTCGTTCGCCCATACCGGCTGCGGTTCAGGTTCCAGTTCGGTTCACCACACGAATCAAGTTACAAAATAATAAATTGGATTTTCAGCTGACCTAGAACTGTGATGCTAGCTGAGTCTGCTGTATATATTAGAGCAATATAAATAAATGCTAGTCATATTAGCTTTGTTAAATGATATTGTCGTCAGGTGGCAGTAGGTATCTAAAATGTTTAGCTAGATTTGAGACAACTTAATTCCAGTTAATTTCAAATTAAATCAGGAATCCCTACAATGTAAATGTCGTATCTTAATATGTAACATAATTTTAATAAAGTATAACAAAGAAAACCTCTATGCGCATGATATAAGTAAAATCTGAAATAGATTCTCATTGATATTATCTATTTGAAATAATATATAAAATAAAAAGTTTACAATTGACGCGAATCAAAAATCGTGTTTCATATTTTTATACGGCATTAGTCTGTTTTGGAGAAATTATTTAGATTCCAGCTATTTTAATACTTGTTCAGAAAGCGAAATGAAATGTGGGATTTATGCAGTGTCCATGTTTTGGAAGCATTAGCTAGAGTTTTGAAAGTCGGAATTTATGGTACTTGGTAAAATCGCCTAATGCTTTCGTTTTAGAGGTGTTGAAAATGATAAAATACTATGAGTGGCATGTCAATTATTTTAGGCATTTAATTAGTATTTGAAACATATTATTTTGTAAAAAAACAAAAAAAAACAAAACAAAAATACGATATAAAATAAATTTTGTAAAAAATTAACCCTATATAAAAATATATAACAACAAACAGAAAATTGTTACAAATTAAGAAAAAATGTTTCAATTATGTAACTAAAATAATATACAGGTATTGCGAGTGGAAAAAATATATATATATATATATGTATATATTTGCCAAACATTTTGAAAACTGCAGCACTGGATAGATAAGTTATTGCTTCTCCCAATTTGAATTTCAAACATTATTTATCAACACCTACAAGGACAATAGTCAATCAAAAACAGACAGTTTATCCTAAAGTTATTGGTCAATTTTCTGGCAAATCGAATCAGCCATAAATAGACCTACAAAATATTATTTTTTGAATACACAGTATGAATGCAGTGAATCACGAAGTGAGTGCAATATGTTTAAATGTTTTTATGTGTGTTAAATTGTATCCATATGAATGCTCATCAAAGTCTTAATGGATTTCAATCACGCTTCAAAACAAAATTTTTAAAGCTCTGAAGTTTACTATATGAGAAGTCGTTCTCTCTTGTATATGTCCGTAATCATAATATAATCGAAGACATATTGAACATTTTACTGCTGCTAGGCTTGTATGCAGCTTAATTTGTGATTTGCCCTATTTTAATTATTATCTAATTAAATTCTCAGCTTGCATTCAATAATATGCTTTACAGGTGGAGTCCTCCTAGTACTACTTAGGGCTAATCAGCTTTACGTTAACATCTTGAATTCACATTGTGCAGCAGTTGCAGTCGGCTCTCCCACAGCTGGGGCACGGGATTACCCTTGCCAGCTAGACAATATAGAAAATAGATAGACAAACTCATAGCCTGAGCTGAGAGCACAGACAGGACAGAGTGAGGCCAGGGAGAGACCAAGGCAAATACAGAGGCATCATTAATCTTCGACCACATTCAATAATCATACATACATAGAGAGCAGCAGATAGCCCAGCTGGCAGACAAGCTAAATGCCTGACTGGTTGCCTTGGCTACCCGGCATGCCTCATGCTGCATGCTGTGCGCACTTAACCCCATAATGCCCCCAAAAACTGCAGCAGCAATAATAATGCAAGAGTCGAGAGACAAGAGAAAAGAGCACGAGAACTGAGCAAAAGCTTTAAATTATGCCAATGATTTGTTGCATAAAAGCAAGTGGCAAGTGGCAAGTGGCAAGTGGCAATACGGCAATGTGGCAATGTGGCAGCTCGCCGATACGAGGCAGCTATATATGCTTGCAGGCTGGCTGGCTGGCTGGCTGACTGGCTTTCAAGCGGATAGCCAAAAATGAAAGCCGACAAATTTGTGCAGCTGCAGTCGAAGCCGGCACAAAGCCAAGCCAACAACTTGGCTAACATAGCCATGTGTGTGCGCGTGTGTGCATGTGTGTGTGTGTGTATTTGCTGATTTTGGCAGCAAGTGGCATGGCCACATTTGTCGCTTCAATGGGCCGCCCCTCCCGCCCCCACCTAAACACAGCTGCACAAGGCCCGCTCCATCGGCATCGATAGCAGTCTGCATAATTTTTATTCTATGAATGCCTTGGCAACGCTTCTGTTCCATTGCACAGAGGCCTCCTTCAATAACAACAACAACAACAACAACAACAACAATGGCAGCCCCCTTTGACAATGGCAAATGATTAAGTTGCTTATTCGACAAATTGATGTTGAAATTTGTAGGCGTTCGCAATACAGCGCCTTTGAAAAGTAATGCAACACTGTTCTACAAAAATGTGAAAAATTTATGGGAAGAGATACAAATACAGATACATATACCTATGTTATGGAAAATGTAATTAACTAAACAAGAATTTATAGTAAATTAATTTTGTTTAAAACTGCTGTCATATTTTGTTTATTTTAAATATATGTAATTAGTTTTAGAACAATTAATATAATTTTAGAAAAATGCCAACTCATTCAAAATCGATTATATTATCGATAGATAATATAGTGGTATCTGTAACAAAAATAAAGCAAAAATCAAAACTGTTTAAAATACTCATCTAACTAAATTTAAAATTTGTAAAGTCTAGCCCTAAAGATGTGGAAAATGTAAATTTATTTCCAAATTCTGATATAGATTTTAGTCGATAAAATTAAAACTGGATTAGCTATCGATTAAAGAAAAGCACTAGCTTTTATAGGCTCAGAGATCGAGGCGTTCACACACACGGACACAGGGATGAACAGGCAGACGGACGAGTCAGCTCTTCGTCCTGACTAAGAATACTTTATGGAGAGTGTCTTGCCTTCCTCTGCCTGTTATATATACTTTAATGAAATCATGATACGCTGCTTTCGCATATTCAACGTGTTTAGGGTATTAAATCATAATGCCCGGCTTTGCTCTTACCATTCATATTATTCAAGAATCTCACACTTATGGGCACTTGTAATTTTTCTTACATATATGGTTATAGCATCTTCAGTGTGTATATAACAATGTTAATATATATACATGTATGTATGTATATATTATATACAATAGAAACTCTGACTCTGAATATCCAACCAATAGTTCACCTGGATGCATTTCCGAAAATATATTAAATAATTGATAGGATATTGGCAAGGCTACAAGATAATATAGTCGTACGCCAAAAACGCCATGTTGCGCAATAATACAGCCAAAACGGACTTCTAATCGTAGAGTCGACTGTGACTGTGACAGTGGCCCAAAGTTTTGTGTCGAAGCCAATAACTCAGGCCATTCCCCGAACGGGTACGGCATGCCCTGGTTTTGGGTAGCAGCAGCACTTGCAACAATTAATCACACGTGGGCCTTGGTCCAGTCCACAGTCCGCAGTCCTTAGCTGGCGACATATGTGGGAAATTTTTGGCTAGCTGTAGGGGCAACTGGAAACTCGACTCGCTCGCCAGCTAAGCGAAAACATTTTCGGATGAATAATGACAGCTGGCTGAAAGTCAAAGGCGAGTCAAAGGCGCAAAACGGCAACACGACAAACTGTTCGGCTGGATGAAAAATGAATGCAGGTGCCATGCTCTGGCATGTGGGGAGTATGTGTGGAGGAGGAGGAGGAGGCTGAGGAACGTGGAAGGAAGGAAGGCTACACAATCGATTGGCAGTGCCAAAAACGAAAAAAAAAATGAAGAAAAGTTTTAATGAATTTTCAGAGGCGTGATAATCTAGACGGAAGCCAGCTCCCATTATCAGTAACGTTGTCTCTATGGCATGTCGCTCACATCAAACGCTATGCACGGCGGAGTTGCGGCACGACCGAGTAATTCAATAAAACTTTGCGACAAATGAAGCGCCCAACGTCGAGTTGCAGCTAACTTCAATCGACATTCCATAGATGGGGCTGACTGAGGCTGAGACTGTGGCTGAGGCTGTGGCTGAGCTCTGGCCTCGCGGATAGCAATGAGGCGTTGGCTGGCAAATGAAAATGATTTCCTTCCATGTCATTATTATGTATTCTGGCGCGACGAACGCGAATGTTTTCACTTTTGTCTGGTCTGGTCGGGTTTCGACTTCGACTTCGACATCGACTCTAATCCAACAATTGCAAGTGGCTTTCGCTCCTTTCCTTCGCTGGCTCATCGAAGCTGCCGCTCAGATAAAAAGGGCAACGTTTGGGTAGGGGCCAGTGGGGCGATAGCTCTTAGCCAGCATCGAATTTGTTGGCGTTTGTCTGCGTTGTATGCTTTCCGTTTCCGCTTCCTTAGCTTTGCAGTTTGTTGCTTCAGCCTGACACCGCCCTCATCCCACTCACCGGGTTTTTTTTTTTTCGAAAAATTTTTCACATAAAAAATAATAAGAAAAGTTGTATGCTAATGCCGCTGCCGGTGCTTTAGCATTTGCCTCTTTCCCTTCGGCTGCTGCTGCTGCGTGTTTTATATATTGCCGAATAGAAAAGAAATTGAAAAACAATTTTTGCATTTGGCATTTCTCAGCTACAAAACTTTCAAGGCGAACGCCTTAAAAAAAGAGAAAGAGAATAAGGCAGAGAGAGAGAGAGAGAGCAAGTCAAATACTTGGACATTGATTATGTGAGCTCTTAAAGTTCAAAAGTTGCCAATAGCCCAACTGTGATTAGCCACTGCTGAGAGCAGCTCTCCCTGGCAACCAACAAAGAAGAGAAGCGAAGAGAAAAGAAACACAACAACAACAACAACAACAAGAACAACCCTTGCAACAACAACAACAACAACGACAATGAGTACGACAACGACAACCGCAATCTTTAAAGCAATTCCAAATGAGTTTCATCAACTTTTTAATTAGTTTTGCAATCAGAAAAACATCAAACTTTGCTGCAATTTAGAACAATCAGTGGAGCCAGAGCTGAGTGTACACAGTTAGCCAGCGATATCAGAAAACTTGGCCATAATAATTTCAAAGGTAAATATTTATATTTGCGCTAATGCCTTCTGGCCATAATCAACAGCCTCGAGAAATGGCCACCGAAAAAAACGAAAGAAAAACTAAAACTGAAAATGCGTCGCGAGCTCTTTCAAAGTAATCAATTTTTGAGGCCAAGCCGACCCACATTGGCGCAAAAAGTTATTGCAGTCACAGCTGACCCCCCCAATTTTCCTCATCCTGGCCGAGCTCATCCGTTGAAAGTTCAAACATCACCTGGCGGAGCCGCAGGGCTTGGAATGGCTCCCCATGGGGAGGCCAGAACTCCAGACTGACGACTACCTGTCGTCATTTTGTTGCTCTTGGCTTTTGAAGTGTTGTGGGCGTGGTCGTTATAAGCCATAACAGAAAGAGGTGGATAGAGAGAGTGGGGGAGCGGTAAAAGCGGGAAGGTACTGTCAAAGTTTTTTTGTTTTTTTGTTTTTCTTTTTTTGCGAACGCGCACACACAGCTACTGAAAAATTGAAATGCTGCCTCACGTGCTATGAAATTTTTTATATTTGTTGATTTTTGGCTTAGAGTGTTGACCAACAACAAAGTTCCCAGTTTGCCAGTTGCCAGTTGCCTTTTGTTTTTGTTTTTGTTTCTGTTTTCTGTTTTGTTTTTTTCAATTTTGCCCCTTTTTGCTCAACATTCCATATTCCATTTCGTTTTTCCTGTGGCTCAAGTTTCAATGAGCTCCGCCTACCCCCACACACCACACACCCACCACCCACCCCCTTATCCTGTTTTAGTTGTGGGTGACTTTTATGGCAATATTGGCTTGCGCGTACGCAAAAAAAAAAAAAAAAACAATCTGAAATAAAAAATTGAAGTTCGACTCGCGTTGTTTTTAATAACTTAATATCTTTTGTCAATTTGCCGGAGCGCTTTAATTTGATTGAAACGAAACTGTTCAAAGTTTGCCTTTCGGCTTTTCCATTATGCCATTCCCTTTTAATCGCAGTAGCCGCAGCAAAATGCCAAATGCATCTATCTAATTGGCTCTTTGATTCGTAAGGATATAAACTGGTTAACCATCGAATTTTTCACATTACGTTAAGCAGCTATTTGGCTTGATCAGAATAATAAATATGTACATCAGTTGTATATAGTATAGTATATACGATATATTGAATACTCTTTTAATACGTTCATGTTCTATATCCCAATGATACCTAACTATATATGCTAGAAAAGTACATCGGGCACTACATTAATTTTCTTTTCTATTTCCCAATGATGCCTAACTAAACATGACAGAGTTTTTATTTTCAATTAATCAAGTAGGAATACTCCAGAAGATTCAGCCTATATATACAGACATTTTATTATAATTTTGTTCAACTATGAGATGGACTTTATACTACAATGTTAAATATTAAAGAAAAACTTCTCAAAAGCAACCAATTTTAAAAGGACAACTGAAAAGGAATAATTTGAATAATGTCTAAAGTCAGTGTCCCACTATTTTTCATAAACATCAAAACTTTCAAGTTAATTAAAATATTTAAAATTTAATCAGAATCAAAATATGTTCAACAAACCAATTTAAACAATTTTAAAATACCTGAGCTATATAGTAACTCAAAGATAAATTTGTTATTCAATTCTCGCCCATGTAAAGTTTGCTTGAATACTTTGAATACTCAAATACTTCGAATAGTATGATAATTCGAATACTCGAATACTCGAGCTCTGAGTCAGGTAATCTAATTATGTTAAGTAAGAGCAAAAGCTTTATTAAGTTTTTATAAAAAACAATTTAATAAAACATACTAAATATACATATGTATATACACTCAATTCTACAGAAATTGCGAAATTTCTGCTCAACATGTTTCATAAAGATTACATTTTGCGCTCTTTTAATTAACAGCAAACATTATGTTAAGCAGCTGTTAGCCAAAGGCAATCTGTTACACACAATTCTGGCACTAATAGTCCGATAAAAAATAGCTTAAAGCCATTCAACTCGACATTATCCCAACTCAAATACTAATAGTTTCAAGCATCTCCCTCCAATTTCGTACACTTTAAGCTCACTGTGGGGCCTGGTCGTTATGCCGTGGCTTTACTGTAACTGCTTTTCGTATTAGCTTTTGATTTGGCTAGTGGCTTTAGTTAAATGCCAAGCAACTCGACTGTGGCACGTGCCCAACGTGCCCGGCGTGCCCGGCGTGCTCTTTGAGCGCTTTTTAAAGACATTGGCAGCGTTAACGCTGCGAGAGCAGCATAGAAAGCAGCCAGCAAACAGCAGGACCAAAAACTAGTCGCTGTGACAGGCATATTAAAAAGGACACAGTCACACATCGTGCCTCGCCATGACGTGCCAAAAAACTAAGTAGTGTCAGTGCAGCCATCAAAGGGCATGCCATGAAATAGCGTCTACCTCATAAGCTCTGCACGCGCTTAGACAGGCACTACACGTACAGGTGTGTGGGCAGACCCTACTCCACGCCCACTCCCACCGCCCCCTCGACTCTAAGTCCCTAGTGCTCACCTGGCTGCCTCCTCCTCAAATAGGCAGTTGGCATTACATGCCTTTTGTGTTGCCAGCACGCTTGGCCTGCCAAAGAGATTGGCTCGGGGCTGTGTTCACTTGAATATGTATGTGTGTTCGTGTATGTGTGTATGTGAGTGTGTGTGTGTTCGTGTGTAGATTGCAGATGGTTAACCCGAACCCCCTGCATTTGTGCCAGCCTCAACATAGTGGAAACCCAAACAACACATTGCTCTTAGTACAAGTTGTTTTAGGGTAAGTGATGGGCGTGGCCAGGCTCAATTGTTAGCGATATACTTACACACGAATATAGTTACATATCTATGTACATATATACATTACTTTACTTAGCTGTCGTCCCCATTTGCCCATTTTCCATTTTCCATTTCACAAATGCATTTCCATGGTTTTTGAATGTTATGCACGGACGTTTATTGAAATCGTTTTTCTTTCATTCTTCAAATTTGAAATCATAAGTGGAACTTAAAACTAATGCGAACTGCTTAAGTATATTACAAAACTTTTATTTTTCATTTATTCATTTCTTGACCTGCCGGAAGAGTAAAACCAAATGTCGTCGGGCTCCGTTCGGGAAAGTACTGTAGTGCACGGTTGGGTTTTGCGACATGATGTGTCGCCGTTAACATTAGTTAAATACAATAGATTCGAGTTTACTAGCACTACGGTCTTAGACATACATATACATACACATATAAATACATTTACATAGATATTCTATAATATATGCTTTTTGCTGCTGTTTATAAACGACAAAGTGACCCGAAGAACTCGTATATGCCTAGCCTAGGTTGGTGTACTATATGTTTGTATGGATCTTCTTCTTATATCTCTTTAGCTATGTATCTATATAATGTTAAGTTATGCAAGTGCTTTACGTGAGAGCTCTCCAGAAGGAGCTTTAACTGGGGTTTCTTCAGGGGGAGGGGGGCTTTACGTTGAACTACTACGTTTCTTGCATTGAAATGTCACATGTTTTCCTTTCGTTCGTAACACACTATCCTAAAGACTAATTATAGATGGGGGTAGCTAATCCATAGAAGTTTCCTTTGATCTGCTCGATCTGTCGACTACCACCCACTACATTATACATAAATAAGTAACTATTTATTGTGGGGGACAACAATGGGCCCACACTCGTATCTATATCTCCCGAATTGGCGTTTACTTAGGCGCCCCTTAAGCGCTATAATTTAAATATGTCTTTGGAAACAGAGTTGCGGACGTCGTTTGCTGTGAAATCTTGCGACGTCGCCTCTTGTTGTATTTACAAGTCTTTGTATGCTTCATTACCGCAGGTTAAACGTATCTGGTTATCTGAGTATGGAACTCCGATAGGCAAATCTGAAGCTGGCTGAACGAGGGACGCTCGGCGGGCATGGAGGCCCAGCAGTAGGCCATAATAGTGAAGCTGTAATTATCAGAGCAAAAACAGAAGACATTGAGACATTGCGGTCTCACCTCGCAGTATTTCCCCCACCGAATACTTACAGTTCGTCGGGACAGTTGAAGGGCTGTGCCAGTCTGTAGCCGTCCTTTAGGTAGTGCTCCATTTCATAGGGATCGATCTCGGCATAGGGCAGCTTGCCCAACGTGCACATCTCCCACATGAGCACACCAAACGACCAGACGTCGCTGCCCTCGTTGTAGTGTGATTTTTGCAATGCCTCGAGCGACAGCCACTTGATGGGTCGGTACTCCCCGTCGCCCAGGCAATTGTAGTCGCCAGAGAAGAGGTCACGGCTGAGAGCGCTGTCAGTTAACTTGACGCGCAGCTGATCGTCAATGCTGAAGGAAGCAGAGGTCAAAGAACAGAGGGTTGCAAATGGTCGATTAGACATTAGGATTACAAATGGCAAACAGCAAATTGGCGATTAGGTCGCACTACCAGGCATATGCTGAATGTTGATGAGGGCTTAGCTCTACTTACACACAGTTCCGGGCCGCAATGTCCTTGTGTATGACGCCGTGATTGTGTAAATGCTCCATGGCCATGGCCAGCTGGGAAGCCATTAGCACCGTCTGTATGGTGGTCACGCTTCGGGCATACGACGGATCCTGCAGGAAGGTCTTCAAATTACGAACGCTGCCCGTGGCGGCATATAGCACAAAGGGTGTGGCAAAGTCTTCGATGGAAATGCCAAGCACGGCCATTACATTGGGATGAGTTGCTTCGTAGAGCATCATGGATTCCTGGAGGAGTAGATTTACTTGTAGCTGGCTTGCATGCTGCGCCACAGTCTTGACCAGAACCTCCTGACAGTCGTTGTAAGTGCCGCGATAGATACGCCCAAAGTTGCCCTCTTGGACGAGGCAGGAGAGGCGCACGCGGCATTTTTGGACTGTCAGCTCTTGGAGACGGCGGTTGAACTCCTCAGGCTCATGCTCATATTCGCGAAAGGGCCGCGTCAGTGTCGCGTATGTGGGTGTTATGGTCGAGGGGCAGACATAGATCGAGTTGTGAGCCGTGGACGAGATAGTGGGCAGACGCTGGAAGCTGGAGGTCTTGATCAGATGGACACCGTTCGAGGGATGCCGTTTCGAGGGACCCTTCGCGCAGTAGGCAATCAGAATGAGCGTGGAGACGAGCACCAAAGCCAAAATGCCGCCCACTATCAAAGTGATGAGTCCACTTGTGGGCGGCACCAGAGTCTCCCGCAATAGTGGATCGTATTCGTTGTTCGCACCAGCTCCCGCGCCCGCTCCCGCTCCCGCTGCCCCAGCGCCGCGTCCCACAATTACCGTTGGCTCTGTCACTAGCACACGGTGTCTCTCCGTCGGCTTGCCATGCTCCACATTGGTGGGCAAATGGCCGTCGGATATGACGTGCTCAGCAGTGTCCTCGTTGTGTTCCGTGTAGTGGATGTCACTCAGATCCGGATGCAGTGGCTCCTCGTCATCGTATTCCTCGCGTGCATCGTTCGGCTCGTCCTTCAAGCAAATTTTCTTCCGTTTAAAGATTAGATTCGTATTGTTGTTGGTCGCCCGGTCCAGTATAACCTCCACGCTGATGGTAACCGTTACCTCGGCGGCCCGTGTGCCCGAACACTTGAGACTGACGCCCCACGTCTGCGGCTCCTGCGGCACATTACCGATGCGTGAGATGTTCAACAGTGGGCGTGGCAGCACGCCCACATCCGATGTGGCCACATTGATGCTGTAGGGCAGAGGATGGTCCACAAGCGACTGCCACGTGAAGGTAACATCGCTGATGTTCGCCGGCACCGGCACCGCAAAGTTCAGGGCATAGTCATTGATGGCACCCTCCCGCACATAGTAGAGTTCCGCGGAAACGCCTGCAAGAACAAGGAGGAAAGAAAGACAAAAAATTTAGTTGCATGTACGAAATGGTTGCTTACACGGCAGCCCGCCAGCGCTGAGAAAATTAATGATACGCTCGGTGACCCAATCGAAGCTGGGCAACTTTTGGCCAGTCACTCGACTCGGCTGCACAATCAATCACCAGGGATAACAGTTTTCTTTACTTTGTCAAATTGATTTTCTTCAACGAAGGAATGGAAGGCACGGCTGCCTGCCTGCCTGTCTGTCTGTCCGGCTGGCTGCCTGCTGCCACTAGACTCTGCATTATCTGTCCACTTAGACACTTCGGTGACATATTGAACGAGTTAAATAGCTGAACCCCCTCAGCAGCAGCAACAGCGCCAACTGCCAGACAATTTCTTATTGCTTTCTACCCACCCAAAAATCAATCAAAGCCGACAAACAAGTTGGCCAGATACGAAGAATTTCATCTTAAAGGGTTACAGCTGGAAAGGCTTACTATCCTACTGAAGTAATAGAAAACTTAAAGAATGCAAAGGCGGTTCTATGCATAGAAAGATTTATTTTAATTCAATTATTTTTATGTGCTTAAATCTGGATTTCAGTTTTGATTGTAATTTATTTTTCAATAAATCATATGAAATTTACTTTTATATATTTTCATCTGTTTAATCTGGATTTAGTTTATCGTTGAGTATAATCATATCTAAATTCTTCAACAGTTTTGTATTTACTTATTTTACACTACTTATGATTTCGCCTTTACCAGCATTTGCATAACATTTCTGTTAGTTAACAGCTTGCATTAACATTTATTGTGCATGTGAGAAAGTTGTTAAGCAACAGATTCTATGCATATTTATAATTTAAATTTACATATTTTTATGCAAATATTATATAAAATATATATCATTTTTTTGTACAAATATTAACATATTTATATAAAATTCATATGTTATATCTATGTTACTTTTAGCAGACTTTAGACATATTTTCAAGGCATAACATTTGCATGTCATGTTAATGACGCACACAACTGAGCTGTGGGCAAGGTAAGTACATACATGTAGTATCTACCCCATCTAGAGGCCTATCTAGGCACCTGTCCAGCTATCGCTTACTGTATCCATGTCTAGGTATATATCTAATAGTTATGACAGCTCCGCTGATCGCTGCTCGCCCGCGCGTTGCCCTTTTTCAATTCATTTAATTAAATTAGCTGGAGCAACATGTGAGAGTCGCTGCCTACAGCTGGCGCCTTTGCTGTTACCTGAGCTGGCTGCACTTGCCACATGCCGCTGGGCACTTGCCGCTCTGGTGTCGGCTCAATAAATCAATCAAAATTATAAAATGCGACTTGAACAAAACAGAGAGCGGGACCCTACGCTTGCTCCGCGCGCACTCTGCACGCGACGTTCTGTTCGTGGGCGTGTCCCGGGGGCAGGTTAAATGTTTATGCTTAATTAATGTGGATGTTGTTGCCGTTGCTGTTGCACATATGTTGCATGCCTCAGTGTGTTCACGGGGCCGCGGCTAGCCGCAGCGCGGCCTGTTTATTTTAGATTTTTATCGCAGTCGACGTCGCAGTTACATTTTATACTTGTACATTTTATTTTAATTTATGCCACTTATGCGTCCACCGACTGTACCTATGCCTCATATATACATACATACATACATATATACATATATATCGTACTAATTAGTGAAGCAAGCCCAGCTACGTTCTAGTTGCCGTTCCTATTCCCATTCCCGGTCCCATTCCCGTTCCTTTTCCTCGCACGCTTCGTTTGCACTTTGAAAATGTAATTAGTGAAAGCGGCTGCTGGTGGACCACGCCGTAATGCGTGTGCATGTATGTGTGTGTGTGCAGAAATGTGACGTATTGCAGATATGAATACTGTGCCGCATAATGAACTAAGGTAGATAGCAAAGTTGTGATAGCGCCCAAAGGGTTAACGGGTCCCAGACATGTAACCTGGCAGCCACGTTTAATCGAGAGCGAAATACAAAATACAAAAATTATTGCTTAAATTTCTCCCATTAAAGTTGTGTCCTCTGCCCCCTCCCGCCTGCCGGGCGCAATTAGAATTCCACAGACATCAAAACTTTCGCGCACCCCACGCACCCCAATTATAGACAAATAATAGCAAATTATTCGACAGAAACCTCGAACCAACCCGCTTTGCATCTCAAGTGCCGGGCGCGCTAATTAGAGTTGATTGCTGAACAAATGAAGTCAGTGCCCCAAACTCCTCAAATACTCCGACAATAGCCAATACCTGAGCGCTCTGCTCTCTTTCAATTTGCTCCTTTTGTCTTTTCTCCCTGTCACCTGAACAAAATCTATTTTCCTTATCCAAGTGAGAGGAAGCGATAGACACCCCCGACACCCTCGACGCTCCGCTGACATAAATTTCTGCCACAAAAAGTAAAAGTTGCCCTCCAGAAAAAGCGCAAAAGATGCTGTGAAAATATGCTTAAAGAGCTACAAATTGCCAAAGCATGAAGCTCAAAGCAGAGGCCGAAGGAGAATGGAGTGCAGAGATAGCAGATAGGACTAATGTGTGCCATCATGTTGATAAGGTGCTACGCAGGGGAGGGACAGACTAAGTGGAGAGTGTGAAGATTTCCAAAATGAGTCTCTTAAAGTTCTATGAGCTTTGATTTATAGTATGAAAACTCTTGCAGACTTTAAAGAGTTGTTATATATGGTCTATCTATCCATAGATATATAGATCTCTATTAGCGATATTTTGACTGCTCCCTGATTTGTATTTCCTTAACACAAAAACTTACCCCAATAACGTATTGATTATTCGAGTCTGACATGAAATCCCCACAGTGAAAACTTTCTGACTTTAATGCTGCTCAAGACCCTTCAAACTTTATACATATTTTCACTTTTCCTTTAGCTGCTTTAACTCTTTAAAACCTGCTTAGCTATGCAACGAAATTGAGAAAAAAAAAGCACAACGATTTGAATTCATGGCACGACATCTATTTAATTTCAATTACAACCCTAAAATACCAGAACAGACGCATAAACCAAAACTTTCTATGTGCCAAAGACGAGAAGAAAGGAAAGAGAAGAAAAAAAATAAAAGCCGGAGAAAAATAAAATAAAATGGCAATTTTTGCGCCCCAAATACGACGGGACCATGCATCCCACCCATGGAACGGCAGTCCGGCGGAGCTTCAACCCTAATTTATGCAAAACCAAAAAGCTGAGCGAGATTTAAATGTATGTCTGAGCGAATGTATGTCTCGCCTACTCGCTAGTGGATATCGCTTTATGCTTTCTTAACATATTTTTTTTGCTTCCCCGTATGCTAATGCAACGGACTCCATTCCGTCCGCCCACTATGCGTCATTTGGTCGACGTCGCCGTCGCCGTTGTCGTCGGACTTCAGCCCGGGGATTTCGCAGGCCATAAATCCGAAATTGTCTTTTGACACATGAATATGTTGTGCATTAAACGCAGACGGAAGACTAGGCCAGAGCCGGAGCCAGAGCCGGAGCCGGAGTCAGAGCCAGAGATATACATTACAGTGTCCGACTCCCACTTTGGGCGGCAGACGGCTGACAACAGACATTTTTATACCCTGAACTGAAAGGGAAGGGGGTGGGGTTGTGAAGGGGGAGGGGGGGGGGGAAAAGGGGGGGGGGGGGGGGGGGGATTTTTGGGAGTTTTTTTAGTGGGGGTTGTTTGGTTCGGGGGGAAAGGGGGGGGGGGGGTGTGTGTGTGTGTGTTTAAGAGGGGGGGGGGGGGGGGGGGGGGGGGGTTTATTATTATCAATGTATGTACGAGTTTTTGTCTGGGGCTAGTCTCTGTCTCTGCCTCCATCTCTGCTTCTGTCTCTGCCCGCGGCTGATGATGACATTGGTGACCACCGAGCTGAAGCTGATGCTGATTTAGGGCCTTTTTGGGGTTGCGTATATGCTTGCAAGGGTTGCGACTATGTTCTCTCCCACCAGCCCCTCCCCATTCCACGCCATATCTCGGTCTGCGCAAAAAAAAAAAAAAAAAAGACAAACTTTTTATGAGCTGCAAATTTGAGCACGTGGGGGGAGTAACGGGGCAGGCTGGGCACATGCTAATGTCTTTAGCAAGGGCCAATCATAACTCAAGCAAATTCAATTTGTTCACATTTGATTCGGTCCGCAGCCAAGTCGAGCTGGCTAAGCCAAAAGTCAAGAGCCAGATTTATAGAATGATGGAATGATGGAATGATGATGCTCTTGCAGCTGATTAAATCGCACCACTACAAAGTCAGCCCGCTGCTGCAGGTAACTCAGACAGACTTCAGTGGCCAAGCCAAGCCATAGAAGGTCAGCTCTCAGGCAACGAGAAGACAAGTCGAGACCTGGGCCAGGCCAGATGAAGGCGAAGGCGAAGGCGAAGGCGAGTCAGGGCAAGGCAATTTTTATGCCCAAATGGTCATGATTCGCTAGCTCGTTTGGGTTGCATGCTCGACTGCATGGTTAGCAAGACGTTCCTCTGTCTGGCCAAACAACTTCACTTCAGCTCGCTGCCGAGGAGCGTCAGAGTGAAAGACAAACAAGCTAAAGGACATGTGAAGTGCACGATGCTCTCTGGCAACTTCATTGCCAGTCAGACTCTACGTGCAACTCGCAACTCGCATCGTGCAACGTGCAACGTGCAACGCCAACGGTAGCTGCCAAGTATTTCTATTTGTATTTCATCGCCCTGGTCGAGCAGCTGCAATTTATTTGCCTCGCTCTTTCGGTCTTCGTCTCCTTCTCCTCTCTCTGTGCCTTGGCTCTGGCCAAGTCGGCTGACGTTTGTTGCCTTCAGGCCAGACGCAATCAACGTCGCCAGCCCTCAACCCTTTCTGGCCCGTCTTGCAGTTTATGTGTTTTCTTTTATATTATCACCTCAACGACTGCGACGACTGCGGCTTCAGCTCCATCGATGATGCCGGCCCGGACCTCGGCCTGGCTATAAATTCAAGTTCATTGGGATGGAGCGGCCAGCGGGTGTTGCATAAATTATGATCTTGTAGATTTCTATGACAAACCATAAAAAAAGACATTACGTTTATGGTGATGTTGCCATGAACGAGCTGTAGTTGCGTTTTCAATTTAAAATGTAAATACAAACTACCCAGACGTCGTGCACCCTCTGCTCACTTCACGCCTCTACCGACAAACACACGCACACACACATTTAAGGAGAGAGAACAATTCCTGGTAGAAGTCGGCTGAGAGCATTGCTAATTAGCGCTTTGAAAGGACCATTTAGGTCAAAGCACTCAGGCGGTACTATAAACGCATAATTAATCTAGCCGATTTCTAAAGTGCTTGGCCTTCTACCGCACACACACACACACACATACATATAAATCTCTTAAAGACGTGCAAATTATTAGCTCGTTAAAATCAGAGAACTCCGCAATATAATGTGTTTATCGGAAAAAGTTAATGTGATTATTAGCCAAAAGCCCAGACACCTGACCATTGTGCGAGCCACCCACAGTCGTTCATCAGGTGGTGGCCGACTGTGATTGTGAGCCGAGCCGGCCATTAATTTGGCACCGGTGTAAAGTTTTCTTTCAATTTCGGGCAACGCTCTTGCGTGATGTAATGAAATTTTTATCACCTCTGGACGCAATGCCAGATAGAGCTGGCTGGGTCTCAAATCGTGTCTAGGCGCTGCCATCAAATTTATGGATAGCCATAAAGCCTGACCGGGCCAGCAGCAGGTGCAGACGCTGGGGTGGGTGTGGGCTGGCTGCGCTGGTGTGGTTTAGAGTGGCCCAGTTAGTTGAGTTTTGTTGCGGTTTTGGCTGCTTGGGTCAGCTTGTAATGTGCCCTGTGGTTTGATTTGCATGCGCCTCTGTGGTCAAAGCCCAAGCAGCCCAGTTGTTCGACGGCCTAACGGCCTGACTGACTGCCTGCCTGGGTGGCCCAGAACGAAGGCAACCCAATGCGGAGCAGCGCGGTCGGCTCGGGTCGGGCCGTTAAAAGACATTCATTCTGTGGCAAAGTTGCAGATGTGCGTGAGTTTGTGTACGCTTAAGTAAACAAGAACTTCCTGTGCCGAATTTTCGGGCCAAGAGCTGGAATTTATGAACACTTTTGACATGGCCAAACAACAGAGAGCAGCGAGACGATTCTGCGAGCGACACTAGCCAGAGGGAGCACAGCGCAAATTGTTCAAGCCAACACCTCCGGGGCCGTAGTCCAATACAAACAAACAAACGGCAACATCAACAACAACAACAACAACAGCACACACACACACACGCACATACAGAGTGAGAGAGTTTTCAATAGCACCCCCGGGATAGCGTAATTTATGACTCTGGCCGAGTGAGCAGCGCTTCGTATTGACTTTTTTCGGCCAGCCGAGAAGGCAACGCAGTTGCTCGCCAGCTGCTCATGCCTGTGCTAACAATAAGTGCTACTACGTTGCCCATTACCCGTCCCAGATGGAGGGCCAAGCCCCAGTTGAATCCCTCTCACACACTCCTCCCATTGCCCTGTCCCTGTGGCAGTTTCAGGTCTCCACAACAAAATGTAAGAGAGATTAGCATGGATGCATTGGTGTACATGAATCTATATCAGTATGTGTGTACATGAGTGTGTGTTTGTGTTTGTGTGTGTGTGTAGGCGGAGCCACTGAAGTGGACGCATTGCCTCCTCAAACTCTGCTGTCCGCTGCTGTTTGTTGAAAAGTTTTTGGCTTTGTTTATGACAACGTTTTTGTTTTTTTTGTTTTTTTTTGCTTATGGGTCAAAAAACACACACATACACACACACACATGGCCATAAGTTTATATATATATATGCATGTTTTTTTGGCTTTGCTTTTTATCGGGTGTTTACGTTGAAAAGTAGTTAAGGGGTTTATCATCTTGTAAACGTGACGAAGCGAAAACTTTTTGAAGAGGACCACCCACAAAACAAGCCAGAACAGAAGCAGCTGGGGCAGCGAGGGGCTGGTAGAGGGCTGTTGTCCCTGCTATGTATGTGTGTGTGTGTGAGGCATACCTTAATGACTTCAAAACAACAGAGCAGAGTTGACCCACAAAGCTTCGCCAGGCATTGCCTCTGTCAATTAGCAGCATATGAATATGGAGCTAGTAAAAAATTCTTAAAATTTAATTTTAGTTATAGTAATTAGTAGAGAACATGTAGAATATGTACTTGATATTTAATTTAATTTTATTTATTTCATTTTATTATTTTTATTTATTTTTTACCACAGATTCAATTGAAATATTAGACAAACATATTTTCATTCTTGTTTCAATTTGAATTCTCTTTGCATAAATTTGACTAAATGTGGTTTCATTCCGCTTTGAGTCTGAACTCCTTTCATTTCTTAATTCAGTCAGCTTCATTATTTATGAATTCTCGCATTCATTTATTCGCTTTGCTTATCCGCATTTAAATATGTTAATGATAATGTTGCTAATATTCTCACACCCAACTCAAAGACCCACTCAACGCCATTAGTCTGTCCAAATAGATGTCTATAAAACACACACACACATATACACACACACACGCACACACATTTCACGGTATTTGTTGGGCTTACATAAAGATGAGAACTGATAATAAACAGAGCGAGAGAGTGAATGAGAGTGAGCGAGATAGACACGCTAATAGCCGCGACTAATGCACGGCGGCAAATGAATGCCGAGTGAATGAATGCGCTATGAAGAGGCCAGAACGAATCGCATTTGCGATGGAACGAATCGGCTAAGCCCAGGCGCTATGTTTCGCCGGCAAATGAAATTAATGCGAATATGTTTTTAAATATACAGCGATATGTATGTATGTATGTATGTATGTATGCAGCTGCTCAAGTGTGCGCTGAGCGCTTAATTCAAGTTAAAACGGGCCGCCAAATAATCAGGACGTCGTCTGGGGTCTTACTTGTTGCCACATAATTGCGCCTCGACTCGGCTCGACTTTGCTCGCCTCGATTCCAGCCCCTGTTCCGATTGCGATCCTCCTGCTTGATGTGCCATGTGCGCGTTTTATCACGCGTGACAGGGAAATTACCGCAGACGGAGCGGCCCCAGGCCACGGCGCTGTCATCAGTCAGTTTTCCAGTCAGTCAGTCAGTCAGTCAGTCAATCAGTCACTCGGTTTGATTGAAGGCATGAATTATATGCCGCATTGAGTCTTGCTCAAAGGCCAAGCACCCATTTGATATTTTGATTAGCGTGCAATTCAACAAAACATTTCGCATTTGTCTGCCAACAGTTGTTCCTTATCAACAATGAGGGGAATGGAAAATGGGTTCCATCTCGAAAGTGGGTCAAGCTAAAATAAACAATTATAGATTAGATCATGCGCATTTATTGAACTCTAGATTGCCCACTCGATGACTCATATTCCCCTGGGAATCCGCTATTTAGATTATATTTTCTTTAATCTCTAGTGCTGGCTTATCAAAGGCGCCTCGGGTATAATGCTCCAAGTTTTTAATTACTCATTATTTAATCAGCGGCGAAGACCCCCCTGAGCTCCCGTTCAAGTGCTCCCACTCCGAAAAATTACTTAAGGCTGCGTGGGAAGCTGTACGAGGGTACGAGGGTTGCTCGAGTGCAATGGAACATGGAGTCCAAGGCTGCGGGCGTGTGAAAATTTCCAATATGTTGCAATTGGTAATATATCTATAAGTATATACTTATTATAGCCGAGGGAGAAAGTAATAGATGATAAGCAAAGAGAAAAAGAGAGAGAGAGAGAGTAACATGGACAAATAGAGCAAATGAATTGGGGCAAAATTATTGCGCTTGTTTTTCAAACAAGTTTCCAATGTTTTCTTATGTAATTGAACGAAAAGCAATTAAAATTCCTAGGAAATGGGGCACAAAATGGGACATAGAAAACCAACTGTTCCAGTTCCATGAGGCATGGAACTTTGTAGAGCAACGCCACACAAAAATGAGTAGAAATACCCAAGACTGAGTTGAGGTATATAAAGAGAATAAATGATATATATTGAAACAGATTTCGCAGACTCTTTTGGCTGATGCCAAAGATCAATTAAAAGACTTCTTCAACTTCTCCAAGTGTTGCTTATATGAATATCATATATCTTCTAATGTAGCACAATCAACATCTTAACCCTTAACAGTTTAGGGAATTTAGCGAATGCTTCAGATGCAGCTACCTCCTCTTTTTTGGCTGCATCCGCATATCCGATTCCCACAATCAATTCGAAATCAAATGGCCGACAAACACGCGTCCTTCATCCGTACGTTTTTTATGTGAGTCAAACAAACAGCAATGAAAAAATTAAATACGAAATAATAAAAAATAATTTACGGTCTCATTAAGAGTGTGAGAGGCAGATAGAGCGAGAGAGAGAGGGTGGGTGAGGCGCCCGCTTGGAATTCGCTTGGCAATAAAAATATGAGACGACATCGCAGCTTCGACTGCGACAGCGACGTCGACGCCGACTGCGACTGCGGCAGAGACTAAAGCAGTAGCTTAAGGGTCGGCAATCGCGGTCCACCCTCGGGTGGCGTTTCAAATGAAGCCCTCAACAGCGTGGCTAGCTGCTGAAAGTGAGTGGCAGAGAGTGGGAGGCGGTGCTGGGCGGTGCGGAACGTGGTGGGGTGGCATTGCTGCGGCGTGCTCAAGTGCTGGCGGCTGCCGCGTGCGTTGCCGTCGCATCGTATTTCGCTTCCGGGCTTCGTTTGTTTGCATACGCAGCAGGACGAGCAGCGAGAGAGGAAGAGAGAAGACCTAGCAGGACAAGCAAACTGAAAAATATATACATACATATATGGGAACGGGCAGAGGAGCGGACAGGAGCACGGCACGGCAGCTAGCATAGGGCAGAGAGAGAGGGTAAGGGAGGCCAGTTCCCTGACTGGCTCTGTGTTTGCACAGCGCATTTCTGGTCCATTAAGTAGCGATGTTTGTTGCTGTTGTTGTTGTAAAGGTAGCTACCCCCTCTGGCTGGCAGCGTTTTGTCATTGTTGTGTGCGACTTTTCTCACTTTGCAGATGCAAACGGAAGACAGGCAGAGCGCTGGCAGGAGCAGGAACAGAACAAAGTCGTATCCACAAGATACAAATGCTTCGAGCGCGGGCAGCACGCGTCACTTGCGTTGTTTATTTAGAAGTTAGTTGTTGCAGCTAAGCTCTAGATGCAACAGCCCCGACCACCCCGACCACCCCGACCAACGAGCAAGCGAATTGTGGGAAAGCATTTTGCCTAAGCACAAGTTAATTACGCTAAATGGCAGACATGGCGAGGCTCCTCTGGCTTATCCTTGAATGGCCCAAATGCGGATATTGTTTGAAGCGGCATTTCCTAATGCAAATATCATGTACTTTATTTATTATCTCTGCCATTAACATAATTTAAGCATTGCCACTGGCACAGTCCGAGGATTAGGCCAGCTATAAATTTATGCGATATTATTGCGACGTCTAAATGGACAATTGCGCAATTTATCTTTAGAGACTCAGTCACAGTCCCCCCGTTCGAGCCCCCATTCAAAACTGGGCAATATCAAAATTTTGGATATCTATTCATAGCCACAGTTGCCACATCGTTGTCAAGTAGGTGTCAGTGAGCATTTGACGACCCACATGTGCTGGCCATCAGAGACGCCAATTAAATCGCCTCATAATGGGCGCAGCAATTTGTCGAGCTGATGCTGATGATTATTACAAAATAAAAGAGAGAAAAACTCTATAAAAATAAGACTGCAGCAACATTTCCAAACAAGTCAATTGGGCATTGTGCAATCCGTTCGTTTAACGCTAGAAAGCGGGATTTCGGTTTCGGTTTGGGTGGCTTTTCCCACTTTGTTCTTTGTTTCCTTCGGCTTGATTTCCGTTTCGTGTCTAGAGGCTACCAATCATGCCAAAAGACAGGCCCCCCGCCCACTTTTTATACAGAAACTAAAACATAAACAATTGAAACTGATTAAATTCATTTGATAACGAGGCGGAGCCCAAGTCTGGGGAACGCCACTTGAGATATGCGACTCGGTCCCTTGGGGGTGGTCTACAACTGCAACTGTTCTATCCCTATAATGTATACAAATATACATGCACATATGTATGTATGTTTGTGTGCGTGCTGGAACTCATTAATTGCTAAGTGGGTATGTAAAATATGTTACGAAACTGAATAAATTTTAATAAAACTCAACGTCAAAAAAAATATATGAAAATGTCGAAACTCGAATTTCTGACTACATTTAATATATAAATGATGCTATGTATAGAATTTGTCAATTACAAATAGCTCAATAATTAATTTATACATTTAACATGTCAAATAAATAAAAAATTGATATTAATAAATACATATATTGTCATATATTTCTGTCAAGCGGAAAATATCGGAAAATCATAAAAAAAAGTATTTAAAACTCGTAATACACACATGAAAAATATTTAAATAATAAATTTAATTTAATAATTAATATACAATACATACAAAATTATAAAACGCAAATAAGCTTATCTTAAAAAGAATATTAAATAATAATTTCAAAGATTACCAGGTTCCTTAAATAATATTCTAAGAATTCTTTTTTGCAGCTATGTGAATGTATATTATTTTAAAACATATTTAGGGCTTACATTGCATCTTAAAGCCAACACAAATTTCAAATTCACACACACACACACACACACACACAAACACACACACACACACACACACACACAAACACACACACACACACACACACGCACACACACACATACACACATGCACACACACACACACAAACACACACACACACACACACACACACACACACACACACACACACACACACACACACACACACACACACACACACACACACACACACACACACACACACACACATAGACACACACACACACACATAGACACACACACACACACACGTACATAGACACACATTGGCACACACGCATACAGTACTTGAGTAAGAGTAAAAGCAAGTAGAGAAGAAGTGCAGAAGATCATTAAAATTGTCTATGTGTATGCAGCAGTTCTCATTTCCTATTTGTATTTAGGTAAAACGAAGCTAGAATGCTCACAGCAGCCGAGAGCGTTCCCATTGCTCACTTGAAGCTCAACTGCAGCGAGCTCTACCTGCCGTCGGGCTTAAGCATTTGAGAGAGACAGTGCTTGAGTAAAAGTGGCCCTATATAAAGGGCAGCAGCTGCAGCATTTCTTCAGTCAGTCTTCAGTCGTCCAGGCCTGGTGGGGGTCAGCGCAATAAAGTGAATTAGAGTGTGTGAATTATAAGCATTAAAGGCGTAGAGGAATTACGTCGAGGGAATACTTAGAAGAAATAGACAGAGGAATAATACTAAATCGACTCAACTCGTCAGCCCGATCAAGAATATATATATTTTGTGGGGTCTGCCACGTTTCCTTCTGCCTGTTACATATGTACATTTGAACAAAACCATATTCAATGAGTTCAGGATATGAAAATGGAAGTTTATGCAAATGTCCAAAAAATATAAATGATTTATTTGCGTTTATGGTAATCAATAAAACATGTATCGCACAGTAGGAGAGACTAAATTTAAAATTAATTGAACAAAATGGCTTCAGATTTCGCCTATATTGAATTTAAACTAAATTTATGCACGATAATGCATTAGAGATGCAAATATACAGGCATTATTCAAAATATAAAAATAATATATGTATACACAAGACTTTAGGAACGGTTTATATAAATAGATATGTACATATGTATGTTGAGCTAAATCGATAGATTTATATCTCTAATTTAAATATCGATATTTATCCATATAGAATATGAATATATATTTAATATTGCATATATAAGTAATAAAATTGTTTCCATTATAATATATATATTAGATAAAATATATACATATATATATATGTATATATTTCTAAAGATCATGTAATAAGCTGTCGAAATTTGAAGCAAAAATTGTTTGCAAAAATTCTCTATTTAAATATACTTCACATGAAATCCATTCATATGTATATATTGCAAAGATTAAATAAAGTATGGTATATATTTATATGAAATATATTTATTAAAATTTATTTGATGGCAACATAAACTAAAACTTTCAATCGTGAAAAAATCTAATTAGGTGTAGCAGAAAATATTTTAGTTTTAGCTATAACAAAATATTTCTCTTATTAAAAAAAAAAAAAAAACTTTTTAAATGTAACTCAATGTATATGCTCAATAATTTTAAAATTTCATTCTTGCTAAATTTAATAAATTAATCAACTTAATTCTGCAGAGCATCAAAATAATTTATGCACCTTGATTATGTTATGAAGTCTTTTGTTGTTGACTTTGTGTTGGTTTATGCATTCATTATCCAAGGCACACGTTAGAGCTTTGGTTGTTGTTTTTATTTATATATTTTTGTCACAAGCAACAACAACAACAACAACAACACTCGCAGAACATTTAGCGTTTTAATTAAGCGCAAATGGGCGTCGCTCCTTGTTGTTGTTGTTGTTGTTGTTGATGCATTAGCTTAGCCCGTATATTTTGGGCGTGTATAAATGGGCGTGGCCAGCAATCCATGACCGTTTGCTGAAGTGTGAACTGTTTACGCAACGAAGGGCCAATGACTTGCATGAAGATGAAGAGCCAGCAATAACAGCAACAGCAGGAGGAGGAGGAGGAGCAGGAGCAGGAGGACAATTGTGTTGTAGGTGGCTTTAGGTGGAATTGATGTTGCAAGCAATGCTGACGTTGACACGTGTGGCCGTCATGGCTAAGTGGCAGCTACACAGACACACAGAGAGAGAGAGAGAGTGAGGTATATACAGCTGACAAGTGGCAGGTCCCTAGCGGCCAAGCCACCGAACCACCCTCGTAATTAAGCGCATTGAAATGCAACTGAGATTTTGCTTCGCCTACGCTTTAGCTGCATCATCGTCGCTGTCGCTCTTACTCTCTCTCTATCTCTGTCTCTTTCTCTTTATATTGTGACTGTCTGCGTCTCTCATTCATTTGCCAATTACGCACTTTGTGCAACAACTCTCGTCCGCTAGGCAGTCAGACATGCTAACGACATGCTCTAGAGTTGTTTATAATGTCGTCATCCCAACAGCAACAGCAATGGTAATGGCAACTGCAACAACAGTTGCTGCCCCAACGGCAACATGCCAAGCGGCGCCTCTACTCCGCCGCCTCCTGCTACCCGCTCGTCCTCTATCGACTTGCATTTATTAATTATTCTGTGTGGCAAAGTCGTCTCTACCGAAAATTCGGCACGCACGTTGCGCATTTCTCGCCAAGATTTTCCCCCCGATGGGCTTAAAAGGCTTTCCTCTACACATTCACAGCTGTTGCTGTTGTTGTCGTCGCTTTTCACTAATTGAGTTCACATTACTTGGCAAAATAAATGCGTTTTGTGTATTTTTAGCCAAATGTTTTGCCATTTTATTAGCTAAACGTGAGTTGGCAACATTTAACAAAAAAAAAAAATCTTTCAGCTGCTGTTGCTGCTCCTCCTGCTATTGCCTAGTTGGGATTGTCAATCGTTCGCCCGATGGGTTGAGATTAGAGCTGTTGATACACTGCCTTACATGACTTGCGATTCCCAAATGGCATGATGATGGGATATGCAGAGATCCAGACAGGGGCACTCAGCTTGGGCATCAAGTGACCCATGAAGCGTGTTCGATTATAAAAGGATTTTCGATATTCTTATTTATATTTTTATACCATTTCAGGGTCTGCTGCATTTTGATTATGTGTTGCTCTATGAATATATATTTTATTTACTCTGCAAGCAATTTGCAGCACATTTCATCAATTTTATTTGCATAGCAAATTGAGATCAACTTTTTTGACCATTTTCTATAGAAATTTCAACGACGGCTCGCAACACTGTGCTAACAACATATATTTTATTGTATCCCTTGAACCGAGTCATAATAAAAGATGAGTTAACTAAATATCTCTACAAACTGTATTTCTTCCACTCACAATATTTATTTATATATATATGTATAATATTTGTTAGCAGACTTCCACACATTAGAAGACAACAGACTTAAGATCATATACTAATTAGTCTTAGCAGATCTCGCTTGATATTTTCTCTTAGTATTGTAATTATCCCTTAGTTTAGCTACGAGTCAGGAGACAAATCTAGTCTTAAATTCAATTTTATTATATTTTTTATTTGTTTTTTTTTTTTTGTTTTCCTTATATTTATATTTAGCAAAATCTTGTTTAATTTACTAAATAAAATGTATACATTTATATATGTAAATATATACATAACCAACTTCTGTGCTATAAAGGAAACGTGCCTCAACCTGTAGCTTCACTAGTTTGAGTTCATTCATAACAAATCCAATCAACACACTTGTGTGATATAAACATATTGTTAGTTGTCCAATTAGATGTCAGAACTTCAATTATTTTTAATATTAATAATTACACAAATTGCACGGCAATTACTTTTGGGTTCATACATGTTAGTTATCAAATTAAATATTTGTGGAAGTCAATATAATAATTTAGCCTCAATTATATTTTTACTCTTATTTATTTTTATTTTATTTATTTTTTATTTTTTTTTATTTTTTTTTTCTTGTATACAAAAAGCTTTAAGTTTTTAATTTCCAGTGTGCAATGTATGAATAAATTAAAAATCGGAAAATATATTTTATTTAAAGGTAACAAATAATAAATAAATAAATAAAAATGGTATAAATAAATTAAATATCAAATTAGTTAGAGGAGTTAGCAAATTAGGCTTTTATTTAGTTTAACAAGTCTGATTAGAGCAATTAATAAAACAAGGCAGAGAATAGATATGTATTTAAGCTGCTGCCGAATACTGATAAGAGCAGACCTTATTATATAATAGAATTAAATATTTTATAAAATAATTCCCTATAGACTGCCGACCTTAGCAATTGTCAAAGCTCGAAATCTTTACTACAGAGAGGCCAATGGAGAACATAACTCTAAATAACTTGCTCTATATTTTGGGTGATCACTAATTACTTGCCAGCCACAGTCTATGCTCTCTACTGCAGGGAAGAGCATTTATTTATGCTCTGGTTGGCGGTGTCTCATTTAAGCTGCAAACCCATTAAAGATTCTACGTGTCGCTCATTCCGTTAACGAGCTGCGGCCGCACTGTGCCAGTCCCTGACATCGTTTATATATGTGTATGTGTGTGTGTGTGTATAGACTTTGGCCAGAGCTGCAATTTGGCTGTGAGCGTCCTTTAGCCCACTTCACCAATATGTTGTAGTAGTAGTTGCTGCAGTTACCCAGCTCACTCGGTCCGATCCACAAGCGTAAGCTAACGAGCACCAAATGCCGGAGCTGTCGTGTGTGTATGTGTGTGTTTTTTTTCTTTCTCTCTTTTTTTTTCATGTGGTCTGACAATTTAATTGATGTACACGCATGCACACAAAGACAGCTCACACACACACACACACACACATGAACTTTTGTATTGGAGTGAAGCTTTTGAACAAACCGCTAAAAAATGACACCTACCACAAGAGAGAGCGAGAGAGAGAGAGGAGGGGAGAAACAGTGAGAGCCGCCCGAAAAGGTAGCCAAAAGTAGGTCAGGCATGCAACCTGCTGTCAACGCTGGATAATTGAAGGAGGGTGCCCAGCCACACACTCATCAATGGGGCAAGTTGCAATTGCAACGCAAAACGATAAACACAACAATAGCCACACACACACACTCGCACACACACACACACAGCAGACACATCGATTAGTGGCTTAAAATTTGACTTTGTTTGACACGCGGCTGACACAACTAATAAATTTCCATAGCATTTGATGGATCACCCGAGCTTGCCAATTGCCAGTGGGCAACCCGTACTGGCGATGCACTGCTGCAACCTGATTGATTGTCCGGCGCTCCGATAAACCGAGCAACACCAGCCAACTGAAATCCCCGAACATGAATTACGACGAGCAGCACACGGCGATAGCTGCCAGATAAGCGCCTGATTAGCACTCGCACTCGCGCTCCTTCAAATATTTACTCAGTTATTCAGAATTGACGCGATTTGTAGCCCGATCTCATGGAGGGAGAGGAAGAGACCACCTACACACACACACACACACACACACATACATATGTATGCAGGCAGCTACCATCAATCACTCGACCTGTTTGCATAGGCAGCCCAGCAAGCTGAGAGTTGTAAATTTTACAACATAATTTCTGATAATTCAACCATATCTTGGCCCTATGCATGTGCTTTACGATTCTCCAACATAGATTTATTTACTTTATATATATGAATATGTACATAAAAAGGGTTTTTTACTGCAGTTTTTGGCAGCAACTCGTAAAACACTTTTCGGTTTTTATGCGTTCTGTATTCAGAAAGCAAAGTTTATCTTCGATATATAAATATTCATATATTAATATAATCCTGTTGATTTGTGAGCTGACAACACATGAAGCAATATATTGATATAAAGGCAGACTAATAAAATTACCCATAAAAAAATATTTATAAAATTAAAAACAGCAAATTCTAAAATATTAATTAACTATATTCCATTTCCATTAATTTTCTATTCATTTCAAACAAAAGTCCAATTTTAATATGTAATTATTCAGGAGATAACTCAATTTAAAACAAATATTTTTCCTAATTTTTCCATCAAATGAAAAAAAATATATATTTTTAATTTAATTTAATGCCCAAACACAGTTTGCAGTGAAAAATTCGATGCTTGCAGCTATCAAAATGCGTTTTAATTTCAAAATAGTTGAATCAACAAAATTCGCAGCTAATTGCTATTTGATAGAGAATTAATTTCGCATTCATTATATTAAAAACTATTCATATAGCCTGAAAGGAGGCAAAGCAGGCAACTCACCGATTAGTCGTAGCACCTCGTGTAGATTCAGAAATATATTCAAATGCGTTTGGCCGCCGCTGAGCAGCGCCAGAAATAATCCGATTGTGAAGAGGCCTTTAAAGTTCTGCTCCATGGCTGGCATTGGCTTGGTAAATCACACTTGAATTGTTTAAATAATAAATGCTTGTTTATTGTTTACTTCGCTTTGATTGGCACTGGCTAAACACTTGACGAATTTTGCACAATTTTTTTCTTTTTCGAATCTTAGAATATGGCGCGCATTTTGCTTTCGCAATATTTCACAGTGCGTTTTTTGGCACTTCGCCTCGCGGAAGTTTCAGACGCGCATATTCCAATTGGAATTAACACCTAGACGTGCGTGGCTCTGCTGAAGAGCCGAGACAAAATTAATGCCCGTTGGGTTATTTGGTTTTCCGCGACGAATTTTCGTTGATGCGCGCACCGTGACGATTTCCCACAAACTGTCAACTGGATAAACAAAACAATGCTATTGCCGAAGTATCTTTAAGATAATTTTAACAGACTCTGTTATGGGCTCGCTCTGTAATGTTAATCCGCACAGACTCTAACATTTACAGTGGTTGCTTCTGTTCCACACATTCGAGTTTCGAACAACAGAGCCGCTTGCACAGCTGTTTTCGAAATTTCGAACATTGTCTTTTACACTTCTGTTAAACTTCTGATATGTTCAAACATTGTGCACTCAATAACAAAGAAATATTCAACTTATAAATATATTATTGAACTAAACATTTTTACATATTATTATATTATAATTTGCTTTAAAATATAAACATTATACATATGGATATGTTAACTCCAAATTGTGTGGATGCTATTACGCCATCTTTCGTAAATATTTGGTACTACAAGCCGTTTATAACAGTTTACAGAGTAAGGGGAAATGCAGTTCCATTATGATACATGTTATATATTACCTTATAGTAGTTTCCACGGCCAAAAATACTTTGAGTATTTTTTGAGCTGTCTCTAAAGTATGATAATTAATTAAATTCATACTACGCGTATTTTATTTATATAAATTATGACTGGATCATAGAATTAGCTGCACTTTTAGCTTAAGCATACAAGCATACAGTATATGTATATCATATGAGCTATAAATTATAAATTATAGTAACTTTGGACACTCATACTGCTTTAGGTAGGGACTTACATACATACAAATCTATTCTGACTACACAAAAAGATCTTAAGACATTTTAAGTACTCTCAAATACTTTTACACATTTGACACACCAATTTGTCTACATGAATAATACGATTATGATCTATTCTTTGACTGTTAGCTGTTCGATGGAGCTCAGCGTCGTTTCTATTAACAAATTGTAGTCCAATTCGTTAAGGCTCGCCTTGGCCGTGAGCAGGTCCAAAAAGGAGTCTAGCGGAGACAGCGTTTCGGCCGTGAGATCTGCAAAGAAAATGAAAAATAAAATTGAATTGAAAGCAATTATACAAGCCATGAAGTAAATACATTTAATGACAAATCCACAGACTGACAGACACAAACAGATGTGCTGCTTACCAACCAGAAGATGATCGGGAGTTGGGAATAACTATGTGATTACCAAATGGCGGATCGCTGCACAAGCACGAAGCGTGCAATGCTTAAAATGGCTGTGGTTAAAATGATAAGCAAAAAACCCAAAAGCAACGAGTGACAAATGATGGTGGGGGGCTTGCCCAGTGCTAGACCGGGTGTTGGATGACAGAGTGCAAATGAAAATGTGTTAAGCTAAGTGTCACAAATGATCAAGAATATAAAATGGCGTCCTACCGGTTCTGGCATGCATTCGCGACTGTGAAACGCCACCAGATCCGCGCCGCTGTGCCGGCTCCTGATGCTGACCCGATAAGATATTGGCCGCATGCTCACGGCCGCGTATCATAAGACTCTCTGGATGCTGCCAGCATTTCAGCAGTCGTTGAGCACGCTGCTTAGGCAGAGCCGAGAGCAGCGACAGCTTGCGCTCAATGCCCTGCGGCGTGTCCTCGATATCTGCAAGCAACGAAATTGGATTATTCACATAATGAGCGAGAGAATTACACTATATATATATGCGCACCGAAAACAATTGCCTTCATGACATCGACTTGCAGCTCAAACACATGATTCTCCACGTATTGCAAAAACATGTCATAGTCCAGGGCGCGATAGCCCAAGTACGTGAAGAAAGACGAGAAGCCTTCAGGCAGCGGGAAGGCAATTGACTCCACGGCCAAACAATAACGTTCCAGTATCAGGAACAGCGAGTGCTGCTGATTGCTGGACATCTGGTCACTAAAGAACATGGAGAAGAATTTAAGATATGCAAAACATTTACGTAAATATAAAACCCACATCAGCTGAAAGCCACGCAATGTCTCCAAGCGCGCATCCAAGCCGGCCGCCCGGCAAACCAGCGAACACAGCGCACGGGACAACTCCAGCTGAGCGGAAACGAATTGCGAAGCAACTGCATGAACATGGGCTGGCGCCTGCGAACGCTCGAAAAAGGTTTCCTTCAGCCAGCGGAAGCCAGAATGCGGCTTTGACGAATGCTTCACCAGATGCACGCTGAGCTCGCGCAA
The DNA here is from genome assembly GCA_035045965.1 of Drosophila aldrichi. Classification (NCBI taxonomy): domain Eukaryota; kingdom Metazoa; phylum Arthropoda; class Insecta; order Diptera; family Drosophilidae; genus Drosophila; species Drosophila aldrichi. The sequence continues at coordinate 74,054 of JAWNOM010000555.1, forward strand.
ATACTAAAAGAAATAGGATATAATAAATATGAGAATTCCTTTAAGCTAAATTCTTTTTTTAACATACAACGGATAGAACGTGTTCCTGCTTGCTGGCCGTGCAGCCCTCGAGCTCAATGAACGGCAGCACTTCGTTACTGAAGGGAAAGGCGCTGCCGCTGCTGTAGTCGCCGAAGCCACCGCTGCCAGCGTCCGGCGTCATGGGCGTCGTGCAGCGAGAAAGCGCCTCCGGCTGGTAGCAGGCCAGACTAAAGATCAGTTTCTCCGTCACCTGCTCGGCTGCGAAGCGCGGCTGCTCCTGCTTGGCTGACTCATTCAGTAGATCCCACAGCCGCGTCCAGATATCTGTGCGATAAGGAGACAAACGCTGCTGTGGCGACAATAGCATCATGCTCGTATTATGCAGCGCCTCGTGTGAGAGGCCCACGTTGATGTCTGCGACGCGCGCTTGAATGGGTCGCGTTGCAATCGCCGTGGTCAGCGGAAGCAGGCGCATCAGCGGCTTTGCCTCCTCGGGCAGTCCGCGCACGGCTGCTGCATAGCTGCCGGCAATGAGCGCCTCCTTCAGCAGCGCAACGGTGTCCAGCGAGAGGGGACGCTCCAATATGCTGCTCAGCAGCTCGGCCAGCACATCCATGTCGGTGGAATGGATGAGGAAGTAGTGGATGATGCTGATGCGGTTGTCCAGCGAGTTGTCGTTGCGGAATGTTTCAATCAGATGCGCCTTTGGCACACTCAGCGAGACCAGATCTAAGGTGGCAGCATCGAAGGCAAGTGCGCCCCACTTGCGCAGCGGCACCAGGTGAGTGACGTCGGGACCTCGATTGACTACGGCCGGGCACACAATGTGGCACGTGGGCTCGTGCTGCAGACCCACGTCCAGCAGATGCACAAAGATTGCAGATGAGACCAACAGATGATGCGAGCCCTGCAACGCAAAGGTGGGACGCAGCAGGCGCGCCTTGTGCCAGGGCACGCCCGGCATGACGCAGTGCACCACGCATCCGTGATGCAACAGCGACACTGAATAGGCAAAATGTACATCCTGCTGCTGCTGCTGCTTAGTTGTCTTGTTTTCCTGCGCATGCTGCGGCTGCATGGGCTGGTATAGATAATAATGGCACACGAAGAACATGCCCGAGCTATCGGCCAGGATGATCAGATTCAGTGAGCTGTCGTGCACGCGCAGTGGCACAGCGTCGTCATCGTAGCTCGGCGGTTCCTCTGCGGCATTCACGGGGAGCTTTGGCAAATTGAGCGGAATGTTGAGCTAGCGAATATGGAATTTGATAATATGAATGCAAGTTCCATTTCACCCTTCAGTTCGATCCTACTTACAACTGTTTCCGTGGGTTGCTTCTCGTTAAACTGAAATGCTGATAGAGTGGGACTGAGCACCGGCGCCGCCTGTTCGCCCGTCTGCTCCCGCTCGTCCAGCAAGCTGAGGCTCACGGCCTTTGGCTTGAGGTGTATGTAGTAGAGTGCTTGGCATTCTGCGTCCCACTGCGCCCAGCTGAAGTTCTTGGCCAGCGTCTCATGGGTTAATATGCTGACGTCCAGGCGCCAGGCGCTGCCCTCAACACAGCCGGTTTGTGAGGCTGTCGAGCTCTGCTTGACCGTGCAGCTGTACTGCTTGATAGCTGAATGAGTTGTTTATTAAGTCCAATATTATCGCATATTCACTGACTACTTACAGTCCTCGTGTGTGAGCACCAAGAGCTTGTCCTGCCAGCAGGTGCGTGTGGCGCTCTCCACTCGCCAAAGGAACTGCGTCATAATCTGCCGAGTCGACGGCTCGGCCGTGAGGCATGTCGGCGTCCCGCCCTCGCTGCTGCGCACCTCCACAATAAAGGCCTGATAGCGCAGCGACGCTTTTACCACATAGGACAACAGGGTAATGCTGCTATTGATGCTCGCCTGGATGATTTCCACGCAGCCGGGCAGAGTCCAGAGCACGCGTACCTGCTTCTTGGTGGCATGGAAGTGGCCAATGCAGGTTTCGCGCTTGGTCGGCTCGTCCAAATACTCGAATATCCATGAGGTTAGCAGCGATCCGTCCTGCTCCTGGCCCAAAATTCGCCACTCGTTCGCCTTTTCTGCATCCGAACATGTAACAAAATGATTTGGATTATTTTAAATACTTTATATGCCGACTGCAACACTTGCCTTTGTAGCCCTGAGCCGCCAAAAGGCCACAGAAATTGGCAGCCAAGTTCTCTTGCCGCAACATAGTAATTTTAATTTAATTCTTTTAAAAATATTGTCGCCTTTGCAGCATTGCAACAATTTTTCAGCGAAGCACTCAAGAAATCAATAAACACTGCGGAAAGTTGGCAACGCGACAATCAGCTGTGCAGGGTGACCATATACACATATTTGACTATGTGGCAACGCCACCTTCAAGATCTTTAAAAACATGGCGCCCAGCACCGTTATATTCAATATGTTACGCAACGTGTTGCGAAAAGAAATTAGTGCTGATAATGCCAAGTGAAATAATTACACTACAATTAGGCCAATGCGGCAATCAGAGTAAGTTAATTATATATTTATCTAAAGTGCTAATTTTTATATGGCTACTCAAAAGTTGGCTTTGAGTTTTGGAAACGCCTTTGCCTGGAGCATGGCATTTCCCCGGATGGGGTGCTCGAAGACTTTGCGGCCGATGGACACGATCGCAAAGATGTGTTCTTCTATCAGGCGGATGACAATCATTATATACCACGAGCTGTATTGCTCGACCTGGAGCCCCGTGTCATTCACAATATAATGACTTCGCCGTATGCCAAGGTAAATATACATACATACATATAATTACATATGGAATCGGTTGAAATTGTTTAAATTCTCAGCTCTATAATCCGGAGAACGTTTACTTGTCCAAGCATGGCGGCGGTGCTGGCAATAACTGGGCTTCTGGCTTCAGCCAAGGCGAAAAGGTGCAGGAGGAGGTGTTCGACATAATTGATCGAGAGGCCGATGGCAGCGATTCACTCGAGGGATTTGTACTCTGTCACTCCATAGCCGGCGGCACAGGCTCTGGCATGGGCTCATACGTGCTCGAGCGCCTGTCGGATCGTTTTCCAAAGAAGCTCATCCAAACATACAGTGTGTTTCCCAATCAAGACGAGATCAGCGACGTTGTCGTACAGCCCTACAATTCAATACTCACTCTGAAGCGGCTTACAAAGTGCGCCGACTGTGTCGTGGTGCTGGACAACACGGCCCTGAATCGCATTGCCACTGAGCGCCTGCACATACAAACGCCCACCTTCACCCAGATCAACAATCTGGTGTCTACGATTATGAGCGTCAGCACCACCACCTTGCGCTATCCCTCCTACATGAACAATAATCTGATTGGGCTCACAGCCCCGCTAATTCCTACGCCCCAGCTTCACTTTCTTATGACGGGCTATACTCCGCTGATCACAGATTATGAGGTGAGAATGTCAATGAATTAGAATTAGAAATTAAGACTCCTTTTCAGCTATCATTGGTGCTTCTTTTGACCATTTGCAGACAAAGACCAATGTGCGCAAGACAACAGTTCTGGACGTGATGCGCCGCCTGCTGCAGCCAAAGAATATGATGGTCTCCTCGACCGCCGACAAGCGTCACTGTTACATCTCCATACTGAACATAATACAGGGCGAGGTGGATCCGACGCAGGTGCACAAATCGTTGCAGCGGATACGCGAACGCAAATTGGCTCAGTTTATACCGTGGGGTCCGGCTAGCATTCAGGTGGCACTGTCGCGCAGCTCGCCCTACGTGCAGACGGCGCACAAAGTATCCGGCCTAATGATGGCCAATCATACGGGCGTGAGTGCTCTGTTCAATCGTGCATTGGCCCAGTATGATAAGCTAAAGAAGCGCAATGCCTTTCTGGATCAGTTTCGCCGTGAGCCTATGTTCCAGGACGATTTGACCGAACTGGATTCGGCCCGCGACACGGTTGACTGCCTGGTGCAGGAGTACGAAGCAGCCACACAGGTGGACTATCGGCACTGGAGTCCGCTGACGAATGGAGCAAAGGTCACAGCTTAGCCATTGTTTAGCTCGCTAATTACTCTCGTAATATTATTTGAAGCATTGCCCAGTAAGCTATGCTTTTCCATTATTATAAGCCTAGTATACACAGATCAAGCTCATTCCATTTAGTTCCATAATATGAAATAACATTGAATTTTCAAATTTCTCTGGGTGCTGCCAATTGAGTGGTTCGTATGTGAATATTTTCCATATTAATTCAACTTGAATTTTATAAACAATCATTTCCTTTTTTTAGTTGTACAACCATGTCGAAATTAAGGAAGTCATTGAAGACTTTAAGCCAAACCGTCAGGGATTTCCTGGGCTTGGGAGTACAGCGAACTCTCAATCTTTTCGGTTACCTTGGTGGTATAGCATTTCGAAATAGAGTTTAACAATCCACAATTGCCGGCTATCTCAAACCCAATGTTTCACACACAACAAAATGAATTAGCAGAAATTATTAGCTTAAACACCCGTTTAGATTGTTTTAAAAATTATATAGTATGAACTTAAAAATTAGTGAAAAATATGGAAACATAGTTTGTGTGAGCCAACCAATAAATACGAAGTGCACATTTTAATAATACGGCTCTTGAAAAATATTATCCTGAACTTCTCCGTAGCGAATGATACGAGCTTATGTTTAAATTTGATTACATATTAGTACGATTTAAGGAAAGCAAATATGTAATAATTGTCTAGTCGAAACGAATTTTGGAATGTCATATGCAAGTCGATTATTCAACCATCTCTACATGGTTTTGTTCAAAATCGATCAACGTCCTCTAATTTACTTGAGTTTACTTCGCTCGTTAATGACAGCTTTGGTAAAAAAAATGCAAACTGATGTTATTTATACTGAGTTCAGTAAAGCATTTCACTCAGTACATCATCACATACTAATTCTAGAGCTTGAACGCTTAGGATTTTCACCTAGACTTGTGTCTTGGATTTCATCCTATTTAATGGGTATAACCCAAAGCATCTTGATGAGAACAGCTATTTCTAAACTTATCTTTGTTTCGTCTGGTTTACCTCAGGGTAGACATTTTTGTCCATTCCTCTTTTCAGTTTTTAAAAATGACCTTCCTAGCTGTATCTCTTATTCTACTATATTTATGTATGCGGATGATGTAAAACTTTGCCTTTGCTCAAAGTGTATGACAATGACCTTCAGTCGTACCGTTCATTTAATTATTGATTATAAAATTAGCAATAGGATATAATTTCAGCTATGCCCACGTTTCACGTTTACAGTCAAATTTCTCGGTATGTTCTTTGACTGTAAACTAAATTGTAATCGTCCTATTCTACCATCATTAATGAAGCCAAAAGTGTGCTTGATTTTATTAAACGTTTATTACCAAGAAATTATTTATTTCGCTTGTGAGTATCGGTCCGAAAACAATTTCTTCTCTTTGCCTTAAGAGATCTTAAATAGGACAGTAATTTACAATTACTGTCTTATCATAATAGGCTTCAGCTCATTGATCTTCCATCGCTAACCAATCGTAAAACAATTTTAGCAATTATTTTTCTGCATACATTGATTAGCAGTGATATTGATTCGTCCTCTTTGTTGAGTCGTCCAAATTTTTCGGTTCCGTCCGCTTTATTTACCTGCACTACGAATTATTCTTTGTTCTATGTGTTAATTTTAATACATATCACGTATTTTTCTTAGAAATCTCTCTCTCTTCCTAATATTAAAAGTTTACTTTTAGCTTATCTTTGGAAAATCACTCACAGTGCCCAGGCGTAAGCACTTCCTTCCTTCCATCCTTAATTCTTGTCTTTTTATGAATTCGTATTCTTTGTCCTTATTAAATTTTCTTGCAACTATTTTTAATACTAAATCTTTTTTTTTTTTTTTTTTTCTTAAGAATTATTTCAATTATTATATTAGCCATATTTAATATATCTATATTTAATATTTATTGTAAGTTTTCTTTCTAATACTTTAATTCATAGTCTCAGTAATATCACTGACCAGATTTGGCTGTGAAACGTGGGCATAGCTGGCCGAATTGCCAAGTAAAATACCCCCATCGGGTTGGTGATATTGTTGAAATTATATCCTGTACTCTGTTTAGGCTTTTTAATTTTAGTTGACTCACGTTTTTGTCAATAGCTTTAAGAATTAAATAAATAAATAAAAACTTCCCATTTAATCAAAATGTTTACCTATTTAAAAATTTTTACCAAGTCATGGTTTTATTAATATGAACTTCGTGTTTATTACAGTGTTGCTATATAACAAAGTTGCAGACTTTTTCGTTGTTTTTTTTTTTTTTTTTTGGTTTACATTATTTTTTTGTTACAACATTTTTGAAATGCTGCACTATTCTTGCTGATCGAACCAGACCGGAGCAGTTTGATCCATTGGCTGCTCGGCAGTCAACAGGCGACGCCAGGGGCCGTCCGGTCGGCCGTCGTTCAACAGCCACAGCAGAAGGAACATTGCAAAAACGCCGGGGTGCAGGGCGAGAAACACATCTCAACACAACAGGGTTGACAACATGGTCCGCCACACGGTGGGCCACAGAATGAACACCATCCAGCCGGACCACAGCACATATTCTGCAAATATTCAATTCAATTCGATTGCTAGACGCCTATACCCCTCGTATTCACATTTAATACTTACGTTTAAAAGATAGATGAAATTAAAGTTCTTCGGGCAATATCAGAATATTTTATTCGTTGAAATTTGGTTTTAGTTTGTGTGCTGCCGAGCGGCTTTTCGGAGGAGAACACCAAACAAAAAAATAATGTAAGTTTTTTACACAACTTTGTATGTGTGCTTACTACACGAATTTTGAACCAAATCTGAGGATCTCAACTAGATTCGTTTCTGCCTGGCCCAAAATTTAAGCTCGTTTTCAAGGCCTGCTACGATTCTGATTTAAACATCGAAATTACGTAGCTTGAGTGTTTTTTTTTATGAGATTTATTTCTTATAATTATTCAGCTTATTATTTAATCCTTGGGAGTTCTGTGGGCTTTAGAAAAACTTGTGAGAATGTCAGGGTTAATGAAAAATTAGAGAATTATGGAACTCGTCTACGGGGCTTGACTGGTGGGTGAGCATCATTAGATAAAGTTCCAAGATATCCGCGTTATTCTAAATATGTATATATATTTTATATTATTATATATGTATGTATGCCTGAACGTATATATACAGTATATTGACAAATATATATGTGCGTATGCATGTAGATATTATATATTCATATGTGAAAGTATATCTATGTATGAGTATTCACAAATGTTGTATATTCCTATTCATATTCATATACTCTAATGTTATTAGACAATGCGAAACTTTATATGTGGTAATCCTAGTTTTATAATAGTATTGAATGTCATTTCGATTTCTTGAAATATACTCATACATAAACAGTGATTCAATAGGCCTTGCTTTAACACACATAAACTTAAACCCTATGGCTCTAAAATATTTCAGTTTCAAGCTACACCTGGAGTCGTTAGGTTTGGCTGAATTTCCGATAAATCGCTACCAAACTTAGTCCTTTAGTAAGTAGTCAGAAAAAATCATTTGCATCGAGAATATATGTTTTGTTGATTCCATTCCATTCGCAGGGTCTGAGCCATTATGTGCTGCTCAAGCCGCTACTACCGGGAGACACCTTGTGTCCAGTGCTGCCTAGTCGATTGCAGCTACTGCTGCTATCGAACCCAATGCGCGGGTCCCTGTGGCCCCTGCAGGACTGCGGCGCCTTGTTGCTGCGGAGCTGTCGGCGATCTCAACTACAAATACTCGTTCTTTGGTGTGCATTTACTCTAGGCGGACATCAATGCCATTCTTTTGTTTCCTCTTCTAGCAGCGGCAGCGGCAGCAGCAGCACTTGACTCATCGATCTTGACCTTAGACTAACTGCGACTCGCGAAATTTGTTATACAAAATTATCAGTTGAAAATATATGTAAAAACAAGATGGAGTGCTCCAATCGGGGTTGCTCGACTAGGCGGTACTCTATAAATAGCTGATATTGCAAACTTTATATTCTTTTATTTCCTACAAACAAATTCCATTCATTTTACAGTAAATCTCAAGTCTCTAGGTCATACGGCATATAAGTTAAGCTGGACAAATTGAGGAGAATCACCGATTTTTATTGAAAGCTAAGTAATGTCTATCCGCTGACATGCTATGAGCAATGGAAATTGCAGCTCTGAGCTAATTTTAAAATATTTTCGATATCAGTCTCACCTGTACCAAATTTAAGCTAAAATTCAAGAGCAAAGCATGACAATATCCTTATAGATAGGATAAGAACTTACCAATATGTTATGTATATATTCAGAGTTTTCTTCTTCCACAATTCTAATAATATTTTACTTTTATCTCTCAGTCAATAAAACAATCGGTTAATTTATTAAAAACAAAATTATTTATTTTTAATTTTTAATAGTTTTTCTTTTGTTTTTGTGATGGAAATAGAAATTCTTACAATACAATTGTTGTTGCTGTTTTTTTTATTTTTTTGTTTGTTTTTTTTCGGTTTTTTTCTTGTCATTTATATTTACTGTTACACAACATTTTTTAAATGTTAATTAATACAATATATAATAATAATAATATAATATAATAATAATAATAATTTCATTTTTAATTTATGTACTTCGAAAATTGTGGCCCCTAAGCATTTAAAAGACTTTTATATTTGCTTCAAGTTCTGTTTGGTTGTAGTTTTTTTTTTTAATTTTAATTTAATTTTTTTTTTTACTGTTATTCGAGTACACAATAATATTAATCAAATGCATACAAATGAGTTTTTCATTCATTTCAGATTTTTGGTTTGTTCATTTTTCGTTTTTTTCTTGGTGTATAAAAATATTTGTATATATTTTACCATTTTCTTTTTTTTTTACCGTTATTCATGTCGCCTCCCACTTACACATTAGAATAATAAGTGTTCAACTGCTTCATGTTTTTTTTTTTAATTTAAATTTTGTTTTTGTTTTTTTTTTTAATATAGTATCATTTAGGCATACAATTATAATCGTAATAATAATAGTTTTTAATGAGTTACTAATAACTTTCACATTTATGACATCGGTATTCGATTACGATTACGATTACGATCATGATTATATATACATATATGTATGTGTATATATATTTTTGTGTATACATGTATTTATTTTTTTTTTGCTTTCAATTTTTCATTCAAAAATATGAATACATAAAAATATATGTATGTATGTATGTAAATGCCATTCATATGCGATTTTTTGTTGTTGTTGTGTAGTACTTATTGATGTGGGTTGTTGTTGTTGTTGTTGTTGCTCTTGTTGTGGTGTAATGGTATAAATATTTGCTTTTTTTATTATGTATGTATATAGGTAGTTGCATATGCAGGGTGTTCACTGTACTGTGTGAATGTGTGTAATATAGAGAGCTCAACTGGCAGTTGGAGTAGTTCGCAATTCAAAATAAAATCACAAATTAAGCACATATAGAGAGAGAGAGAGAGAGTGAGAGTTGGAAAGAGATGTAAGTATGTATGTATGTAGTATATGTATTACTATATGCATTTTATATGAAACAGTGCGCATATAGTATGCCTTGGTGGGTGTATGTGTGTATTTATCATCTTCATCCTTCGTCTTATATCCTTTTGTTTTGTTTTCTTAACTGATTAACATAAATTTAACAATTTCCCGAAACAGCCAAAGAGTGCGGGCAACACTCAAAGTTACACATTTATATTTGTTTTCCTTTTTATATTGATTTGGTTTTTTTTTTCATATATATATATATATATATATATATATATTTTTTATTAAATGCCAACCCATCTCTACACTTTCATTGATATATTAATTACCTTTCAGTCCATTAGTCCACATATATATATACATATGTATGTAATATATATTTGGTATTTTTTCCTTAACAAACTTTCATTCTCTTTAATAAACTAAATTTGAGCGAAAAATGCTTTAACTAAGATTTCTTATTATTGTTTTTATCGTTTATTTAGATCAGAAATAACTGTATGTATAGAAAACATGTAAATGTGTGTGTGTGTGTGAACAAATGTGTTTAAATGTGTATGTGTATGTTTGTGTGTGTGTATGTAAAGCCATTTAGCAACACCCTGTATACTATGTTTTATTTGAAAATTCAACTTGTTTCTTCCTCTTCTGCCATTTAGCAGAGAGTTGAAATGCTCAAAAATAAAAAATCAATGGTAAAATGTTTTTGTTTTTTTTTTTGTAAAATGCTTAAAACGTTTGCTAAAACTTATCAACTTAATTGTAACGACATTTAACATTAAATTGGTGTTTTTTTTTTTAGTTTTTTTCTTCTTTTTTATATAGTTATAAAAATACATATATTTATATATATGCTGACATATAATAATATATAATAATTTTTTGTAAAATGACTAGATGACGATATCATGGATCATGATGTAAGTATGTATGTATACTATATAGTATATATATATGTATATATGCAAATGCTATGATGTATGAATGATGAATGATGTACGATGAACATATGTATGTATGTATGTATGTACGTCAATTAGAATTCTTAGCAAATTGTGAGTGTGTGTGTTGTGTGCGGTTCGACCGTAGAGACTCATTAAACTAGATCCAGATTATATATATATATATATACAGATATATGTATATATATATATATATACAGATATATGTATATATATATATATACTTAAAATTGAGTCCCAAAATTGATTTAAATTATTTATGTATTAAATTGTGTAATTGCAAAAACGTAAACATCCAATTAGCATTAGTTAATCATGATGAAAACAATTTCAACGCAAATATAAAAACAAGTAAGAGCATTCTAGACGGCAATGCCCGACTAGCAAATACCCTGAATCCTCATGTTTTAACTCAATATTAGATCCCAAAAAAATTACATAAGTTAACTCAAGATATATATATATATGTATAAGTAGGATAACGAGAACAAGTTATATTCCCCTTTTTCGTAGATCTACCTTTAAATGAAAATAGAAAATACTATGAAAGGTAGTAGATATTACTATTTTCATAAACAAATTGGTTTGATATCCACTACAATATTTATTAACAACTCAATTTTGTTGTTTATTCTTTCTGAGGGTAATTAGTGAAAATATGCGAATATTAATGTTCGTTTTATAATATTGTGTTTATTAGCAACAATTTTCTTGAGCAACAATTAGGGCTCAGTTCCACTACTATTTTCATACACAAAATTGAGTTAAAGATAGTTTTCTCCGATTATGGATAGAGTTGGAGGGAAAAATGTGGTAAAAAGGAATTTCCATCATTTAGAATTTTCAAGAGATTTGAAACTCTGCAAATTCTGAATACAGTTTCAGTCTAAATTTATTATTTCAGATCTGCAGCTAAGATTCGGGATGTACGATTCATGTATGGCTACAGAGGTTGATCAGGAAAATAAATATATAACTCTTCTACCTCTTTAATGGATTCAGGGCATAAAAAACAGTTGTGCAAAATTGGAATGAATAAATAGAACGCTTCAGATATATGTAACCTATAAATGGTTAAGAAATTAATATAATATATATTATTTTATGTATAAATTGTTGTTTTTTTTTTAATTTAATTTTCTTGTAAATTAAAAATAAAATTCGTATGTTCTGGCTGCAATCGGTCTGCCAGGTTGTTTAGCTTTTTACGCGTAACTGTAAATAAATAAAAAGAAAAGTGCAAAAAGTTGATGAAAATAAATAAAACAACGCAAATATTTGCGATACTTTTTTTCTTTTTGTGAAAACAAGTGAAATATCTTTAAGCTTTAATGAATACAAATAAAATAAACAACGTCGAACAAAATACAAAATTAATACCATATGTAAAAGTAAATTCTATAATGTTTTTCTATGGAAATCTAAAGCAAAATTAAAATAATTTCTAAAAGTTACATAAAGAATTTTTAACGTATTGCAAATTTATTAACAAATTCTTATTATATTTATGTTTGTTTTTATTTGTCAAGCTGCACTTGACTCGAGTTGGATCTATGAATACATACATATTATATGTGTACATATATATATGTGTATATTTAAGCAAAGTACATGGTATAAATACTTCTTAAGATGCGTATAAATACATTAAAATACAAATACAAACTACAAATGCTTGGATATGAATGTGTTGGTAGTCTTCAATAGGAAGTATAAGCAGCTAACAACAAACAGTTATCTATTATATACTATATATATCATATGTATTACATACCTCTACATATATGCATATATATAGATATATATGTATACTATAAATAGTTGTTTTGTTTCTTATAATTTTTGCATGTTCAACTTTTCGTTCGCTTACAAATAGAAAATAGAAAATATAATGCAATTATTTTCTTTTCTATTTTTCAAATTATGATTATTATAATTTATTACTATTTAAATTTCTCTTGCGCGCAAAGCAAAGTAAAAGAAAAGTTCAGTTAGGTTTAGTTTCAAGTTAAGGATGAAATGGAAGTGAAAGCCTATCAATTTTCCGATGAACCAAAAAAAAAAAGAGTTGTGAAAATTCCCTAAACGAGTCGCATTCCATTTTTCTTTCTTTTTGTTTTTTATCTCACAAAGGTTTGGTTTTTTTTTTTTTTTTTTTAATTAGTATAAATATTTTTTATTTTTTATTTTTATTAGTTTTATTTCACGTTTACGTTTTCGAAGCAGTCTAAGATTTTGTTGTTCTTTGTTAAGTGTCATAAAAAATGTTGTGTTTTTACCGTTAAGTTTCACTACTAATTCAATAGAGAATCAAGCACACACCCACGCCACACACTCATGCACACACATGCAACTCTACCTATGTAGGTGCATGTGCCCGCTGCGTGTAAGTGTGTGTGAGTGCGTGTATTTATGTAGTTGTAAGTATATATATACATATATAGTACCAACATATATATATATATATATATATATTTATATGTAAAGATGTATGTATAAAGTAGTATAATATGTATATTTATGTGTAAATGTTTTCGTGTAAAAATCAGTCATAGTTGTAATTGTTTATCAATTATGTTTCGCATGTGCGCTGCGTATGTGTGTATGTGTGTGTCGCTCATATGCGAAAGCAAACTTAGAGAATACGCACTGCATCAAAGAGAGAGAGAGAGAGCGCAAAAAGCTTTGCTGAATAAAGCTCAGATTTTGAAAGAGCAGAACACACACGCACACACACGCGTACCCGACCCATGCATTTCGCTTTCCTATGTACTTATGTAGGTAAGTATGTAAGTATGCATGTTGCCTGCACAGTGTAACCATATGCAGTGAAAAGTACTGCATATGCAAGTTTTTTTTTATGCTTGTCAAATTGATCTTGTGTTTGCTTCTGTTCTGTTTCATATAAATTTATCGTTTGCTTAGATTAAAAAAACTAGTGGCGACAACAACAATGAAAAATAGTACATATTCATATGTACAATTGCATGTGTGTATATATGTATATATTATATATATATTGTATCGTTATCTGACAAACTACGCAAGCAAGCTTTGAATAATTGATATAGTTGAATTTTCCAAAAAAAATATACATACAGACATTTATTGGCATGTATGGATGTTATTGTATATATATGTATATATAAATATGAATTTATGTACACATGCATGCTTTTTTGGGTTCTCTAACATTCATTTAACATTTTTTTTTTTGTTTTTTGTTTTTTTTTTAGATCTTATTCATAGATAAATATGTATTCATTATTATTAGAATAAATATTCTACGAGTATTTCCATTTTCTATGCTGACGGATTATCGAATTTTAGCTGTCTACTTAAGAGAAACAAAAATCCTAAATGGGAAATATAAATTCAAATAATAACTACGTACATACATAAGTATATATCGATACATGTATATGCATTCAATTTTTGCTGAATTTCATTAGTTTTCACTATTTTCTAATATAGTCTAATAATACTTAAAAACACTTCTACGAAGCCAGTTTGAATTTTGTTTATTTAGTTCGCTGCTGCCGCTTGTCAATAATCGTTATCGTTATCGATTTTCTTTTTCTCTTTTAATACATGTACAAATTCTAAATTCCGTACAAAATGCTCAACAATGTTTCTTAGGGATTTCAATTTTATTTTTATTTTTTATTTTTTGCTTTTTGTTTGCGTTTGCGTTTGCTTTTGCTTATCATTTTGCTTTGATTTTGGATTTGTTTTGTTTAATAACATTTATCAAAAATATAAACTACATTAAAAATTATTTTTATGCATATCCATGGGCTCAATTCTAGATCTAGATCATTCAACTTGTGCCGACAGTCTCTCAACCTCAAACTCAACTGCAACCCAAACCAAACACGAAACGATACCTATACCTACACTTTGTCCACTTCATCTGCTTCAATATATTGCCCTATTCCTTACATTTGTGTAATCCGACTTGGACTGCTGAAAGTTAAGTTTTGTCTGAAGTCTAAATATTAGTGTAACATTCATAGCCTAACAATGAAAACGTGTCGGTTTTTACCAGCATTCAGCACATTCAACACTCCCTTATACTTATGCCTAAATACGATTAAGATTTATCGTTTTCTCATCGATCTTTATCGATTTTGATTCCTCTTCAATATGTTCTTTTGTTTTTTTTTTCTTTTTTTGGTGGTAGTTGTGAAACGTTTAAATTTTCAACGAGGCGGCGCTCAAATAAACTAATCACAAATGCCGGCACACGCATACCAACTACATATAATTTTAATATTTCAACATACATATACATATATATAAGTATATGTATATATACATATATAGATGGGGGTTAAAATTCACGAATTGCCAGCGCGAGCTACAAAGTTATCGTTTATAGTTAAGAGACGCTCTATATGTATATATATGTATGCGTGTATGTATATATGTATATTTAGAGAGCACAGTTAATTGGCGGTATAAAAAGTTTACATTTTAGTTGAATTTTTCACTTCGTTTTGGAAAAAATACATATCCTTAAAATGTTTAATATATTTATGTATGTATGTGTATATATACGGATTTATGCATATAGTTTTAATGGTTTTTTTCTTTTAAATATATAGATAGATAGCGCTGTGTTTTACAATTACACGATTTAGCTTACATAAATATGTTTTTGGGCTTTAGTTCTTTAAATATATATACCAATACAAATATATATATTTAAAAAAAATTGTTACATATTCATTTTGCACAGTCTATTAGATTCTCAATTCATCAAAATTGTTATCAACATACATTTATATCGTATCTATATATATATATAAATATATATATATTGGAGTTAAATTTTAGATTCCATATGCATGAAAATGCATCTTCTTGAATGTTCTGTATGGTCGAGAGGGTCAGCGCCAGTGCGGGCAAGCGAGAGAGGAATGTTCAAATGTTCGCCTGCAGCGTCCCACTGTGCGGCACATGCTCTGTTAGTTAACTAACTGCATCACATTCTCTGTTAGCTAACAGCGGTACTTTTTCTGTCCATTATACCCGCGTCACATTCTCGTTAGTTAACAGCGGCGATCGTTAACAGATGTTAAGGTGCAAAGCAAAATATATAAAAATGAAATCAACATAGAAAACGATAAATAAAAACACAAAGCAAACAAGTTGTTTTTTTTTTCTTTTGTCAGAATTGATAAAAAATCATTTAATTATGTACTTTTGTTACTTTACTTTTGTGGCGGTTTCTTCTTTTTTTTGTGTGTAGGTGTTAGTTAATGTTTACAACAATTTGTATTTAAAAGGTGTTGTTGTATTGTTAATATTAATTATTAATGTTATTTGTGTCCCATTTTGTGTAACATTTAAAAATGTAATAATAAATTTAATAAAAATTTAATAGTAAACATAAAAAACAAATAAGCACAAGTCAAATATAGTTTTTCCTCTTCTCTTTTTTTGTTTTTGTTTTTTGTTTTCTTGTTGTGCAAGTGTTTAAATACGCTAATGAATAATAATAATAAATACAATTAAATATTATGTATATATATATATATAGATATATATATATATTAGGCCATAATAAATACCATCAATTAGCAGTTAACAATTTTTAAGTATATAAAAAATTTTCAACAGTTTTTTTTTTTCATTCAGTTTTGGTGTCAAGTAAAAAGTTCTCACAAGAAATTTACAATACTTTGTTGTTGTTGTTGTTTTTTTGTTTACCATTACATTACAACTATTCACACACACATACAGAGTTACATATAATATTACAGTACTTGAATTCAATAAGTTTATAGTTTACAACAAGCATTTCATTAATATTAAGAAACACACACGCACACACACACACACACAGACATGTTTGTGTGTGTGTGCGTGTGTATGCATGCCTATTGCATATGTGTCTGTTACATAACCTACATATTTAATAATCTCACTTAACAATCGTTAAGTTCCAAAAATGCAAAATTACAAATTACACAAAAAAAAAAAATAAAATTAAACATTTTTCAAGCATCAAAAACAAGTCAGACGAAATAATAATGAAACAAATTAATAATTAAATAAATTCTAATAAACAAATATTATATATATATTTATGTTTTTGTTTTGTTTTCTCTCTTTATATATATATATATATATAGAGCTATATATATATAAATTCAAATAAAATAATAAACATTTTTTAAATGCTGTTCCTGTTACTGTTGCGTTTTGTAGTCTCAAAATGTTTTAATTTAATTAATTAATGCCTGCTGTTTTAATATTATTATTATTATTATTATTATTCGTAACTATTTTTATTTTTTTCCTCTTTCAGCTATTCACAACTCGTTGCTGAATTGTGAATATAATTAATATTAATTGGAACACATAGCAAAGCGCTTAAAATAATTGCAAAATTCAACTCAATATTGGATAACTTTTTTTTTTTCTTCTTTTCGTCTGCTTCTTCTTCTTTCTGTAGCTAGATTTGCTATACTTTTCGAGCTTTTTGGGGTTTTTGAGAAAGTTTCGTTTAGTTGAGATTTTGTTTTACACTTAAATTTATTCACATATATATAAATATATGCAAATATATATAATTGTTAATAGTAATTGTTTATAATAAATCGTTTAAGTCTTCTGCGCTGATTGCCAACTATTTTTTATTTATCATTATTCTTGTTTGTTTTTTTTTTTTATTTATATCATGTTTTTGGGAATTTAGTTTTAATGCGTAAAACACTATCAACAAATAGTTATTTTAATTTTATAGTAAACTTCACTTTATATATATATTTATATTTTGTTTTTTATTATTTTTCATTTTTGTAATTTTTAACAACGTTTGGAAAATTCTCTTGAGCGTTAAGCGAAATGCTTTAAACAAATATTAAAACATAAATATATAAATATATATAAATAAATTAAATTGATCATGCACATACATATATATATAATTATATATATACATATAGTCGTTCTGCCGATCAATTTAGAACAAGAATAATTTTTAGCTATTTCGGTTTTTAGTTTTGTTGTGTGTTTTAAAAATTAAGCAGCGGCAAATTTGTTGTTTTTTTTTTTTAAGATATAAATTATTATTATTGTTTTGTTGTTTTTTATGTTTTAATAATAATAAAAATAAAACAATCAAACATAAAAACTAAGCGAGTATAAAAAAGTTGTGTGTTGTTGTTGTTAAAAAAGTAGCAAACATTTCATAATAGCTTTAATAATAATAATAATAATATAATAATAATAATAATAGGTATAAGTAGTAATAATAATAATAATAAAGATACACGTATGCATATAAATAATCAGTAATCAATAAATTTACAATCAAAAAATAATTTATAAACATAAAAAACAGTTCAATATATATATATTTTTATATCAAAATTTTTCTTGTCTCTTTTTGTTGTTTGTTTGTTGTTTAAATGTGTTCAAAAATGATAACAAAACAGTTTTTGCGCTTTACTTAAGATTACAATTAATAAAAAATATTTGTTTCAATGCTCGAACTATTTATTTGTCCATTGTTGAAGCATTTCATTAAAAACTATTTTCATTTTTTTTTTCGATAATTTTTTTTTTTAGATTTTTTAGTTCCGTTTTTTTTGTTTGTTTGACGAGCGAACATAAATAAAAGTGGAGGGATTTGCTTTCTGGTATTTCTTTCTTTTTTTTTTTTGTGTATTATTTATATATATATATAAAATAAAGAGACTTGCAACTGCCGCGTGGGGCGTGTGGCACGGCACAAAGGCGCCATTCGAGTTGTTGTTGTCGTATTTTTTTTTTTCTTGTGTGAACAAATTAAACAAAAAATAAGTAATACACAAATAAAAAATATAAAATATTGTAAAAAAAAAAAAACATTAAGTCTTAACACAGTGTAAAAATAAAACAAAATTCAACAATAATTTAAAAAGTTAATAATATTAAAGTAAGTTTCTATAATATATAAAAAGAGAGAGACAGAGAGAGATAGATAGAGTTCTTGCTATGCTATGCTATGCTATGAGAAACAGGCAGATAAACAGAGACAGAGATAGAAGCAGAGAGAGAGAGAGTGAGATAGACAGAGGTGGTGGTGGAGAGGGGGGATAGAGAGCGCGCAAGTCAGAATTGCCAACTTGTTTATTCATGATTCACAAATCAAATATTACTGATCTGATCATTGATATATGTATGTATATATATAATTTAATAATTTTTTTTTTCAGTTTTTCAGCTTTTCATTTTGTGTGTTCTTTTCTCTTTCTTTCTTTTTGTCAATGTCTGTGTGTGAAGAAGAAGGCTCTCTGCTTACATACCCACAGGCGCCAGCTGTACGTAGCGATAGATATAGAGGCGATAGTCCTTGCTGGCGAGGACAACGCTGCCATCGTCCATGAGCGCCACATCGAAGCACTGGGCATGCTTCACCTTCGACTCCAGCGCCGAGATCAGCTGCCCGTCCTGTGTGAAGATCGTCAAATTGAAATTGTTGTGATTGTCCGCAATGAGAATTTCGCCATTGGAATTAATGCCAACACCGATCGGATAGTTGGTGATGCCCTCGCCGCCAATCTGGCGCAGATATTGGCCCTCATAGTTGAACACCTTGACGCAGTGCGCCCGATTGTCGCTAATGAAGATCTCCTGCTTGTCGTTGACCACCACACCGTTGGGGAACTCCAGATGCTTGGAGCAGCCGAATTTGTGCAGCACATTTCCATTCTGATCGAAGATAATCACGCGCATCACCTTGCACTCGACCACAATGATGCGTCCCTTGTTGTCCACGGTGACGCCGCGCGGATGCTGCAAGATGGTGGCCCCAAATTTACGCACAAACTGTCCATACTGATTGTAGATCTGGATCTGGTGCGTCGGCGAACGTTCCGTGACAATAATGTCGCCCGAATTGCGCACAACGGCCACACGGTTCGGGTAGAGCAGCTGGGAGTCACGCTTGCCGCACTCGCCAAACTGGAACTTGAAGCGTCCCTCCTTGTCGAAGATCTGGATGCGATGATTGTTCGTGTCCGCCACGATGATATCGTTCTGGGCATTCACCGCCACGCCGCTCGGCTCCGTGAACTGGCCCTCCATCACGCCAAACTCTCCGAACTTGCAGTGATAGATCATCTTCTGGCGCTTTATCTGCGACTTGGGCGGATAAATGGAGGCGGACAACAGCTTGCTGGTCAGATCCAGCAGAGATTCGCTGCTCACCGCGCTGCCATTGCCATTGCCATTCAGATTCACCGACGACAGACTGGCAAAGGCATCCACCACAGCCGAGCTGCTGCCGCTGCCGGCGGCGCTGCCGACGCCGCCAAGCGTGCCGACCGTTGAAGTGCTGAAGAGATTGTCGCTGCCGCCATTGCTCCACTTCTCGTAGGGATTGTAGTGCGCCATGCTGCTGGCGCGCTTGGGCAGCAGCTCGCCAAAGTGCTGCAGATCGCTCAGATTGCGCTCGCGTCCGCCCAGCAGGAGGCAGCCATTCGAATAGCCGTTGCTGCTGCTGCCGTTGCTGCTGTTGTCGAGCAGACTGCCCAGGCCCAGGCCAGGCAGCAACTGTTGCTGCTGCAGCTGCAGATGTTGCTGCTGCTGTTGTTGTTGCTGCTGCTGCTGCTGGTGGTGATGATGGTGGCTGCCTGCGCTGCTGGCGCTGCTGTTGCTCGCGCTCTGCGTGGGCCGTGCAATTGGTGGCTGCTTGCCGTGACTCTGGCCGTGACCGTGACCGTGACTGTGACTCTGGCTGTGAGCCAGGTGACTGTGGCTGTGACCCAGACTGAGGCTCGACTCGGAGCAGCTGCCGCTGCCAGGTCCGCCGCCATTGCTTGCCCGTATATAGCCAAAGGTGTTGCGCACGCCCGCCTGTATCGACTGATAGTTGGACATGAACTCCAGCTCGAAGGGCAGCTGCATGTCCTGGACGCCCGCTTGGAGCTGCTGCTCCAGCTGCTTGCGCAGCAGCAGCGCCTCGGCCAGCAGGGGCGACTGAACGCCGCTGGCGGGCGAGCGCTCGACCGCCTCGCAGGTGGCCAAACCCTTGTCAATGATCTCCTTGGCGCGCTGCAGCCAGACCGCATTGGTGTTCACGCGGGCCGTATAGAGCGTCTCCAGCTCCTTGAGCAGCTCGCTCTTGCGCTCATCCAGCATCGAGGCAAAGAACTGATGCGTTTCGTTCAGCTCGTTGTGCGCCTTCTGGTACTGCTGCTTCACCTTGGTCACGCTCTGCTCGGCGCTGCTGGCCACCGACACAATCTCGCCAATCTTGCCGCGCATATCCGCTAACAGTGTCTGCAGCGCTGTCTCATTGTAGCCGCCGTTGCTCGAGGTGCTGCTGCTGCTGACGCTGATGCTGCCATTGCCGTTGCCGTTGCTCGTTGCAGCCACAGCGGGCGACTGCACATTCTCGAGATCATGCAGGCCCGTCGAGTGCTCCAGGACGATGCACTCCTTGCATACCAGCGTGCAGCAGGTGCGGCAGTTGAACTTGAGCAGCTCGTGCTTGTGACGCAAGCAGAAGATCTGCAGCTGCTGCTGCTGTTGCAAGTGTGTGGAGTAGAGTGTCTCATGTTGCTGCTGCTGCTGCTCCTGTGAATTGTTAGCTGCTGCTGCTGCTGCTAGCACAATCTTCGACAGCTGTGACATGGGCTGCGCATCTGTCAGCTGTGCCTGCTGTTGTTGCTGCTGCTGTTGTTGCTGTTGCTGCTGCTGTTGCTGCTGCTGCAGCATCATTGTCAGTGAGCTGGCGTACTTAAAGTCGCTGGAGGCTGGATTGTTGCTGCAGTTGCTGCTGCCATTGCTCGTCGCCTCGAAGCCCTTAATCAGGCAGACATTGTGGCCGTTGAAGCAGTGCATAAACTCGTGCGCGGTCACACAGTTGGCGCACAGATAGCTCTGGCAGTCGAAGCACTTGGCCACAGCATCGCTGCACTTGCTCTTGCAGGCGGTGCAGCGGGCGGGGGCGAGGCTGTTGCTGCTGCTGTTGCCATTGCCATTGCTGTTGCTGTTGCTGTTGCTATTGCTGTTGTTGTTGCTGCCTTTGCCAGCGCCAACGACCAAGCTGCTGATGCTATTGCTGCTGTTGTTGTTGCTGTTGCTGCTGGGCAAATTGCTACCGATGACGCCGGGACCGTGGCCATTGCTGTTGCTATTGCTATTGCTGTTGCTGTTGCTGTTGCTGTTGATATTGGAGCCGCTGAGTACGCTGCTGCTGGTGCTGCCGCAGCCGCTAAGGCCGCTGGTCGATGAGCTGGACGACGACGAAGACGACGACGACGAGGATGAGCAGGATGAGGAGCTGGCCGACGAGCTAGACGACACCGAGGCCGATATCGGATGATGCCCATTGATGACAGTCACATCCTGGCGCACCTTCACGCTGACCTGACTGCCAGCTATATACTCATCGCTGCAGATCGCCGAATCGCTCACCGGCGGCGACGATCCGCTCAGTGTCAGCGGCGAGTCCGACAGATAGCCGGCGTGCTCATATGATTCAATCGAGTTCGCCCCGCGCATGGAGTCCAGCGACGGAGTCGGCGAAGCCGCCATCGTTCTGTGTGTGGGAATGGGTGTCTTGAATGTATTCTCCTCTCCTTCTACTTCAGCTACTCCTACTCGATCCACTACTCTTCAGTTGTCCACAGTGTCTCCCTCTCTGGCTGCCACTGGACACACCTGCAAGTTGAGAAAGTTGAAAAAATAAGTATTATATTTTCATTATAGAAATTTTATATTATATTTTATCATTTTTCCACACATTTTACCAGAGAAAGGCTTTAAAGATCCTTTGTAAATAAAGTGCAATCCAAAAATAATAAGTTAAAAAATAAATAAAACAAAATAAAGAAAGCAAATAAATATATATAATAAAAAAAATATAAATATATAAAAAAAATATAAATATATAAAAAAAATTAAATAAATTAAAAGTAAAACAAATAAATAAATATATATAATGAATAAATAAATAAACACTCTATAGATCGACTAGTTACTATGGCTGATATAAATTATATTTTATAGACTATTTATTGTATGTACATAAATAGTCTATTAAATATAATTTATTTATATTTATATATGCTAAAAATAAATAAATATTTAAAGCGCAGGGCCTTCAGATTCCTCACAACGCATTTTTTTTTTATTAGTATTATTATTATTATTTTCTTTTTTTTTTCATTTTTGAATTTAATAAAATTGTATTGCTTATCAAACAAGCTACCTCTATCAATATCCTTTCCCTAATTAAATTAATATCATACAGGCAAACACTCAATAGTCCAACTGATATACTAAATTACATTTTATATATCTAAACTAAAAATAAATAATTTAACGTGCAAATCCCTCCGCTCCCTTAAATCTTAAATAAAATAACAAAAACCCTAAACTTTTCTTTCTAAACTTTCTAAACGATTTGCAGATAAACAAAACAAAAAAAAAAAAAAAAAAATGATGGGCCAAACAAAGTGAGAACTTAGTTTGGATTTAGTAGGCAGGCAATAGCTTAAGTGCCTTGACCCAACTACAACTTGACACAACTCAACTAGAGGCCTACCCCTAATGCAACCCTTCTCCCGCCACAACTGTCGTTATTCCTTTGTTTTCGTAGCACCCTTTGTGTGAGTCAGCAAAAGTTTTGCAGACCTTTTGGGCCCCACTTCCTCCGTTACCAACAAAAAATTATGATTCACCTTCTTTTCGTAACATAATTTGTAGCTAATTGTCCCTCGGTAATCCCCTACCGGGCTACTAGACTATACCCTCCCCTCTAACACACACACACGCACACGCTCACGCATAGAAAACGAAGCGACTTTACTACATTTGGCAAATGGCAACAAAGTGCTTTTTAACGCAATTCGAGGCTGTACGAGGGAGGCGTCCCCTCTTGTCAATCGTCGTCCTGGAAACCCCCAACTCACACTTTGCCCTCCGTCAACTTTAGCCGTCAACAGGAAATGCAATAAGCGCACGCACAAGGGGTCGCTTGAACTACTTGCCGCCGTCTAAGAGGGTGCACAACCCCTCAAAGCAAAACAAAGAGTAACAAAAAAAAAAAACAACAGCAACAAAAAAGTAAACAAGCGGCGGCGGCAAACGAACAAAGAACTTTTCTAGATTTTCATTTCCAGCGTCGCACAAACACACACACTCAAACACACACACACTTGCATACGCGTCCACAAAACATCCGTCAACAAAAGCCACACTCGAAGAAGTTGGGAAGTGAAAGCAAAACGGCAAACCGAAACCGAAACGAAATTGAACGAAAATCAACCCTCGATGAGGCGCCCAGTGAAGCGGCAAAGCAACAAAACGCGCGCTCCCCAAATAATAACGGCAGTTTGCTCATGGACTGCGCCACTGTGAGCGGGGGCTGGGTGGGTGCAACTGTCTAGACTGAATGTATGTGCACATTTATCACGCACACACACACACACACAGAGATAGAGAGAGAGAGAGAGAGTGAGACACGCATACACACGCACGCACGCACGCACACACACGGACAGAGCCTGTGCAAGAGGCATTGACTTACCGTTTTAGTTGTTTTTTTTTTTTTTGCTCGTCTCCGTTAATTTTATGTTCTACTTTGTTTTTGTTTTTGTATTTTCTTTCGTTTTTTTTGCATTCGCTTTTAATGCAGTCAAAAAATTAATGCCAATATGGTCCTTATTATTGTTATTGTTGTTGTTGTTGTTGCTTTGTTTCCATTTGTTACTTCCGCTCGATTGTTGTTGTTGTCGTCTATTAGTTTTGTATCATACTTTGCGGGTGCTGCCAATTTCAGTTGCCAATCGTGAATTGCGTTGCGCGCACAAAATGCTGCAATGGAAAAGCGAACAGAAAAAAACACGTTTAACTATTTGCTCGAATTTTAATTTTCATAAATAGATTTTCATTGCTTTTTTTTGTTGGTTTTTTTCTTATAAATATCATTTCTCTATTATGATCATTGCCTATGCACTTTTCACAGTTTGTAGTCCCTGGTAACAACAAGACGGAGCCGTAGTAAATGACAACGCGACGCGTTTGCGACGCAGCTCCCTGCAAAACTAACTTTGCGCATTATTCAGCGACCCGGGTAAAGCTGCCACCAGGAGCAGCAGCAGCAGGAACTGCGAAGTCGACGACGACGTCGACAGCGACAACGACTGCGCTGCTACTGCAGAGAGTGCGTCTGCATGTCCTGTAGGCAAACGGACGAGCAGGCAGAAAAACAGCAACAGCAGCAGCAGCGCAGCAGCAGCAGCGCAGCAGCAGAACAGCATCAGCAAATGCATCGCTGCACATTGCTGTGGGCAGCATAAAACAAAATTATTCCCAATTACCAGCCGAAACAAAACACACACAAAGATAAACACACACACGCACACACACAAGCAGAGTTGGGAAAAATCAATATTCATATTTACAGTGCGCGCACACGGAAAGACAGGCAACAACAAGGCACACGGCAACAAGCGCCTTTGGCCCATGCATGTGTGGGAGAGCGAGAGAGAGCGTCAAAGAGAGACAGCAGCATAAATGCCGAACTGTTGAATGCCGGCCCAACCGGTCCAAGAGAAAAAAAAAAACTAAATTGTACAGCCAGCCAGCCAGCCAGCCCCCGCCGAGCGCACGGACAAAACAGAGCAACCCTTAAAACAATATGGCGTCGGCCAGTCACCCACTCAGACCACCAACTAAAAGCAACAATTTTCCATGGCCGAACCTGAAGACAGCGACGCTGCCGTCAGTCGACGCAGCGCTACAGCGCTACAGGTTGCGTGCTCAGAGAGTGAATTCTAACAGGAAGCAACAGCGAACGATAAACCGATAACACGGCACACACTCTCTCACTCTCCCTCTCTTTGTCGCTCTCAGTGTGTCGGTCTGCCTCTCGCACTTTGCAGCCTTGCGCATGTTTTCCAATTTTGGGCAATGACAACGACCGCACCAAAATACAACAACAATAACAACAAACGGAGCTCTCAGTTGTTGCTGCTGCTGCTTCTTCTTCTTCTTCTAATGCTGAGTGGGCGAGAGCATACTTTTTCGCCTATGCTGCCGGCGGCGCCACCAGAACTTTCGCGTCGAATTCGAGCAACTCGCCTTGCCAGGCGATTGCATGCAGTCTAACTGCAAAAATAAAAGTGCAAGAGAGAGTGAGAGAGTGAGTGAGAGAGCGAGAAGTTTGTCTTCCCTTTTGCATTTTGTTTGCTCTTTTTGTTGTCACAGTGCATGGAATATGCTAGCAATGACGCGCAGACAGCAGATACCAGAGGAATTGCATACAGCATACAAACATATGTATGTATGTACGTATACAAACGTATATTTGTGTATGTATGTATGTGCATATTTGGCTATGTAAGTATGTGTGAATGAATTTATGTAAGTGCATAGTAAAAATTTCTCTACACGTAGACAAAATAGCCAGACACTTCTTACACTTGTGCATGCACATATATACATACATACATACATAGATATGTAGGTATTCACATGTATACACTTATGTATGAGTATATTACATACACATACATACATATACATATATGTTATTATATTGAGCAGCTAGCAGCAGCCTTTTTGACAGTGTTGCCAACTGTTGCAATTAAAGTTCAGATAAATAACTTACAGCATGCACACATACACATGTGAACACACATATTTTTTGCAATGTGTGCATTCAAAATTCCACATGTTTAAGACTGTTTTCTAAAATTATGCACTTTCAGTAAAAATCGGAGTATTTCTATGTATGTACAGTAGAACAGCTCTGTACGTTAGAACAGCTCTGCTCTCATTAAATATTTCTTGTTTTTACTTAAAACTAAATATATTGTTTATTTATCAGTTCCAATAACAGCTAATGCCATTGATCGCGCATTCATATAAAAATACAGTTCTGACTCAATTTCAACAGGTTGGTTAATAATAAACTTATTGCGTGACACTTTAGAGGGAACAATAAATATTTTAGCACTAGTTGCTATTTAGACGCCTATGACAGCAACATATCCAAAACAAAAACAAAAATAAAAACAAATTAATATTTGTATAAATAAATATAGTATGTATATTTTTTATACGTTTGTTCTAAATTACCAATTGATAATACGACCCGAATGATTAGATTAGCAAATCAGGTCTGTACAGGTTGATAATGTCGTGTCATATATGCATGTTCATATGGACTCGGCACAGATAGTTAAATCGTATATTATCATGACAGCAAGCGAAAGACAGAGACAGAGGCAGAGAATGGGACAGAGACATAATGCGAGAGAGGGTCGAGCTTTATGGCTATGCCATATGTTGGCTCTTCGAACGGTTGATGGAAAACATGTACAACACGAATTCCAGAGGGCCTGTAAAAGCATTTAAAAATAGGAGCTAATATAAAATAATAATAATCAGGCAGTCAGGGTGATGGGCTGGCAATACACTGCACTGCACTGCATTGCGCTGCACTGAGGGCGTGCGTTTGGGTCATTAAGTTCAACGACTAGATGGGTGTGTGGTAGGAAGGGGGGGAGCATGGTCTGCGCAGTGTTTGACGTGTAGAATAGGAACAGAAACTGCGCAGCCATTACTAATGCAAAACAATTTGTAAGATTATTAATTTCATGGCTGAAAAGTGTGCACAGAGAAACAGACGGAAGCAAAGTACAGCAAGAAGAGCCGAATGATGATGAAGAAGGAGAGTAAGCAGAAGTAGACGAGATGCGGAGCAGCGAACAAAAAAAAATAATATCAAGTTCAGGGCAGGCAGACAGGCAGGCAGTCAGGAACAAATGGGATGGGGTAACTGCAAACAACAGTGGAATGCGAGACAGAGACCATAAATTTTGCCAACAATATAAAGCGTAACGGCCAAAAGAAGTTCTGCGCAAAATACCAAAATGCAAAAATGCATTTAGAGTTTGTTTCGTTTTCACACACACATACACACACATAGAGAGAGCGAAACAATTGCGCTGCACTACAAACAAACGTTTCAATTCGTATCGTTCCCTTCTGTCCATTTGGGGTTGCAGCAGCAGCGGCGGCAGCAGCAGCGACAGCAGAGTTCAATGGTACCCAGCGGCAACAACCACAACAAAGCCAAAGAGCATGACACAGACGCGCAAAAAATAGAAGCCCAGCACAAAGCGCAAACTGTAAAACAGAACAAAGCATGCGAAATTTGCGACCACGACGACGACGAAACCGTTTACCTGCGCCATCGTTTCTAAACGGGCTGCAGCTGCAGATACACACACCTAAACAAGCGAACTCACTGTATTTTTCATTTATATGTGTGAATGTCTATGTGCATGTGTATTTGTGAATGTTCCTAGAGTCATGGACGTGGCCATCGACAAAAGGTGCCGCCTCTGCCAGCAGCGTGCCTGGATAGAGATGACGATGGCGAGCGCCGTGCACGACCCGCGTCTGATGCAAATTTTTATTTGCCATTTTTTTTCTTTTCAGTCGAAGCAAACCCAATTCGTTGAATTCAAAGACATTGTCAGCTTCTTGGCTGCTCCTTGGCTGCCCCCCTTTTCGCAACAACTCAGATGTCGCGAGCTATGCGTCAGCAGCATGCGACCCCCAAAGCAGTGCCAGCGACGGCAACGACGGCAGCAGCAGCTGCTGAATGAAATTCATTCGACGACGGCGTATTTTATTGAACAAGAAGACAATGGCAAATGACCCCCCCACATACACAAGGGAGTTGGTTTTATTGTTGTAGGAGACGACAGCGACACAAGCGACTAAGAATGGCAGACAACAAGAACGAAATAACAGCAACAACGACAACAGAAACAACAACAATAACGGCAGCATCCAATTTAGCAGACAACGCAGCCACAACACAGTCGCAGTCGCAGACACTCCATGAACTGCTGCCTCTACCATCACCAATTCTTATTATCTCCTCACTATCCTCCCACCCTCTCTCTCCCACTCACACACAGTGTCTCTCTCTCTCTCTGTGTAGCTGTCTTTTTCCTCTTGCGGCTACATCAGTAGCTGCTCTGTTTTGCGCTTCTCCTTGCAGTCTGGTTCGTCAGGTCAACATCGTGCAAATACTGCATTTCAAATACCCTGTACTTTAAATTTAGCAGCTTATGTAGCTGATGTGTTGTAGGCGGGATACACGGGATCTGTTCAAATTAGATCAACTTTTAAACGATCAATTGTTGACATTAATGGTACACTTATTGTTGTTGTTATCTGTCACTTTACATATACTTGTACACTTTTTATATATATACACAATTTCCAAGGTATCTCACTGCATGCAATCATTTGCATCTTTCAATTCTTTCCCACTCGTTTTGCATTGCGTTTGCTTTCTTACTGCGCTCTGTAGTGTCTGTGGCTCGTGAGCTCGACCGTCGGCTGTGACTCTCCTGCTAATGGTAATGGAGTTAAATGTGCTTGTTGTCCTACTGTTTACAGTGGCGTGCTTGCACATTGTGCCCGCTCAATTGCAATGCACTTTATAGACACACACACACACACAAGTACAGTGGCGTACATTTCAGTGCTCGCAGATTCACAAATTGATGTAACCGAAAAGATCTTGTTTCATATCTGTAGCACAGTTGAGTTGCAGCTCTTTATAGCATCGCTGCAGCCAATGCATCCAATCAAATGGTACGTGTCTGTTGGTACGTTTACGTGTAAGCTTTTGATAAATATTTACTATCTACTTTAACATTTCCAATTAGAGTTGTACCACTTTTCGCTGTGTGTACACTGGCGTACAGTACAGTGTGTATATTTCTATATACATATACATGTATATATTGTGTGTTGTATCGTATTCTTTATCTATTACGTGGAACTCGAACCCCCCAACGGGGCAACTAAACAACAAGCTCAACTTTTTTGATAATGAAAATATACGAAATTGGTACACAAAGATTGAAATTGGAACGGAAAGTGGTGCAAAGCTATACAATGTAGAAAAAAAAAAACAAATGTTATGTACATATGTATATAATATATACAAACATCTTAAGCATGTGACGATAGAATATATAAATGTATATAAAACTTGTATATATTATATATTATTTACATACATATATATTTGAATTGCGTTTTTTAGATCACTGTATAATATCGTATGGGATGTGAGTGTACGATGCTAGATGCTATTGTAACAGCCATAGGGCGACACCTTTTTCGATCAGACAAAATGCGATATGAAGCGTGAAGCAGCCCACATGGAATACAATATCTAAATAAACACATTTTAAACACGAGTTTCGATTTTTGCTCAACGTAAATAAAGAGCACACACACACACGCACGCACACATTCACATGTGTATATACATATGTATGTATGTACATACAATCGCAATCTTTTAATGACTTGAAAACCAGCGTGGCTCACACGTCGTCAATCAGTCAGTTCGTATTTCAGCCGGTCTGTCCGTCAGTCCACCAGGCAACGTGTGTGAGTAAAATTAAAGAATACTGCCGTAATAATTTGATTTTAAAATATATACAGAAGGAAAAAGAAAAAAATAATAAAAAGAGAGTGTAAGCGAGGAGAGAGAGAGAGAGTGCGACGAGTCGACTCATGTTATTCTTCCGCATCAACAGTGGTGGCAATGCCCAAGAACAGTTAAAAATCTTGATCATTGTTTATACAGTTGCGGCCAAACAAACAGGCACAGCGCAAGGTCGCGCCCCTCGTAAAGGTTGTCGCACCTTTCGCCATCTGTCCAACTGATTATTTGTGACCGGTGCAAGGTGGAAATTGAAAAATTCCAACTCAAGCTTCTGTTTACTTATTTAATTAATCGCAAGACTTGGTAACAATTAATCCGTGAACTCTGATAACAGACCCTGGGAGCAATCAGCGTAAAACGTAATCCACAAGGGCAAAAGTTTACTAGTTCCGAAAATTGTTAATCAGCAGCACATTTAAAGTTTAAGAATATTGATGACATTTTTTATTACCAGTTAATTTGTGATTATATCAAAATTTAATCATTCTTGAATATTGTATTTATGCTTAGCTCTTAAAATCACTCTATCATCATTCTATAAATATATATAGGTGTATGTGTATCTATATGTATTTAAGCCTCGTCACATGTCAAAACTTGTTTATCTTTGGCTACCACATACTAGCCTTTAGGCACTGACTAATTTATACACTGGGCCTTAATTTACAGATGCGACTGTAGGCAGGCCGTCAAACAGCGGCATAAAAGATACAAGACAACAATAAGAAATGAGATAATAATAACAAAAAATGTGTAAACGCTAATACAAACAACACAAAACGCGCGGAAAAAGAACAAACACACGAAGCGAACCAACATCTAAATATTGTTGTTGCCGTTGCTGTTGTTGTTGTTGTTGCTGACTGCATTGCGCCGTATCCGTATTCCAACAACAAACAAATACATTCATAGCGCGAGCAAGTAAAGCGGTATACACTCGTAGACAAATGAGACGTAAAAGGAGAGCAGGAAAAAGGCAACACAGCAACAAATACATGTGCATGCATATAAATATATATATATATTTATCTATCTATATACACACACACACACGCACGTATACCTATGTACATGTACACACCAACAAACGAGACAGCCACGCACTCACGTACCACGTACTCAGCGCGCCGATTCTAAACAAGTTGATGAACTCTACGACGCCGACGCTGCTCTGCTGCTGCTGCGGCTGCTATTGCTATTGCTATTGCTGCTGCTGCTTGTGTTGGCGTCGTATGGCGTGTGTAGAGAGGAACAGGAAAAACTGTTTTCATACGTACAGAAAAGACAAGCGTGCGGCGCTGCACTTTTATTTATTTATTACACTATTATTAATACTTTTTTATTGCTGTTTTGCTTTGCAAACTCACACACATACATATGTATATGCATATACATATATTAAAATGTGCAACAACCGTTGGTAATAACGTACGACACAGCGCGACGGTTGATGATGGACGAGACGACAACGGACACAACGAGGACGACGACGTTGCTTGCGTGTACACGTTGTTTATGCGGCAAGCGCAAAGAACTGAATGAGAATGGGCAAACACATAGAAGAATTTTACAAGATTCGAACGAAGGCATGAAACAGTCGGCACGAAATGAAATAAAACGAAACGAAACGGAACGGAACGCAGCAGCACCAAGCCAAAAAAAACTCACACAACCAGTTCGGCGCGCACAAAACAGAGACAAAGAACGCTGCTCTGCCGAGCAGCCAGCAGCAGAAAGCAGCGTGGTAGCAAAATCTAGTTTGGGGGTCCCATAACACAGCACAAAATGCTCGATGCGCAACGAAATGGCATATGGAACGTATGTACATGTGGAATGTATTGTACATAGGCCAGAACCGACTGCGATGCCAGCGATGAGACTGACCTCTGACAACCTCCTACACACACACACACACACATACATACATACACAACGAGTACAGTGACAGAAACACGAGAGTAAGAAACAGGCAGAACAAACATAAATTGCAAGGAGAGAGCAGTGCACTCCATTGCGGCAGGAAGTTTATGTGAATATGTATGCACGTATGTATATAAAGAGTAAGAGAGAAGAAACGAGAGTAAACGAGTTGCAACGGCAGTAAAAAGAAAACAAATTCGGAAAAATGCTTTATTCATTTAACAATAACAAACATATTTAAGCAAACACATGTGTGTAGGTAGGCATAAATTGTGCACACTAATTGTTATTCTTCTTTCTCTCGTTTATTGTTCTTATCGCTCAATATTGCCATATCGGCTGATTGACAGTACTACCACACTCTGGATAAGAATGGCAAAAGCGAAGAGGTAGAAGATAATTGGCTGCTGATTTGCTGCTTCATTTAAATATGTATGCTATTTGTTGTTGCCATGTAGATAATATATGTATACAGCTTTTAATAGTTAAATCTACAACTACAACAACAGCAATAATAACCATTATAAATAAGACAATCAGATATACACGCATACATACATACATGTATGTATGTATGTACATGCCAGTCTCTACGCGCTGATGCAATAGGAAAAATGTAAAAGTCTGCGCAGCAGCAGCAGCGGACGACGACGCTTGCGTCATGTGCGTTAAGCAAACTTAAGAATAGCGCGCAGCGCAGCGGCAGCAGCAGCCGTAGCGCGCACAATAAACCAGTCTAGAAACAAGCGCGCGCTTGGCTTCAATACACGCACACACACACACATAGAAACACACTCGGTACGTATGTATATAATTATGCTGTGTGTGTGTGAGTGTCTATGTGTTCGTTCGCTGGCAACTATAAGGGCCTTAAACTTTGTTAAAAGTCAAGGTCAGTGATTTCTTGTGCGCTTTGGCCAACGTTGCCAACTTTGATTGAGTCTGCGCTGCGTGCGTACATATATACATACATGCGCACATATAAATATGCAACTGTGTTTCAATTCGTGCGTGTGTGAGTGTGTGTCTGGTGCTCGTTGTGTGACTCACGCAGGAGGTGGCAACGCTGTTGTCGTTGCCAACCAGGGGCGTGGAGGGGCAACGGACAAAGGCTGCTTGCTGCGCGCGTCTGCTTTATTTGTTCTGCCCTCCGTCTGTCTCTCTTTTTGGTTTCTGAGAATTATGGGTTCAAGTGTTATATGTATGTATATAAGTTTGTGTGTGTGTGTATCTATGTGTATCTGTGTGTTTGTAGCACAGGAAACAAGTGGAAAATGGCACACGGCATCTGAACGTCTTATTTCAGTTGCTTTGAGCTTAAGCCTCTGTGATCGATCTGCCTGTGCCGACGACTGTCCTTGCAAGCGGTTCATGAACCCTCAATGACGAACGATACATCGAACGTGCCAAAGAAACAAGCAACAACAACAAAAAAAAGGGGCGAGGCGAGGCTCAGCAACGAGGCGACGACGACGACGGCGGCGGCGGTGGCAGTAGCAGCCGTAGCATCAACGAAGGCGCAAAAAAGAGCGTCAAGCATTCTCATATATTGGCAAATACCTAATTACAAAATGTAAAAACAATATATGTACATATGTATATAAAAAAAAAAAAAAACAACAACAACAACAATAGGCTGCTAAGCTGGACTGACGTTGCATTCTTAGCATTAGTCAGCCCTAACCTCAAAACAGTTTTATTGCCGTATTGACAGACAATTCAATCGAACGCGCGCGCTCATTAAACACACAGCCAGCCAATTAAATGCCGGCTCGGAAGAGAGAACGAGAGCGCACGATGCATGCAGCCTGGGCCCTTTTAGCAGCTGTCATGCTCGCCGCTAGCAGCCAGATGTTTGCTGCGAGGCGAGGGTAACCCAACCCAAAAACTATAAAAACAACAAAAATGCAGGCCATGCACACACACATACATATAGTCATTTACACTCAGTTATACATTATCACATACATATACACATATGCGTTTGTTATGGCTTTTTCAATAATTTTTGAAACCGGAAATTAGGCAGCTTGTACCCGAAAAATACGTAAATGCAGCTGTCGAGCGTCAGCTCTGCCGCTCTCTCTCGCTCTCTTTAACACTCCTTCTTCCTTTTGCTCTCAGGTGTGCGTGTGCTGTGTGTGTGTGTGTGTGTGTGTGTCTGAAGTGGCTGTGTATGCACGACTTGCATGGCGAGGGCATTCAAAGAGAGCGAATGCGCCGCTCTCTTGCAAAGGCCACTTAATAGCCGGAAGTATGAGGGAATAAAAAGCTCAAGGGAGCGACTTGTGATCGATGGCTTAAATTCTTTTTACAGTTTACAAACGAGTGTGAGGCTTATTTATGTTCGCTTTCCGCTTGATTGCGCAATTCACTAATAATTGTGAGTGTTCCATGTACATTTGTATTCAGCTACAGCTGTTAAATGCGACGGGACAGACAAATAGCAGCCCTCCTGGTGCATGTGGACTTACTCTCTCTCTCTTTATTGCTCTCACTAGATCAGGCCTTGTGTTCACTCTCTGAGAGACAAAATTTATTTACCTGTAATGAGACACATAAAAAGAAAAAGAAAGAAAGATTATAAATTTGATATGTTGGTGGTTTATTTTCATAAAGTTTTTAGAATTCGATTCGTTATTTTATACCCTGCACATGCCACAACATTGACCGAATTCGAGAGATCTTCTCAATTTTCAACGCCCACGATATCTTCTTTCATTACGCCTAATTAGGGCATTTCTTTCAAAAGCGTTGCAGTGCCTCGCTTATGTTCGTCTTGCTCTTCTTGTCTTTGGCCTTGCGCTGACCCCAAAATTCGCGCTAAATTTGAGTTCAAAAGCTGCAGGAAATTTCAATCAGCCACTCGATCTAAATTTCTGCGGGTCTCTTAAAATGTCTGAAGTCTAAAGTCTGAGGCCCAGCTTGAGCTTGAGCGTTTCTGGCGTTCCCAGAAATTGTTGCGAAAATTGTTTAAGGTCTCCGAAAGCAAGAAACAACTGGCCAAATAAGCAGCAGCAGCAGCAGCAACAACAGCAACTACTACTACAACAACAACAATAATAATAATAATAGAGCACAAAGCAGAACAGAAACCAGTGTTAAAATGACATTAGTTGGGGACAAGCGCACAGCGAAACATACATAATACAAATAAATACGTTAACAAAACAAAAGTCAACGAACGGCTAAAAATTCACGAACTTGAAAAAAAAGTGGCAACATCGACGCAGACGCTGACGCAGACGCCGGCAGCGATGTCAATAAACCAACTAACCGTCGACCTGCGTCGACGTCGACGTCGCCGTCATCGTTGCTTTTAGTGCGTGTGGAGCGCTTAGAGAGGGTCGCCCATGAATAGGCAAACGGCAACAAGAACAACAACAACAATCAAAAGCCCAAAAGCAGTTAAATTTATTATAAACTTGTTGCTCTCGCACAATCATACAAAAACAAAACACAAGCAACAACATAAACAATAAATTACAAACACGAGCTTTTTGTGGGCAGGAACGGACCGTCAGCCCGTCAGCCGGGTTGACACCTCTAGAATAATATAGGTTTTTGGTACCACGAATTACAAATGTACCAATGTTTCATGTGTACATACATACAGATGTATATAGGTTTTGAGTGTCAATTTAATTATAAATCATTTAGTAATAATATATTTCTTTCACATATATGTACATATGTATGTATGTGTACCATATAACTAGTGTAAGATTTTGTTTTAGTATATAATTTATATTAAAAATTTTAATGACAAATTCATCATTAATCATTTGACATATCATAAATATACAATAAATTTTGTATTCATTTCACCAAATAGCTAATTTAAGCTCCGTGCATTTTTAGTACATTTGCCGCATGTGCTGAGCCGTCTTCATTGCCCTCGGCAACGTCTCGTGGTAATTAACGTCCTGTGGTGAAATACGCTGAGCTTAAATCGGAAGTCGCATTCGCACGCTCACTCCCTCTCTCTCTCTCTCTCTCTCTCTATGTCTCTTCTGCGCTCTTCTCTATCTACTTGTTCGCAGACACCGGGCACCCGCATGGCATACAAATGTAATTTTGTACGTGCAATATGATGGATTCCGCCTGCCCCTCTCCTTCTACTCTTCTTCTTCTTTTTCTATCTGCTACACTCACCGTCGAGTGATTTGGCAGATATTGAATTTCTAGTGTAAAGGACAGAGGACTGTCTGAAGATTTATGGCTGCTGCTGGCAGGAGTTCTTTTCGTGTGCGCGTGTGTGTGTGTGAGTGCATGCGTGTGTATTGGGAGCTGTAAAGCTCTTAAGTACACGCATTAATTTTAACAAGTCGCAAATATAAAAACAAAGCCGCCCCTCTGCCAACACAACTTTATGTTAATTACACGCCCGTTTTGGAACCAAAATGAAATGAAAAAGAAAGAATGACCGGCAAACTGAGGAATATTTAATACCCTGCCTAAAATTTAACAAGCTATAGAAATAAGAGAATTTCGGTTTCGAGCTCGATAATCTAGAGTAAGACTAAACTTTTCTTAACTTTAAGTTACATCATACCTATGTATATAAACTGATATGCCTTCTGGGTAAGGTATACAACAGCTTATACTTCCCCCAGGGGCGCTGCCTGCGTAGGGTGGCATTTAAAGCTTTGTGTGCTGTTCGGT
This sequence comes from Drosophila aldrichi, assembly GCA_035045965.1. Classification (NCBI taxonomy): domain Eukaryota; kingdom Metazoa; phylum Arthropoda; class Insecta; order Diptera; family Drosophilidae; genus Drosophila; species Drosophila aldrichi. Next base: position 110,666 of record JAWNOM010000555.1, read on the forward strand.
GGTGGATAGTGAATGGTGTGAGTGCAATGCATGTAATTGATGAATGCCGTTAATTATGGGCGGCTCTAACTGTCACTTAAGGTTAATTTCACAGCTGAGCAAAGAGAAATACGTAAAGGAGAATCCTCCGCTGCGTACATGAAACAGCTTTTAATGAAAATATTAAAAGTAACTTTTCTTCTTTGTACATATTTCTTTTGATTTATTTGCCTTTATCACACAACTTGAAATTATACAAAAATCTGTTGGCAACTAATTAAATTTAATTTGCTACGGACAGACACAAAGCAACACATTTAAGCCAAAGTAATTATAATTCTAATACAAAATCATTATTATACATACATACATACATAGTATATTATTGTTTGTATACATATTCCATTTCCCATCCTTCGCATTGAGACTTTTGCACAGATCTTGCTCAGTTCAATGCCACAATGATTACCCCCTCTAGCATGAGTTTCCAAGTTCCAGTTCCAGTTACCATTTTGTTCCTATGCCAAAACACCATCGCGTACTGTTTTGCTGCTGTTGTTCTCTTGATCTTCGCGCGGTCGCAGCCGCGAGGGCGGCCGCCGTTTTAGTGCAGACTGAGAGCGACACACACAGCAAGTGAGAGGAAGAGAGAGAAAGAGAGTCGTGGGGAGAGGGCAATACGGGAGAAGGCGCTGTTGAGCGTCTGTTCTTTTGTTTCAAACCCGTTTATTGGCTCTAGCTCTGCTGCGATTGCGACCGCGGCTGCTGTTGCTGTTGCTGCCGATGCCCTGAGACTCTCTGCCTAGGCAGCATTTCAACTTTCAAAAAGACAAAGTCAGCGCCAGGTTATACATAGTAAAAAAAAAAAAAAACATATATACAAACATGCATACATACATAAATATGTTTGCATGTATTGCAATCCATCTCTTTCCCTCTGCCCCCTTTTCTGATGCTTGAGCTTTGCTCTTGGCCAAAATGTGTGTATTTAGCCTTTTGGTTATTTATTTGCTTTTGAAGATTTGTTGTTGCTTTTGTTCTTCTTCTTCTTGTATTTGGCGCAATCTGCTCTTGCTTTTCGCCCGCTCCTCCCCCTCTTCTAAACTCGTCCCACACACACTGTTTCACAATTGTCATTAGATTCTGTTCTGCTCTGCTCTGTTCTATTCTGTTCGTTTCTTCTTTCACCTTTGCATCCGTTTCACAATGGAAATTTTGGCAAAAAGGTCAACGTTCATAATTGTTGGTATCAGAAAAGAACCCAACGAACCGCGAGTTCAACTTTTACGTTATTCATACTACCAATTCGTAGATCTGTACATTCATACATACATAATATATATAGACATACATACGTTAGGTATTCTTATTTGTTTCGACAGTATATTTTCATTGGAAATGGCAAGTTGGAGTCGCTTGGATAATACCCAATTTCAATGGAGCTGTCGTCCACACCTCCAAAACTCTGCATCGCTGGTTTTGATTTTTCCCGGAAAGTTCGCCGCTTCTGAAAAACTTTGGTTTGTATGAAGTATTTTGCATATGCATCAATTCCCGTCCGTTCTTTGAACTCCGTTTTCCCCACTGAGTCTTTCCCCGTGGGAGCTCAGCAGCAGCCCTAATTCGTTTTTTTTTTGTTTGTTTATGAAATGTGCTTCATATTTCGCCCGTGCATTGGCAACATTTTAATCCGCAAGGGTGGATTGTTATCTTTAGATTTCGGTCTCTTTCAAAAATGTTAGATGTTTTATTAAGAAATATGAGGATAAGGAAAGATTAGGTATAAAAAAAATTATATTTCTTACATCCTACAAAAGAAATATAAATTTTAAGCATTCGAGATATACTATATAAGAGCTAATTCTTATCGCTATAAAGAACAAATATATTTTTCCAATAAATACTGAAACAAATTTTTCCATTATATACTCTTGCCCACAACACATAACTATTATACCCTGATAACCCAATAAGTATTATAAATATACTATATTCCAATTTTTGTGCTAGAAATTGGATAAGCAATGCAAATGTTCTACATTTATGCAATAGTAAAACAATTTCAACAATACGTCTTTGGAATGTACTCAACTCGCTTCTGTTATCTAAATAACAAATAAAGCGAAAGCCTCGACTATCAAAATTTTAGTGATGCAACTAGAGCAAGTATTTTAACATATCCAAAAATACTAATGAAGATCAATGAAATACAGAACTAACGAATGCTGATTCCGAACTATTCAGTTTATAGTGTATCCAGAAAATTAGAATTGCGAAAACGGAACAGAAATTTAAAAGTTGGGAAGGAAGGGAAATTAAAAGAGCAAAAAAGTCAATGGTTCGAGACATCGTTGCTATCATTTACTTCAAGTCAAAAGAATTCAGTGGGACATTTAGAGCATCCATCAAAATATTGGTGTAGATAAGCTTTACCTTGATGAGATCAGTCAGCATTACGAGTTGTAACCAATTCCTCACATTTCTAACTGATAAAACACTAAGAACCGTAAATCTAAAACTAGTCTCAATGCTTTATTCGGTCTTCCGATAATAATGAGCAGACTCACATACATACCTAATATTCATACAGACACACAAAAATTCATGAAAGTATATCTAGTTTGAAGTAAATTATTGAAAATACATATTTCAATAAGTTGAAATATGAAAGTTCACAATTCTGCGTTGCTTAATGAATTTATTTTTGAAGGCTTCACACCTTTTGAGGTTTCTATCGTAAATAATAATTAAATGTTAAAAAATTCCAGTCATTTTTTACTCGTATAAATATTATTTATATTATCTATATGAAATGAATGAAAGCATATTAATAAACTTCCAGATAATTGATTTGATAAGAACTATCGAGATTGGAAAATAGAAATAATTATATTTTATTGTAAATGTTCCTAGGTTTATGTAATCTAATTTAATTTAATCATCTTTAATTAAATAACTTGCTTAAAAACATTTAATTTTTAATTTTTGAACTACGCATCTAATTTATATTTTCATATGATTAATTTTGTTTGGTTTAAATGGTTTTTATTACCACCCGCTGCGTGTGTGGCTCTGGAGAATGTGTGTGCCCCAAAAGGTCAAAGGGTTTGGGCTCTGGAGTGTTCTATGCACACTGATTACCCTAGAAAATCGGTAAACCCTCAGCTGAAGCAACATCTCTCGAGTGTTTCGGTGCCTTCTCAAGCAGACAAAATTGAAACAATTAAATTATGTTATACATAATTACAGCTACATACACATACAGACATACACGGGGCTGACCGCGGCGTCAGACACGCCTGCAGCACAATAAGCATGAAAAACCATTAGCAAAGCTCTGCTTTGGGTTCGGCTCTGGGCTTTGACTCTTTGAGTTGTACGACGCGACGATGAACTCGCGACTTGTGCGCCGATCCGTCAACAGTTCACTATCACAAGCCAAAAGCAACAACAGCAATAACAATAGCAATGGCAATTACAACAACAACAAGAACAACAACATTCTCAAGCACCCAGAGGCCCAAGCTAAACGGAGCGAAGCAGCGGAAAAGAACGTCAGCGTTGGCGTCGGCATCAGCGTCCAACGCACGAACATTGACCTTCATTAAAGAAGAAGCAACAGTCGGCGCAACAGCAAGCAGCAGCAGCAGCAGCAACGCGACAGAGCGCATAGAGTTAAAGCTCTCTCATTCTCAAACTAATTGCGCACTGTTTTTACCCTGCACACAATGTCTGAAATGGCGTATACACTGCTGTCAAAATGCATCCGAGTGACTGAGTGAAGAGTCAAGCTAGGCAGTAATATTACTATATATGTATATATATTAATATGTTAATAAAAATAATTATTTATATAATTCTAAATAGCTAATTTGAATTTTGAGTCTGCCTGTATTTCATTTACATTCTTATTTTACAGGGCATTTTAGAGTCAATCAGCGTAAGATTTTACATTTTTACTTTACGTATTCTTCTGTTCATCAATCACAATCCCAAGCGCACGCACACACACGTACACATCGACACACCGACACACGCACACAAATGAGAAGGTAGAGCAAAAGACAGACGAATAGACGCTTTTGCGGAGGGGCAGCCGCTTCCTTTTATTGCCATGCTCTTCAAGCGCGCTCAGCTTTGCCTGGCTGCCTTCTCTATCTGTCCCCCTTGCTCTTTCGCTACAATTACAAATTTCTGTTTAGTGCTTTGCATACAGCAATAAAATCAGCTTAATATTATTTAACAGCGTGACATTTTACAGCTTAGCTAGCCGAAAATGCGTTGCCACATTTTTTTTCGTTTGTTGGGTACATTCACTTTGAGCCGCTGAATCATCAGGCCACGATTTGTTGTTGTTCTTTTTGTGTTTTGCTTGTGGCTGCAAAAGAATAAATAATAAGCACGGCAACAAGAACGAATATATCTAATATGAAATCAGCAACTCAGGCTGAAAAAAAAAAAAAAAAATAAAATAAAAAAAAAAAACGTGTTTCTTTCTATTGCTTTTTTCGGGCCGAGAATGGAGCCTGAGCGGACAGCAAAGTTTGGGGCAGCAGGAGAGGGGGCCAGAGGCGCGAGGGTTGCTACACACGTTGCGATGATCAGTTTATGATGGCAAAGCGAATTGTGAAATCATTTCTATTTCTAAGCAACAACAAGCGGAAGCAGCAACAACAACAGCAGCAGCAGCCGCCGCCACACAACAATCCAAAAAGCTCGACAGAAAGAAAATTATGCACACACACACATACACAGTTACGTGTACATGTACTACACACATATGCATATTGTATTATATTATATTATTTGAGTTGGGTTCTGTGCTTTGTTTTTATCAGCGAAACGAATTTCTAGCAAACTAGAAAACAAAACGCTGATAATACATATATATATGTATTTATACATACGTATGTATGTACATATACATATGTTTATTTATTTATTTTTATATATTTGCTGTCGCGTGTGACTTGTTTCAATATGGCAAACAGACTTAAAAATTTGTAATTCTTAGGATCTGATGCAGCAACCGAACTGCATAATGTTATTGTTTGATTTGTCTCAACAGTTGTCTAGTCTGGCCAAGACCACAACAACCAGAACCCCAATAAAAGCAACAACAAGAAGAAGAACAACTGCAACAATCACATGACAACAGCAGCGTGTGAACTTTTTGTGCGCTTAAACCAGACAAACAAGAGCGCCAAGCTAAGAATAAGAACACTACAGCAAGACAGAGAGATACAGAGAGAGATAGATGTACATATACATATGTATGTATATGAATCGTACACACATTCACACACACACACATGTTGCATGCCTTTGTAGTTGTTTCTGAAGATGTGGAGCCTTGAATCACATGCTCAGACTGTTCCAAGAACAGAAAGGGAACAAAACCTAAGTTCAACGACTATTGAATGCTCTTTTTATACCCTGAACCCATTGAAAATGGGAAATCAGGGTATAATGGTTTTCTTTATTTATTTGAAAGGTTTTAAACTGAATTAATGATTGTAATGATGAATGTAAAAAGTAATCTAAGACTTGTTTTTTTTTTTTTTTTTTTTTTTTTTTTTTAGCAGCTTAGCAGATTTATTAATCACATAAACTTACAAGAGTAAAAGATAAAGCTATATATCTGTTAACATAATTATTATATAACAATAAAAATGTTGTCTTTAAATGCATTCTTTCCTTTTACTAAGATTTTCCAACCATAACCTCAATTTTTTTATTCATAGTCATATAATATTAAGATAGTGTATTTATTAAACTTTTGAATATGTATAGGTAATGTAAATTGAATTAAGATTTTTATCATAAGCCAACAATAGCTTTAGACCTAAGCTATTCGTGTGCATAGAAACAAGCAGACGACTTATATTATTATATATTATACTCGGATCATGCTACTTTACGACTTTATTTGTATAAGGTGTTGTTTTTATGCGTTACACGTTTCACGACACAATGTAAGCCATCCTAAAATGGATGTCTCAACAGAATTAGCATAGACGCTTTAAGCACAGTTTTGTAAAGACGATAAGACTTGGCTGATGGGTATTGAAATCGGAACTTGATCTTGAATTTGTAATCGGAAATAAAAGGATACAAAAATTGACGATTCTGTAGTATATATTTTGATTATGCGGATATGCTATGCATAGCTTTTAGTCTATTTTAAACGAGTTTTATTTGACTTCAAAAATCTAAAACTTTTTAATAGATTATCTTAAATATATAAAATAATAACAACAATTTCCTCAATCATTATATTCTAATTATTTACATATATACATATTTAAACCAACCTGTATAGATTTTTTTTTAAAGCTAAAGAAGAAATTGATTGGAATATATTGACAGAGGATATCGAATATTATATCCTAATCATTTATTTATTTATTATTTCACCAGCTAAATATAATTAATACTAGCTGTAATTTACCTTTTCTACCTCGTGTTTGCCCTTAAACTCGTAAATTCAAGTCAAACATCAAGTTGAATAGAAATTTAACGTATTCCTTTGTTTTTTTTTGCTTTGGAAATTCACTTTATATGCATATGATAATATATATTCGCCGCACTAGACTTTGTCTCAAGTATCCGGGGGGTTTGGCAACCTGTTCGAACCCTTGCTGCTCCTTACGCCACTGCCTCTCCATCCCTCTGGGATAGGCAAACAAAAATACATTACAATTTCCCACGAACCCTTCGGGCCCATCAAAGTTTCTCATATACGCATTGTGAAGCATAAAGATCTAGATTTACAGGACACAACCGCCCTGTAATGCCACTTTCTCGGCTATATCGCATTTACATATTGGGCAACACGTCAAGCGAGAGAGACACAGAGAGAAAGAGAGTGAGAGAGCGAAGCGTGAAATTTCGCATAACCCCTGCTGTTTCCCAAGGAATTTGAAACTGTAAACTACCCCTAAAACTTCCCTACCAAAATGACCTTTAATGATGATGTTCTGATTGCGGCCTTTGTCTGAGTAGAGCTGTTCCTGCCGTTGTTGCTGTTGTCGTTGCAGAGCTGAGGAAATTACATGGCAAATCGTTCGGTGTGAAGCTAAATGCCATTTGCTGTCAAGACCAAAAACAGGAAATGCCCGTATGTCTATCTGTCCGTCCGGCTAGTCTTGGCATTACAATATCTAACCACGCCCATCGCCCAGCCATTTAGCCAAGTGGCCATAAAAAGTTTTATATAGGCATTCTATGTATACACAAATACATATGTACATGCGTGTATATATTCTTATATATATGTATATATTTTGTACCACTGTGCAATTAAAGCCGTCTTGCCTTTATGACATCATAAAGGTGTAATCGAAGGTGCATGCATATTTTATTATATGTATGACCGTATATGGAGACATATAACACATGCATACATACATATACATATGCATGTATGTATATAAAAACATAAAAGCACAATCAAGCGAAATTCATATGGTTTAGAGAGCTGCTCCAACTGTTCCGACTCCCCCTACTTAGACATATGAAAATCAAATCAACAAGGGTTGCCATTGTAGGTGAGTGGGAGGAGGTGGAGGTGGGGGGTGGCATAGGGCAATGCGTTGCTTGGGGTCAATGCACAAAAATGCGTAGAACGTGCTGCACGCGAAACGTCGAGGGTGACTAGCGAAAAGGAAGCCGCTACCCGATTTTCAATTCTCTGCTTTTTTGGTATGTTTCTGTCTGGAATGGTCCAGAGCATGTGCTCTCTCTCTCTCACACACACACATTCACAAACACACGCACGCACACGGCGAGAGATGGTGGCGCGAAAGTTTATTGACCCCACGCACAAACCGACTTGCGATATATATTTTGGGGGAGGCTGCAGTTGGTACTTCTCCTGCTGTTGCTGTTGCTTCTTCTTCTTCTTCTTATTCATCTTATACTTGTTGTTGCTGCTGTTGCTGTCGTGCAAACAGCGCCCCAGAGGGTTGATTAGCAACGCCGTCGTCTGTCCGTCCGTCGCCCCCAAACGTAAGCTCTCTGCACACCACCTTCCATCTATTTTGGGGCATTAATATTATGGCTGACATGACTATTTATTTATTTGCAAGACACTTTCTCCCTCTAATGCTCAACTAGGGGTGGCGCTGCCGATGGTGGTGGCCAGACAGACGTCTGAGCCATGGACGAAAAAAAATGTATAAATGAAAATAATAAAAGCAAACCCAAAAGGATCAAAGCCAGACGTACGAATGTTATAAATTTTTGTTTTGTGCGACGGCTGCGATGAAGCGTCGAGCGCTGTGTATTCCACCCTTGCCAAAACACACAAAGCAACAACAACAAAGGCAGCCGCAACAGCAGCAGCAGCAGCAGGATAAATAAACGAGAAGGGCAAAAATGCAAGTTGAAAAAGTGGCAGCTGTAAAAGTAAAACAATAAAAGAAGGAAGCAGAAACAGGCAATGGCAAAAAGTGAAACGAAAACGAAATGAAACTGCACACACACATAAATGCTTTATATATATGTATGTATGTGTATGCATGTACACGCTGTATGCTGCTTTGCACAGGACATTGCCGCTGGGATAATCAAGATAGATATATACATAAGTATGTGTGTTTATACGTATTATATATACTCTATTATTATACATATACTTACAGTTTATACACAAAGTTCTTCTAGGTAGCCAAACATTAAGGCACAAAGTTTTATATCTATGCAAAAGGAGCTTTGATTTGCAAAAGACAGACTCAATAGATAGTTAACACAATATTCCTTTTTATCGATAAGCTATTGTGATCTGGCAATATCGTTTTCGCGAATTATGCTTGCTCATTCTGTCAGCCCTAGTCACGAGGACTAAAGGCGAACCAACCATGTGCACATGCAGTCAACCTGCATACCCAAGTTAATGAAATGTACATTTTTATCGATCTGGCAATATCATTTAAGCAAATTGTGCCTGCTCATTGTGTAGCTCTGGTATTAAGGACTGGTCAAGTAATCGGACAACACTTAACGTGCATAATGTATGATTTTATAGATGTTCTGCCTACAACAACTCGATCACTTATGCAGCTTCAAAAATACATAAATAAAATTTGAAACAAAAACTGGACGCTGCAGTGCTGCCAGACGTGCCATAGCACTGGTCCTGTTTGAACTGTCATTGTTTTTGTTGTTATTTCTGTTGTCTGCTCTCGTCATTTGCTTTTTGCTTTTGTTGATTTTTGGAATTCTAAAAATGCCACCGCCGCCTCCTGTCTGTAGCTCCTACGATGGCGTTCAATGTCCTCTTCGTGTTTGTTTTTCGCCATAGGTACATACATACACATACATTCACGTGTGTACATATTTTTATATCCATATCGTCGAAGCCGTATCGGATGCAGGCTGCTGGGCAGTCTGGGCGAATCCAAACTTGTAAGCGGCAAGGGAACGCCAGCCAGCAGATGACAGGTTTTTTTTTTTTCTCTTCTCTTTGCTTTATGGTTGTGTTTTTTGTTATTTCGTGGTTGCTGCACAGGATGTTGCCGTGGTATGTGCCATTGCCTTGTCTGTGTTGACGACGCCCGGACAGGGTTTTTAGTTTTCATGGTCTGCCGCGGTCGTCGTTGTTCCCTTGACAGCCAGACAGCCAGCAAGCAAACGATGCTGGCAAAAAGCCTGTGACCCGGCCAGACACAAATATGTTTACGTTATTACATACATATACGAATTGATACATACATATGTATAGCAAAATGATACAGCATTTCATTCTCATTGTTTCGCATATTCTTCTCATTATTTACAACAGGAAATCGAAAACGAAATTAGCGAACGAAGACTCAAATTACGTTTAAAGTCCGATTAGTTGATATCTTTCTCTGTAATCACTACTCTAGATTCTGTTTATTAACAAATATCTTTTTCTTTTTAGTCATAGTCTAACAGTGAAGCATATAAATTTCCCTGAGTATAAATACAAATTCGGAAGTATATAAACAATATGGCTGTTCAAGAAAAATTGCATTTCGTTTCGAGTCTTATTTACAATAAAGAAAATGATCCACATAACTCGATCAAACAAAATGCCATATGCTGATGAACATTAATATAGCAGCTGCTGTAATGAACTTAAGAGCACAAATACACACACACCACGCATGCTTTTCATGTACATATGTACATATGTATGTATGTATGTATGTATACATGCAAATGCACTTCCAAAGGGTTCACATCATAATGGGGGGAACGAGTAGAAAACGAAACGCAGCTAGACCAAATTGCAAATATGTATGTTTGTATATGTAAGAGGAACGCATTACATTGAGTGAAACATGAAACGGCGCCAACTAATGGCACACACACACACACAGACGCACACACCTTCGCTCATTTAAAACTCCGCTATTACAACACACGCTTCAGCTGTGTGAGTGTGTATGTGTGTGTGGGTGTGGATCTGGATTGGACACCGGGACGTGAGAAACGTTTTGAGATAACGGAACATGGTTTTGCATTAGTCACCACCAAGCAAAGAGACAGGCGACCGAGCAGTCAAAGACAGGCTGCTTTAACAAACAACAGATGTGAGCAACGATGACGACGACGCTAACGGCGCTGCCGACACCACCACCACCACCACAACACGAATGAGTCGCAGGGCATATTTTCTGGCAGAACATGTATAAATAAAAATAATATAAATATAAAATAGGTTGGAAAACCAAACGACCTAGCAACTATTCAAGTAATAATATATGTATGTATGTACATACATAAAAATATACACACTTTTATGTACAACACGTATTAATATGTTTAGGAGCATATGTATTGAAATAACAGCGGATAAAAAAGAATAACAGAATTGAACGCTGGCAGCGCGAACTGGTCTTCTAGCATACGCTTCCGCCTTTGCGCACGCTCGGCGTCGGCAGCTCAACGGCTGCCTGTGTGCATGAATTTGCATAATTTCAAATGTGTGTGTGTGTGTGTGAAATATGTATAGCAAACTCAGAAACACACACTGATGCATTTTACATATACTACAAGGAGGGGAGGCGTGGTAATACCAACAAAAAGAAATTCATAAAAAATGACACCTTTTTGGTAAACATATTTTCAATAAAAATATATGTACTTTAGGTGCACTTATGTACACAAAGAGCTGATTTGAACTTTTTTTTCTTATTTGATTTATTTGCTGCTTTTGCACAAACCTGTATTCCATTCGGCGTTTCTGTTGTTGTTGCTTGTTGTTATTGTTGCCTCACTGCAGTTTATTTTCGCCGTTTCTTTCTTTATTCCTGTCTGCATTGACGCACTAAGCGAAGTGCTGCAAAAAAGTCTTGTGCTCGTTCGAACTGTCGGTGCTTTTTGTTTTTTTGGAGCAATACGACGTTCACGTTAAATGCATTGCACAAATAATTATGTTTGCAGTTGCATTTTTTTGCCGCTTCGCTTTGCATATCATGTGCAGTTGCTGTTGTTGTGTTTCTTTTGCCGCCTTTTCTGCTGTATACGACTTTTTGTTGATTCCAAACACAAGCGCACACACGTACGCATAGCCACATGTATGCACTTGCACAAACACAAATACAAACACACTCGCGGCGTTTTAATGTTTGCAATATGCTTATGCTGCTGCTTGTGTTTCTGTGTTAGGTTTGCCAATTTATTTTTCTTTTTTCAGTTACAAGCTTTGAATTACACTAAAAATTGATAAAAGTATTGCTGTTGCGTCCTAAATAACGATTGCACTAATTACAAAATAACAACAATGTTGTGTTTTTAAATTCGCAATGATTAAGTTTCGAGCGTGTTCTCGCTGTCTGTGCAAGAATAACACGAGTGTTGCAAGACATCGAAAGCCAGCAACATATTTCTTATCGATAACTACGGCACAGGGTTGCCATGCTGCAGAAGATCCGATAAGTATTGTGCACGTTTTTGATAAAAACAATCTGTTTAGAGAAACTGTTGAATTTACGGCACAATGGGCGCATTAGCAGAGGTATTTACTGAAATAATAAGCAAAATGTAATTTAAAAACTAAAGTAAAGCCTGCATGTCTCAGCTTGCAGGCGATGAGAAAAATGGCGATGGCTCACGCACATTTGTTTTCATCAACGAGGGCCACACGCTGGGCAATGCACTGAAAACAATTATAGCTCGCTATCCGGAGGTCGATTTCTGCGGCTATACGATACCACATCCTACCGAGCAGAAGCTACATTTCCGCATACAGTCGCATCGAGAGCGTGCGATAGATCTGCTCAAGCGGGGGCTGGAGGATCTAGAGGCGCTGTGTGATCATACAATAGAAACATTTGAGAAAGAGATGAATGCGTTTAATGCCACAGTTGTAGAGATTAATTAATACATTATATATATGCTAGCCTATGGAAATGAGTCTTCACTTTGAATCTAGACAACACTGCGTGCTTTCTTCGGATCATAGTTTGGCTTGCGCAGGTGATGATAATTGGGTAGCACCTTTCTCAGAAAGTCGATCTGCAAGGTTTGCGAACCCTGTTTTTCGATGGCTTCGCGCTGAAGCGCCTGCTGGCCATATACGATAGTGTTTTCGGGCATCAATTGAGCGGTGCGCATTTGAATGCCAGCTCCAATTACACAGCCACTGGACACGGTCACTCCACGGCCCACAAAGCTCTTGCTTTCAAATACATTCTTGTCGCCGATCCGTGCCGCCTCCACTGTGCAGCCCACTTCGAACACATTGTGGCTTCCGATGCTCAGAATATTATTGGCATCCCAGCTGGCGCCGTCTGCCAAACGATGTGCAATGGTTGCATACTCCTCCACTATACAGTTTTCTCCAATGATAATAGGACCAGCTTCGGCAATAATTGTTGCACTGGGATGGACAACACAGCCAGCGGAAAAGGTGATGTCACCACGTAGTGTACTCTCCTCACATACCACTGACTTGGGCAGTATTTTTACGCTGAATTAAAATAAATCACAGTTATGTGTAAAGTATTAATTATTGTCGAGCTGTTTTGTATGCGTACTTATTTTCAGCGGGCATGGCAAAAATTGCATTTACTTTTCCCTGGATGTTTACGTTTGTTGTTCCAATGGTAATAATCGACTAGTCGATATACATGTGGTATTAATCGAAACAGCTGTTTAAATATTGTAGATGTTAATAATTATAACATTTATCTGTGATTATATTAAGGAGCTATTATTAATTAAATATTATAAATAAATAATATAATTTTTATAATCATAGTTCAACTAATATAGTGTCGTGTTTTTTATTAAAACTGAAATGTCTGCTGGCTGTTAATAACAGTGCACATTAGGGAAAATGTTATGCCACGATGTTAAAAAAGTCCCAGTGCCCATTGCAATATATGTCTTCTCGGTAAGCAACCTCTGAGCTGATGCAATTTTAATGCAGTTTTTCTCAGCAAGCTTTGAATTTATAAACAGCTACTTGGAAAAATATTTGTCATAATTCAACCAAAATGCCTACAGAACAGATGGCTGATCTAACAATGAGTAAGTATTACAGTTAACGACTAATAAATTCCAATGCGGCGTTTTACGTTGACCACGTTGCCAATATATTTGTATTTACATGTGTATGTATTGTGTGTACATATTTTTATGTGTGTGGATTTGCCGATAAAAGTTCTTACCGTTTGTGCATCTTATTCATGTATTGGTAATTTAGGTGCGCTTTTTACATCGGAAAAGCGTGGAAGCGATGAGTCAGGTGATGGCAGCGAGACAAATCCCTATAAAACCATTTTGCAAGCGATGCGTCATGCCGCTAAGGAGCCCTTCCCCACAATCTATGTGGATAGCAAGGATCCAAAGGCCAGTGAGCTGTACGAGCCAGCAGCCAAGTCACAGCTGAAGAAAATCCAAAAGATATTTGTGCGCGAGAGCCAGAAGAATGCCGATAAACTGCAGCGCGAGGCCGAGGATGCTGAGAAGCGTGCCCAGAATCTGGAGGAGGCGCGCAAGGTGAAGATCAGCGAAGATGCCAGCTTGCCGGCAGCCCAAAGGATACGCATTGAAAAAGGCGCCGAGTATCGCAATGCGCGTGTCAAAATCTACGGCTGGGTTCATCGATTGCGCCGGCAGGGCAAATCCCTAATCTTCATCACGTTGCGCGACGGCAGCGGCTTCCTGCAGTGCGTCTTGAATGATCTGCTTTGCCAGACGTACGAGGCACTAGTGCTGAGCACCGAGAGCACTGTGGTGCTCTACGGCACCTTGCAGCTGGTGCCGGAAGGCAAGACAGCTCCGGGTGGACATGAGCTGATTGTGGATTATTGGGAGCTGATTGGACTAGCTCCACCGGGCGGCGCCGATGCCATACTCAACGAAGAGGCGCATCCCGATGTCCAGCTGGATAACAGGCACATCATGATACGTGGTGAGAACACCTCGAAGGTGCTTAAGATGCGCTCCGTGGTGATGCAGGCATTCCGTGCGCATTACTTTGATCGCGGCTACAACGAGGTGACGCCGCCCACACTTGTCCAGACCCAGGTCGAGGGCGGCTCCACGCTGTTCAAGATGCAGTATTTCGGCGAAGAGGCCTACCTAACCCAGAGTTCGCAGCTGTACTTGGAGACTTGCCTGCCGGCCCTAGGCGATGTATTTACCATTGCACAAAGCTATCGCGCCGAGCAGAGTCGCACGCGTCGTCATTTGGCCGAGTATACGCACATTGAGGCCGAGTGTCCGTTCCTGACATTTGAAGAATTGCTGGATCGCATCGAGGACTTGGTCTGTGATGTGGTGGATCGCATTTTGAAGTCGCCGTGGGGCCACATAGTGAAGGAGCTCAATCCCGATTTTAAGCCACCAAAGAAGCCCTTCAAGCGCATGGAGTACGTGGATGCCATCAAATGGCTGAAGGAGAACAATGTGCCCAAGGAGGATGGCACCTTCTATGAGTTTGGCGAGGACATACCAGAGGCGCCCGAGCGTAAGATGACGGACACCATCAACGAGCCGATATTGTTGATCAGATTCCCAGCTGAGATTAAATCGTTTTATATGTCACGCTGCAAGGACGATCCACGGCTCACCGAGAGCGTCGATGTGCTGTTGCCCAATGTGGGTGAAATTGTTGGCGGTTCAATGAGGATCTTCGACAACGATGAGATATTAAAGGCCTATGCGCGCGAGGGCATCGATCCCGCACCGTACTACTGGTACACAGACCAGCGCGTCTACGGCACCATGCCTCACGGTGGCTACGGCCTGGGTCTGGAGCGCTTCCTCTGCTGGCTGCTCAACCGCTATCACATCCGTGACGTTTGCCTCTATCCTCGTTTCCTCGATCGCTGCAAGCCCTAAAGCGCCCTATCAAATTTTCAGCTATTGCATTTTTATTTGTACAAGTTAAGTTCGCTTGAAGCTTCAATGTACTTTGCATTAATTAACTTACGTCCGGATCACGTATAATACAAAAACACGTTTAAAGGAACAAATATCTTGAAAAAAGGCTTAGAAAAGTCTGCCGAAGAAATGAACGAGAATTATGCTTCTGAATTAGCTCAGCTAATTTAAAATAAACTTTGCTAACATTTCAATAAAATTATTTGACTACATAATATTTATATCATTATATTTATGTACGTACATATGTATATTCATCTATGCCTGTGTCTATGAGGAGTGTTCTATCCCGCTGAGGCTGTGTTTGTATTTAATTTGTAGATCGGATATATATGTCTGTGTATGTGTATATCTATGTATGGGCCTTATATATCTATAGATATATCTTTCTCTCTATATATCTACGGATCTATCTATCCATATATGAATATATCTGCTTGTTTCATGTAGCTTAGCTTAGACTCAATTTTATTTTGAATTTGCTAAATCAGAAGTGTGAGTTCTATACGTCCGTATCTTCAAGTATACATATATATATATATATATATACATAGTATACATATTTAGCAATTGAAATATTTATTGTCGGAATCCGTTTTAATAGTCCACATAAATTTGAAATCAATAGCTCTTTAAAAAGTTCTACGAGCCAATCTCTAACTGATATGAAAGAAAACGAAGCAAATATTGAAAGATGTCAGAGTTATTATATATTACTCTACTGATATCGAAGGGTAACAAATAGAAAGAGATAAGAGATATGGAAATAGAATGATTCAGATCGTCGTAGGATTCGTGTTTATTGTGTGATTTTCATAACAGCAAATACAGTAACATATCTATAATATATTTATATGCCTATAAAGCAATATGTATAAGATGAAAGTAAATCAATTTTGTAATATACCTGAAGCAATTTAAATAGTTGGTAATTAAATTACCTTTGCTTACAATTATTAAAACTTAAAATATGCTTAATGCTAAACGTTTGGAATTGGTTGTATAATCGCTACGATTAAGACCACCATCGGGCTTCTACAATCCTCCTATCACGCTCTGGTACTCTTATCGATGACGTTCATTTATAATTCCGGCTAGTTCCTAATTTGATTTCTCGACTTTCCCTTTGCAGCCCTTCGGCAGAGGCATATCGTTCATTATTTGCCTCCACTTCTAGGGCCAATGCCAAAGCAGACGGAAGATCTTTCAGACGAGCCGATAGTAATACATTTCTAAGAATTTTTCTTGCTCCGGAAATGAATACGAATAATGCGTCCGCCCTATATTGAATACTGCAGCTACGTCAGATTGATATCTCAATATTGTTTTGTTGGTAAGTGAGGCTAGTTTTTGCTCAACCTGCTCATAATACTCCATAAGCGACATGGAGCCTTGTCGAAGCACCGATAACTCAAGCTCAAGCAAGTAAATGGGCCGCTGGTCAGTATATTTCAAATCCAAGCGATCAATAATAGCTTTGAAGTTCAACACGATATTGGCTGATGCCAACAATCTGCTCGCTGATCCCTTAATTTTATTCCTTATAATGGCTACTGCTTGGTAGTGCTTTGGGCTGCCATCATAATCTTTAAATATTTCGTATGCATCATGAGCAGCTCTGCGCCATGACATATATGTATCCTCTTTCCCCTCAAAGTCGGGAAGGGAGAGTACAATATCTAAATCTTCTTCACATTTAACCTCTGGACGTATTTCAACCTTTTTATAAGGTTCAACCACAGGAGCGCTGCTCACAGACATACATATTTGCTATTTGTTTACTTAATTATGCGGTTCTTGTGATTTAAGAATTTTGTTCGCTTCGAATCCCTGTCCAACGCCGCTGATCAGATATTGCGCCGTAATCACCGCAATTCAGTAAAGGATTATTTATTGATTGATATGTTAGCTGTTTAGCGCAACAGTTGCAATAAAGGTTTGCCTTTTTTTATAGACGCAATAAATTGAAAAATTCCCTTTTTCATCAAGTCGTGTTTAATTTTATCGATGTTTTGTACCAAACATCGATAGTTTTCGATGCTGAAAAGTTTGCTGTTTTTATAATTCAAAATTTAGTTTATTTTTAAATTTTAAGACTTTTTTTTATTTAGTAAATGTTATTCTTGTTAGATATGACAAGCAGCAAAATTCAGCTTATTTAAGAGTTGAATTTTTTTCTTAAGTATAAAATAAACCAATGTTAATATTTAGTATACCAAAAATAAAAACTTTATCATTGTTTTAATTAACTTTCATTCGTTGACCACTTAAAACTGTATTATTTATTTTTATTATTATACAAAATATATTCTTGATTTTGGCAATAAAAACTAAAGCAAAGCGCTAGTGGTTAATTAGCAATTTAGCAATTTAGATAGATGGATAGACACAATCATATACAATATAAGTATGTACATACATATGTATGTATATATGTACCTATGTACATACATATATAGATTTAATGATAGACGGCAAAAGTCTATTCTCAATCAAATGCTTAACTTAAATTCCATAATTTCAATAAAAATCTTCTAAAATGTTTGTTCTTTTTATTTGTAAGCCCAATTGATGAGTCAACTGCACTGAAAATTTTGGAAATTTCGCACTTTTAAAATGGAAATAGAAGACGTTGCGCTAACACGCTAGCAGTGGCAATGAGTGCATCGCTTCTTTTTGCTATTGGATTGGCGTTTTACGCGTTCCATGGCACTTATCTCGTAAGCCTGTATGCGAAAGAGAGAAGAAGTTTTCAGATCTATGTACGTATAATATAAGGTAAGTAATGCCTTGCCTGACGACGATATTTTTCTTTCTTAGCGTCGCTAAGAGTTCTCCACTCGTATGCCGCGAGTATTACTAGCTGCTTAGGTTGCAGACCGCAATACTTACGTCGAATCGTGCGCACGAAGTTCAGATATGCATTATTTGTGACGGGGCCCGGTTTGACCCACTTTTTGGGCTTCTTGCGCTTACCATTTTGTTGATTGCAGCATTTGGCGGTCGTTTTGTGTATCGGACTCTTCACTCTCTTCCTTTGTGTACAGCGTGGAGCCTTCACAACATCATTCATTGGATAATCATCTTCACTGTCATAAACGCTTTCATCCATCTGAGCACAGCTTGGACTGTGTTCTTCATCATCGTATATATTACGATATGCTTCCCTTTGAGACAATGACATTCGATTCCATATTTTGGCCGCATGAATAAAATCTTTCATTCTTGAATCGAGATGATTGATCTGCTCAGGTTCGCAGCCAGAGCCTGCTTCAATGTCTACATCCATTTTCTCTACATCGTCCATTATATCTATTGATATGTGGGTAAATATTTTTAAATTCGCCATATAAGCAATTAATGAATGTAATATATACTTACAGATAATTTGCAAATATTCACTTAAAAGTTCGTAAAAGTAAAAATCCTATATTTCTTTTCTTTTTTTGTTTATTTTTGTTTCACTAATAAAATATTTTTTTTTTTTATAAAACTACAAAAGTGTTGCTGAACCTACAAACAACGTTAAAGTGCGGAAAATCTAATTTTATTCATGTTCAGAGAATCGGTCAGAATTATAAATTGTAGCCTACTTTTTTTCTAGATTTTCCAGATCACAGTGGAAGTCGTAACTTCCTGAAGCTTTAAAAAGCTTTACATAAATCAACTCTTCCCTAAAAATGCATTGTTCAGCGAGCTCTCTGCTACATTGCTGTTAGACTCACTCAAAGTGGCGTTAGTCACACTGTTAATTTAGCATATCACAGTTACAGTCAATTGATCTCTTTATGCGCTGTTAAAAAGGAACACAATTGAGTGATAACATTTGAGTCTCTTAACACTTGCAAGAATTTACAGCCTGGACGGCTTTGAGTGATGTTAAGTAATTAAAATTCAAACTGTTAAGTTAACAGACTACTTTGGATTGACTCCTTTGTATAAATATGTATTTTAATGTCTATCCTACTATGCACCAGCTAATTCCTAGTTATCAGTCTGTCAGCATAGCTTATCAAGATCAAAATCTGTTTCGCCCTATACATAATACATATAACTTAGGCACATACAAATAACGTAAGTCTCTTTATTAAGTCTATTACTAAACTATAATAGATCACAGATTAAATCGTTGTGAATTTTGTAAGATTAGTTTGTAATATTGTTAAGCAACTGTTCAATGTTCTCGTCAACCATATTTTCGGCGATGGGCGTTTCATCCACATCCATGTCCTCTTCTTGAGTCTCCTCGTCTTCTATGTAATATTCCTCGTCCTCAGCCTCAGCATCAGCATCAGCCTCGGCTTCGGCTTCGCCATCGGCCTGGGGCACGGCCTCCACCTCGGCAGTCAAATGCTCTTTTCGATAATGATTACGCAACAAGTCACTGATCGTGGCGCATACAATCTGTCGCACCTGTGCAGCAAAGCTAGGTGGCAGCCAACCGGTTCGCTCATTGCAAACAGCTCCGGTAAGCGGTGTGGGTATTTTTTCCAGCATTTCCTGTATTTTGGGCAAATGCACATCGCAATATCGTAGCATGCATTGCCTAGACCGCGGCAACTTTTTATCGTCGAAATATGGATAGTCGATGTTTTGGACAAGTTCACTTTTTAAATCGTCGTTGGCTGTCGTTAATGATCTCTTCTGTTTTGCCGACTTGCGGGAGTAGACGAATTCCGAAACACCCGAACCGAATCTTAAGCGAAAATCAAATGTCTGATAATGTCGACTTTTGAAGTCCTTGCGTGGATCATAGCCGTAGCGTACATACAGCGTACGCCAAGGGCCATTGCTGAAGTAAAAAGCTAGCGAGGGGATTATGCACTTCAGCTTCTCGTTGCTGATGCCTGTCTCGTAGAGCAGTGCTACCCGCGTCCAGATAGGAATTTCATCGAAGAGTTTTTTAACGCGTGCGAATTGCTCGTCGGACACATATTTGACCTTAAGGCGCTTAAGTATCTGCCCATCTGGCTGTGTGGGAAATGTGTCCTGCATATTGAAAGAGACGACATCGTGATTGTCATATGTGGACTTGGCCGATACACCTAGCACTTCGTGGCTTCCATCGTCAGTGCCATCCATGCGATAGTGTCCACTGTGCACGATGTCAACGCGTGCAAACAATTCTGGTAGGCAAAGCAACTGCGGATGCGGCCGGCTGCAAGCCAATGTTTTCTTTTAGTTCTATTCCATTTCATTCCATGCTCTGGGCTGCTCACCTGAAATATTCCACATCCGAAACATCGCGCGGCTGCAACTGATCCAGTGCATATTTTAGCTCCGTTGCAGCGGTGGCATCTACACTTTTGGGGGTGTACCACAGTGGTAGGTACTGGAAGTCACAAAGAGCTACCAGCAGCAGTTCCTGCTGTTAATCATATTCGAATTGCTAGTGTACTTTACTTACATTCAAATGAGAAGCTTCGACTGCAATGGCCCAGCACACGAACAAAATGTTGAGGTGGACGCGATTTGTCGCGTTTATGGCGTCGCACAGTTACAGATAATAAAATACCCGATTTGTCTGTACAGTCACCGAAGGTGGGCTTGTTATAGGGATTATCAGGATGAAAACGCAACTCCAAGCGTTTCTTCTCATCTCCCAGAACCTGCATGGAAAATTATAAACATTTGGACTGAGGTTAACCTTTATTTTATGTCTTACCTTTGATATGTTTATAATCCCGCCTAAGGTCGCCAGCATGCGGTCTGTGTTGACCACGCGACCAGGGTATTCAATGAGTTCATATTCTTTTTGTGGACAAAAGCTTAATTGACGAGACATGCTAAAATTGTGTTGTTTACTACTGTGAATATTTGTTTATGAATTGTGCGTTTCGAGAACTAGGGCTGCACGTAGCGCGCAAAAAGTAATCGATTTTTAAAAAGGTATAAAAATATCGATGTATTGCGATATTAATTGAAAAGTGATATTTTAAAATTTGTAAAATTACTATTTTAATTAGTTTAATTTCTCTAAATGAATTTAAATTAACGTAAAATATACGTTAATTAAAAACAAGATCTTTTTGATTCATTATGGTCTCTCCGCACGTAAGTGATTGAAATGATAACATATTTGTTTACTTCATATATCGATATACAATATTAGATGTATTGTGAGCAGCGTATTAGTTTGAGCAGCCGGCAACAGCTCTTGTTGTTTTGGCTTTAAATTGTGTATTTTACTAAAATATGTCGAGTAAAAATCGTAAACGCACAGCCAGCAGTAGCAGCAGTGCCGAAGAGCCCGACAGCGAGGAGGAGTCCCGTATTAAGGATCTGCGTGAACGTGATGAGTTTGCCAATCGCTTGAAGCAGCGCGATGAGGAGCGAACTCGTAAAGTGGTCGAAGCCACAGGCGGACGCAAGGCAATTGAAGAAGCTACGAAGCGGCTGAAACTAGAGCATGAAGATCGAGACAAGATTGTGCCACATCTACGCGTTCAGTCGCGTCGACAGTACTTGGAGAAGCGCAAGGATGACAAAGTGGCCGAGCTAGAAGCAGATATACTCGACGATGAGTATCTCTTTGAGGACAGCGTGTAGGTATTTGCCATACGACTGTTTTCATATTAAAGTTTCAATTGAGATTTCCTTAGGCTAACCAAGCGGGAAAGGGAGGAACGCCAGTACAAGAAACAGTTATTGAATATAGCCAAAGAGCATGAGAAGGCACGTGAACTGGAGCGCATTCAGCGCTATCACATGCCCCAGGATCTTAAGAAAGGCGAGCGATGTAAGTAGAGTATCAGATCATATAGAAAAGTTGATTAAACTATTTGTGTTGCAGCGGAGTACGTGGAGGTGGATGACTTTGAGAAGCAGCCCAATTCGGAACAAAAAAAATGGGAAGCTGAGCAACTGGCCTCGGCGCGTTTTCAGTTTGGTGCCAAAGATGCCAAGGCTGAGGAGGAATATGAGCTGTTGCTTGACGATCAAATTGATTTCATTCAGGCTCTAACGCTCGATGGGAGTCGCGAAAAGGCTGCCAAGGAAACAGAGCTAACAGAAAAGGAACGCAAACGCATGACATTGGAGGAAACACGCAGATCGTTGCCAGTTTATCCCTTTAAGGAGGATCTCATAGCAGCTGTAAGAGAGCATCAGGTGCTGATCATTGAGGGCGAGACTGGTTCTGGTAAGACCACTCAAGTACCGCAATACCTTGTTGAGGCAGGCTTCACGGCGGATAAGAAGATGATTGGATGTACGCAACCGCGTCGCGTCGCTGCCATGTCCGTGGCGGCTCGAGTAGCTGAAGAAATGGGCGTTAAACTGGGCAACGAGGTGGGCTACAGCATTCGTTTCGAGGACTGCACCTCAGATCGCACCATACTCAAGTACATGACAGATGGCACACTGCATCGAGAGTTCCTCTCTGAACCAGATCTGGCTTCCTACAGCGTCATGATTATTGATGAGGCGCACGAGCGCACTTTGCATACGGACATTCTGTTTGGACTTGTCAAGGATATAGCACGGTTCCGACCTGAGCTTAAGCTGCTGATATCCAGCGCCACGCTTGATGCCGAGAAGTTCTCTGCTTTCTTCGATGATGCTCCCATTTTCCGCATACCCGGCAGACGATATCCCGTGGATATATTCTATACGAAAGCTCCCGAGGCTGATTATATCGATGCCTGCTGCGTGTCCGTGCTCCAGATTCATGCTACGCAGCCACTTGGTGACATCTTGGTGTTTCTCACTGGCCAGGACGAGATCGAGACGTGTCAGGAGGTGCTGCAGGATCGTGTCAAGCGGCTGGGTTCCAAGATTCGTGAACTCATTGTCGTTCCCGTCTATGCCAATCTGCCAAGCGACATGCAGGCCAAAATCTTTGAGCCAACGCCGCCGAATGCACGAAAAGTGATCCTTGCCACGAACATTGCGGAAACATCATTGACCATAGACAATATCATCTATGTCATTGACCCGGGTTTCGCTAAGCAAAACAATTTCAATTCACGAACGGGCATGGAATCTTTGATGGTGGTGCCCATTTCGAAGGCTTCGGCAAACCAACGAGCGGGACGAGCTGGTCGTACGGCACCTGGTAAATGTTTTCGCCTATACACCGCCTGGGCATACAAGCACGAGCTGGAGGAGAATACGGTGCCAGAAATTTGTCGAATCAATCTGGGCAACGCGGTGCTCATGCTCAAAGCTTTGGGCATTAACGATCTGATACATTTTGATTTCCTCGATCCGCCGCCACACGAGACGTTAGTGCTGGCACTGGAACAGCTATACGCATTGGGTGCACTCAATCATCATGGTGAATTAACCAAGCTGGGCAGACGCATGGCAGAATTTCCAGTTGATCCTATGATGGGCAAAATGCTGTTAGCCAGCGAAAAGTATGTGCTGCAACTATTGATGTTTCTATATTGCTAAATGTTAAAAACCTTTAAATATCTTGCAGATATAAGTGCTCAGAGGAGATGGTCACCATAGCGGCCATGTTGTCAGTTAATAGCGCCATATTCTACCGACCTAAGGATAAGATCATACACGCTGATACTGCGCGCAAGAATTTCAATCATATGCACGGAGATCATCTGAGCTTGTTGCAGGTCTATAATCAGTGGGCGGAGACGGACTATAGTACACAATGGTGCTACGAGAACTTTATACAGTACCGCTCAATGAAACGGGCACGAGATGTGCGAGAGCAATTGGTTGGTCTAATGCAGCGTGTGGAAATCGATATGGTAAGCTGCCTGCCGGAGACAATTAATGTGAGGAAGGCAGCGACGGCGGGCTACTTTTATCATGTGGCACGTTTGTCGAAGGGCGGAAACTACAAGACTATTAAGCACAATCAAACGGTTATGATACATCCCAACTCTTCGTTGTTTGAGGAGCTGCCACGATGGGTCCTCTATCATGAGCTAGTATTCACCTCCAAGGAGTACATGCGCCAGGTCATTGAGATTGAAAGCAAATGG
Source organism: Drosophila aldrichi (assembly GCA_035045965.1). Lineage (NCBI taxonomy): Eukaryota > Metazoa > Arthropoda > Insecta > Diptera > Drosophilidae > Drosophila > Drosophila aldrichi. The sequence continues at coordinate 134,962 of JAWNOM010000555.1, forward strand.
CTCCTGGAGGTAGCACCCCATTATTATAAGGCAAAGGAGCTGGAGGATTCGACCAACAAAAAAATGCCTAAAGGAGCCGGACGTGCAGAGATGACGCAATAAATGAATCTGGACACATTTTATAGAAAACAATATTTGAATTGCTTTTGCTTGAAATATTGTGGAATCTATCGACATATCGATATTTGTGCCTATTGTACGGCACTAATCACCAGCATGCATTCACATTGCCGCTATTGGCATTTTTCAACACTGTCAGCTGTCGTTTCATTGCGTGCGGTTTTAATAAAGCGAGCAATATTGTAGAACTTTAACGTAATTATACATTTTTCAGAAACGCAGAATCACTTCAAAAGTTAGTTAAACTGTTAATTGTAAATATTTATACAAGAAAAATATATTATACACCTTAATAAAAGCGAAAACTTTGCACTTGATAAGTTTACATGACGTTCTAACCTATAAATCTGATGAAATGTGAAACTGAGTCGGCTTTCCAATGATTTACATAAACATACAATAGACATTTACTAATTTATATATAAACTGTATAATTTTCTGTTTTTTGTTTTTAAGTATAATGGCTGCTCAGTTCTTTAACCGCATTGGCCAAATGGGTCTCGGCGTTGCTCTGCTCGGCGGCGTTGTGAACTCCGCATTATATAATGTTGAAGGTGGTCATCGGGCTGTGATTTTCGATCGCTTCACCGGCATCAAGGAGCATGTTGTTGGCGAGGGTACACACTTCTTCATACCTTGGGTGCAGCGACCCATTATCTTCGATATCCGTTCCCAGCCCAGAAATGTTCCAGTGATAACTGGCAGCAAGGATTTGCAGAATGTCAATATTACGCTGCGTATCTTGTATCGTCCTATTCCGGATGAGCTACCAAAGATTTATACGATTCTCGGTCAGGATTATGATGAGCGTGTGCTGCCTTCCATTGCGCCTGAAGTGCTCAAGGCCGTTGTCGCTCAATTCGATGCCGGTGAGCTGATTACACAGCGTGAGGTGAGTTCAAATAATTTGATTGATTTATTAAGCATAAATTAAAACCAAATGTTTGTCATCTTTAGATGGTGTCGCAACGTGTGTCCGATGAACTGACTAAGCGTGCCAAGCAGTTTGGTTTCATCTTGGATGACATCTCGTTGACTCACTTGACCTTTGGACGTGAATTCACACAGGCTGTGGAAATGAAACAGGTGGCCCAGCAGGAGGCGGAAAAGGCACGATTTGTCGTCGAGAAAGCAGAGCAACAGAAGTTGGCTTCCATTATTTCAGCTGAGGGTGATGCCGCCGCTGCCGATTTGCTGGCCAGGTCGTTCGGTGAGGCTGGCGATGGTCTGGTTGAGCTGCGTCGTATTGAAGCTGCCGAGGACATTGCCTATCAGCTATCGAGGTCCCGTGGCGTCGCCTATTTGCCCAGCGGACAAAGCACCCTGCTCAATCTGCCCTCAACCCTGGCGCAGTAGAGCTCGTGCCTCATCGTCTTAAGTTGTAACTACCTGTAGCATTTATTAAGTACTTTCGATTTTGTTTCTAAATCAAACATCACAGCAACGTGTTCTGCATTTTGCATTCATCGCTCGTCCGCAGTAACCAATCAGCCAACATTTTGTGATCATTTTTGTGCATTGATTACGTGCTCCTATATAATATATGTTCAACTTTTGTTGTTGCCAACTGAACAATTTGTGGGAGCATCTGAGCAGCACTCAGACGGAATGGGCGAAATCGATTTTCATGTTGCTGAACTCTTCAAAAATTTGTTATGTGAACAAAGGAATTCAACACAATAAATACATATTAAATATGAAACCTATAGATCTGGTATTTGTAATATTAATATTAAAATTGAATATATATGTATGTTTAAACTCAACCCACGAAATCAGCTTTGAACGGAAGAGTATATAATTTTCATTTAAACGTTGAAGATCTTAAGAGTTGTGTAACTATCATTTGAATTAATTAATATTGAAGGTTAATGATAACTAGTATTATATACAAATACACATGTAGATATGCATTGTTTTGTCATTTCGATTGCGTACCCGATTTTTAAGGTCTTATGTATAGGTTTTTTAGGCATTTTTCAAAATTGACTTTTCACTAAGAAAGAAATCAACAGATAAAGACATTGAGAAATTCAACGTTTAGTATGTTCAGCAATAGACAGCCGGAATAACTGTCTGCAAAGCCTAACGACGATGGTTTCACTAGGATAACATTTAACTTTTCATTACAAATCTTAAAGTTAATAATTTACAAGAAAATTGACGAATTACGAACTATTGGCTGCTTATAAATTGTTAAAAGTTTTCTTCCAACTTGGCTTATCTATGTACGTTCTTCCGGTTAAACAATCTACCTAAACCTCCGTAGTGTTGAGATTTACAATTGATTAATTTATCTAGCATCTGCTTCTTTTCCTGCTCTTTAATTTAGGCACTACAGGAATGTCTTTTGCTTTTATAATCGATATTCTAGAATGTTTTCTATATTTATTTGTTTAATCTTTTTTTTTATTTTTGGTTTTTTTTTTTTTTTTTTTGGATATATCTCAAAAATAAATGGTATTATTTTTTTTGTTTTATTTTTTTTTTTAATAATGATTAGGATTTTTTTTTTTTTTTTTTAGGGTTTTTTTGGGGGAGGAGGGGGGAAAGAACTAAAAAATAGATACCACAGGAAGGGATGATTGGAGGAAAAAAATAAATAATAAAAAAAAAATTTCTTTTTTTTTTTTTTTGTTTTGTTTGGATGGGGAGGGGGTGTTACAAAAGTAAAAAAAAAAAAATTAAATTCTTTTTTTTCTTTTTTTTTTACATTTTTCCCTGTCTTGAGATATTATGATAAACACAGATTCTAAAAAGTTTTTAGATAACTTCAAAATTATCTTTGAATTAAAAATGAAAGCTTTCTTATAATCATGGATTTTCGTATAAAGATACGGTTGATTGCTTTCAGTATAAATAAGTTCGAATATAAATTAAACAAAAACCTATACGCACTGATTCTACTCATTCCTTCTTTTTAATAACCGCTCAACATTTGGTTATGAATGATGAAACCTTTCTGTATCCTTAACTGGACAAAAGTTTGCTTAGGGTTAAGGCTTATCAGTTAGTTTAGTTCAGTTTAGTTAAGTTATTTTTATCTATATATGCTAAATATTTCCAATAGGAATTTTATCCCTGCATACAGAATCCATTTGAGCTTTGTCTGCTCGTTTATGTAATCCCCCACTTCTGGGCGCCGTCACACAGGCCCTCAGCATTTCAACTCAAGTCAGCCATAAATCAAATAGAAGTACTTCAGCATCGAGTAAGAAAATCAACATTCTCTCCCTCCCTTCCACTCATTAGAGCTGAACAGCTTCCCCATGGGGGTGGGTTATTGTGCGACAGCACAATAAGAGAAAAGTTAACGGTTGCTATGGCAAAAATCTGTTGATTCATTCAAGTGATTTGCCAAAGTGGCTTCGTTGAAATGCCAGGCACACGCACACGCACACGCACACACTCAGAGCAACAGTTGGGTGGCGCCAACTCCTTCGCCTGTCCATAGAAAGCGAGAAAGAGACAGAGAATCTAAAGAGAGTGGACATAGAGAGCGCAAATAACGTAGAGCGTAGCTTATACATACGTCAGCATACATTAATGTAGTCCCTCTCTTCCTCTCTCTTCCTCTCTCTTCCTCTCTCTCCCTCTGCGTTTTGCTTTATCTATGAGTTAACGTTACAAAAACAATTTCTATGATTGGTCCAGCAAATCGAGCGTTAAATGTAAATTTAAGTTTTTTTGATTTTGCCTCGATATGTTTTTCATACTTTTTTCTCGTTTACTATACAATTCGTGTTTGTCGCCTCTGTTAGTTTGAGGAAACCCCCACACAATGGATGAATCACAGTGGGGGAATTCTCTTATTTACTGTTAAAAAACTGGATTATACGCATCTCTCATCTTGCATACGCAGGTTTAATGCACTTTGTGTGAAAATGACATGGCACGTGCAAAAAAAGAAAACAAAAAATTGTTTAATAATTTTTGGTTTGTTAGCAGAGGTATATGTATTTAAATTGTATGCACACCGAGGCACACTTGTTATTTTATAGTGCAAATTAATTGATTCAATTTCAGCTCAGCATTTGGAGATTTGCGATTGAGGGAAGCGAGTGAACCGGTCCTGCGGCTGCACTCGCGGTCTCACAGAGCTCACTGAGCTCACAGAGCGAGGCGGAGTGAATCGAGGCGAGGCGAGTCGAGGCGATGCTTTAAAAGGCCTCGCCGAACGACGAGCAGCACTCAGTTGGCTAGCGGACGTCGCAGCGGGCACAGCTTGACTAAATCATAGACGAGCAACTAACTAAATAGCAAACGCGTATCGCAACGTAACGTAACGTCACGTAACTTAACGTAACATAAGCGCAACGATAGCCAACACGAAAAAAAGTGCAAATAATTAAAAGCAGTCAACTTAAGTGCACAACGGTGAGTGTGTGTGTGTGTGTGTATATATACATACATATATGTGAGTTGTTATGCGTGTGCCTCTTGGCCATATTTAAACAATTAATGTGCTTTAAAATACTTAACATAATAATCACACTGAAGCAATGGAGCGTATACTTAATGCGTATACATGCTGCGAAATGACCTTTTAAGATGTGCTTTAATTTAAATCAAAACTCAACTCAACGCAAACTAACTTAACTCAGCATTCAGCACTTAGCCTTGTTGACTACTTGGTCAACTTCAACATTCCAAACAGTCTTATCAATTTTTTATTTAGTTGGACCTGGTTCTGATCTGGTTTCTATAACTTGTTGCTTTTACTTATTTTACATTTGAGCCTCAAGGCCAAACAACTCTGTCTTGACTTGTTTGCTTTGCAAAAGGTTTTCCACGTACCTTTATTAATGCTAAACAGCACAATTGAAGCTGCAAGCGAATTAACTTTTGATTGTACACAAGGTTTTTGTTGTGACTAAAGTCAAGCAAACAAATTTACAAAAAAAAAAAAAGCATTTATTTTGCTCTATTGTTTAAATGTGTATTCTAATACACTTGAAAAAAAAATTAAATGGCTAAATATAAAAGTAATTAAAACGTTTGTTGAATTTAGCCGATTTGCAAATCTAAAATCTAAAGCTAAATAGCTTAATTTTCTTTAAATAGAATAAGTACAAATTCATTGAGACTAAAACAGAGTGAAATATTTATATACTTATTCATAAATTGTAGAATATATTTGGTTTGCTAATGAAGAGAATTATGACTATTGGAAACTACATCAACATTAGACCTCCACACATTTTGCAGTTAGAATAGTTAAAACCCACTTCCACAAGTTTTCCAGCTGGTAGAAATAGAAATCTTTTACAGACAGACTTAATTATCTCAAATACCTTAATACATAGATATTTAAAACCTTTACTCTTTTATTTATTATCATGTTGTCGGTGCAATGTATTTGCTTAATTTACATTATTAATTAATTAATAACAAAAGTTGTGATTATATTTAAGCTTCATTGTCATTAGAGCATAGCTTATACTGATTAACACTATCAGACTTGAGAGCTTTATACAGCTTTATATTACGCAAGCAGCTGTTAACATATACTCATTCAGCATTTACATTTAATTAATACAATATTTAATTCATTCACTAATAACTAATGCAGAATTTGCTAGATATAATCATTATACACTTTTGATCATGAGCAAAGGTTCTACTAACACTAATATGCCCTTGCCAAGTGAGAGTAAGGCAAATGCTAACACTTTGGTGACAGATAAACTGGATTCCAGTGTCTCGGTGAGTATTCGGTTTGGTTTTGGTTTTGTTATTTTGTTATTTATTTATTTTTAGTACATTTGTGTAAATTGAATTAAATGAATTAATTAATGTGACTGCTGGAATTGCATTTACAGATCGATATGGAAGCGCCCGAATTCAAAGACTTTGCCAAATCAATGGTTGATTATATAGCCGATTACCTGGAGAATGTGCGCGACAGGTGAGAGAGCGAACCAGTTACAATTCATTTAACACTTCATGCACATATTCCATAAATACATAACGTATTTATTGACTTGAATTGACCTCACAGATGAATGCGAATTCGGATTCAATTTGAAAGTTCGTTCTGATTGACCTATAGTTAGTAACACTCTTCCAATTTCCGCATGTGAATGCTTGATCGAAACATTGCACAGTGGACCAGAAACATAAACAAATGATTTTGTGGAATTACAAATTTTAATAATACCTGATATTACATTATAATTTATATATAATTCCAATATAATTTAGTCTATATTTGAATATTTAAAATTTATTTGATATATTTATATTTATATATTCTCATTTCAATTTCATTTTTCCACAATGCTTGAGTCAGCTGAGTCAATGGGAAAGTTTCTCGAGTTAGATTTGTTCACCTGTTCCGGCCTTCTAGCTGAGACCTTTCACAAGTTTTAAATTTTATTTTTTTTGCCAATGGCATTAATTACAACATTATAAGGTTTTACCGTCTGTTAGTTGGCGTGTCAAGGTCGACATTATTATGGTTATTATTGTTGTTATTTAGCTTCGGCTACAGCGCTCACCTGTACATTGTTCTTGAGCATTGCAGTGTTGGTATTGCCTTGGAATTATCAAAGCTCAATTCGTGAACTTTTTAAAAACGTTTCTAATCTTGGCTTATTTGATTTTGAATAATGATTTATTGACTTAAGATTTTATATTTGTATTTTTTAGCGTACAAACTTTATATCAATTGATTGACATCCGCCTATAATAAATACTGAAATTATTAAATTATGAAAATCAATCAATTTTCTTTTCAATTAAGTAAGATATTTTATTCACTTGCTAACTAAATTGTCCATTGATTTATATATACATACATACGTATGCATATATACTCGTGTATTTCGATATCAAATGGAGGTGTTATTACTGTTATATGTCTGGTCTCATGGAGCTATAGAGAATATCACTATTTTTCAGGAATACATTAATAGCATAAATAGATATTCTGTAGGATTCGAGTTCAGTTTTATCTTCTACTTTCATCTTCTATCCGCGACTACTCAAAATCTTTTATGAGGGAAATATATAGAAATAATTCAACATCATCACGCTACTACTCAACACCCTTTCATCACATTGATATTGATTTTAGGGAGCGCACTGAGTTGGGCGGTTGCTGCCTCGACACGGAAATTTAATTGAATTTCGCACTTTGTGAAGCTTTTTGAATGGCTGCTAATAGGATGAGACTAATGCAATTGTTGTTTTTCTTTGCAGGCGGGTGCTGCCCGAGGTGAAGCCTGGCTATTTGCAGCCATTGATACCAGATGCTGCGCCTGAGAAGCCGGAGGATTGGCAGGATGTGATGAAGGACATTGAGCGAGTCATCATGCCCGGTGTGACCCACTGGCATAGCCCCAAGTTCCATGCCTATTTCCCGACAGCCAACTCGTATCCAGCGATCGTAGCGGACATGCTGAGTGGAGCGATTGCTTGCATCGGATTCACTTGGATAGCGAGTCCGGCCTGCACGGAGCTGGAGGTGGTTATGCTCGATTGGCTGGGCAAGATGCTGGATTTGCCAGCTGAATTTTTGGCTTGCTCCGGAGGAAAAGGAGGCGGTGTGATTCAGGGAACAGCCAGCGAGTCGACTTTGGTAGCTCTGCTGGGTGCCAAGGCCAAGAAGATACAGCAGGTAAAGAAGGAGCATCCGGAATGGGATGAGCACACAATCATTGGCAAGCTAGTGGGCTATTCCTCGGCCCAGGCCCATTCATCTGTGGAGCGAGCTGGTCTTCTAGGCGGCGTCAAGTTGCGTTCAGTTCCGGCTGATGAGCACAATCGTCTGCGTGGCGATGCCTTGGAGCAGGCAATTAAAGAGGATTTGGATGCTGGTCTCATACCTTTCTACGCTGTTGTCACCTTGGGCACGACTAACTCATGCGCCTTCGATCGACTGGATGAGTGCGGTGCTGTGGCCAACAAGTACAACGTGTGGGTTCATGTGGATGCGGCCTATGCCGGGTCAGCTTTCATCTGCCCCGAGTACCGTCACCACATGAAGGGCATCGAGACGGCCGACTCGTTCAACTTCAATCCCCACAAATGGATGCTGGTCAACTTTGACTGCTCGGCCATGTGGCTGAAGGACCCCAGCTGGGTGGTAAACGCTTTCAATGTGGATCCCCTGTACCTGAAGCACGACATGCAGGGCTCTGCACCCGACTATCGCCACTGGCAAATCCCATTGGGTCGCCGTTTCCGCGCCCTCAAGCTCTGGTTCGTGCTGCGTCTGTACGGTGTCGAGAATCTGCAGGCTCATATCAGACGCCACTGTGGCTTTGCGAAGCAATTCGCTGATCTCTGCCAGCAGGACAAGCGCTTCGAGCTGGCTGCTGAAGTGAGCATGGGCCTGGTTTGCTTCCGTCTGAAGGGCAGCAACGAGCGCAACGAAGCGCTGCTGAAGCGGATCAATGGACGTGGCAACATTCACATGGTGCCCGCTAAAATACGCGATGTTTATTTCTTACGCATGGCCGTCTGCTCGCGTTTCACACGATCCGAGGACATGGAGTACTCCTGGAAGGAAGTCAGCGCTGCAGCCGATGAACTGGAACAGTCAGAGGCAGCTGAAAAGCAGTAAAAAGACAGCTACTGCTCCAACTACATATAAATTGACATGTTTAGGGAATATAATCATGGCTCATATATAATATATTTAAATGCTTGAAATATCTACATACATACATACATGCATACATATGTGCAAAATATTGTTGAGTATTAGTGTATCATCAAATATCATTGTTATCGTTGTTGTTCTTTAAACGCTACTCGTATTTAATAAATGTGCTTAATTAATCATTATTATATAACTAACACAATAGATTTTTCTTTAATTTTGACTGTGTGTGGGATCTGACATGAATACCCGTTACACTTGAACGCTAAATAATTAGCCGTTTTTAATTGTAATCTGTTTGCCTGTTTATTATAAAGCTCAATGTATTGGACAGTTGAATGAAATTTACAAAAAACGCGAATGCTTAAAATATACATATTTTTTATTAAATAAATATTCTACATTACAGAATTTTAAGAACATATTATTATTTAATACATATACATAGTATATTTCATTTTAAAGATACAAGCTGTATGTATCTTTTAAATAAAATATACTGTATTTATTACAAGAAAAATACTAATATCGGAATATATTTTATTCGATTGTGCAAAGTCGATAACGCACATAAAATAGTTTGCGATAGGAGACCTAACTAAAAATATATCGTATTTTAATACCGGAATTATGGCACGATTATGGCGGTAAATTAAATATTTAGGTAACGTTTTAAACTCCAATATGGTAATTTATATTGTACACAGTGAAGCCTGGTTATTTGGATATGCAGCATCAGAGAAGATAAAGCACTGATTTGATAAAATTCTTTGAGGGTGCCATCATGGCACTAGTACGCCAAACAACAGGTTCTATTTAATTGACATATTTAAAGAAGCCCTGCATTGCATTTGCTAGATAGATTACTCTGTATACAAAATGATATGGATTATTACTGAATGGATTTCATAAAAGAAAACGCTTGCCTTTTTTTTTACCGCTATTCGTTTTTAATGTTCTTAATTAATTATATTTATATAACTAATATAAAGAATTAACCGTTAATTTTGACTAGGGTTTTAGGCTCTGAAGCGAGTTTTTTTTTTTTTTTTTTTTTTTTTTTTTTTTTTTTTTTTTTTTTTTTAGACACTGTGCTTCATATTGTAAAAGTCGATAATACGTTGCGCCTCACGTATGCCACTGGAACGAGCTCCGTCAATGGTTCCAAATCCGTGCATTGCCGTAGCATCGCCTGCAAAGAGAAGTGTTGGTGCTGCATCGCCGAGAGGAGCTGCCAAGGACTGAACATCGCGAGCGCTGCTGTCGACGGAGAAATAAGGTCGGCCGCCTAGAAAACACGCGGAGCTATTCCAGTTGGAGCGCAGCATGGCCTGCGGATAGGGCACATTCTGGTTGCACAGACACTTTCGCAATAGCATTGTAAACTGCTCCAGCAGCATCGCATCGGGCAGCTTCTCAATCTCATCGTAGTATCCGCCACCGACGCGTACTTCGAGGACATGTTGGCTGCTAGGCAACTGAGATATTTCCACAATCTGTCGAGTCCAGCTTCGCTTTAGATTTGGATCGGTTGATTCAATGGCCGCGCTTGGATTTGCTTGCTGTAATGGACACAATGGACGTAGATTCGACTTGAGCCACCGACCAATGGGCCGTTTGTAGGAAAGATAGATTTTGACTGGATTACCAAAACCTAAATTCTGTATGGCTTGTAGCTTCTCCAGCGGCAGCATGGGCTTGAACAGGATACCAGAAAAGTTCTTTAGCACACCCAACGGCAGCGTACAGATTATATGATCGGCACTATACAGACTGCCGTCGAGGCAACCCACAAATTGCGTATCTGAGGGCGTCTTCCACTGTATTTGGCCAACGGGTTTGCCTGTCTGCAGCTGCTGTTTGTTCAAGTCGTGGGTTAGCGCATTGACAGCATTGTCCAGGCCAGTGGGCACGTAAATCGGATGCGCTTCCTGCTCCAACGGACATGAGGTAACATGCTGGATATTCACATACTCAAGACAGCAGCCCAATATGCTGCTGAAGTCCTTGAACAGCGACTGAAAGATCTCGCGTGCTATTGCCTGTTCGCCGGGCTGCTTAAAGGATGAAACTATCAACTTGTCGCTCTCCGACTGAAAATATGCCATGACATTGTCCAACGAATGCAAATCACCTCCACTCTTCACCTTATCGCGCACCTTGAAGCCGCGGCACAAGTCCCGGAACAACGTATCGATCTGTTCCACCATGCCAGTTGGCACCTTGCTCTGTTGATCTTGCTTACCGTCACCCACTGTGTGCACATAAATGACGGGTGACGGCTGCTTCAGCTGCTTTGTCAGGCCTTCGGCATTACGCAATAGCTCGTACATGGAATCATGGGAGCCATTAATGTTAACCCATTTAGCGCCCAGCTCACAAAATGTGTCGCCAAAGCGCTTGGAGTTAATGCGACCACCATAGCGTTCCGTTGCTTCCAGGACGAGCGTACTATGAAAACCATTCAACAGTAGATGCTTGGCTGCTGACAAGCCTGCCAGACCACCGCCAACTATCACAATCTGCGCATTTCGTTTGGCAGACTCCAGATTATGGTTGAAGTCGTGGTGGCTGCTCCCATGCTGTTGCAGCCCGGTGAGCTCAGCTTGGAGTGCTGCTGCATTGTATAAGCTGCGCCTATTGGCTAGTTTATACATAACTGTGCACAAACGGAAAGCATTTGCAATTATTTATCATATTCAGCTGCAGCAAACAATTTGCACTTACCATTTCAGATCAAAGTGTCAACAGGCCTGATCAGTTTCTGGGTGTTTTGCGAAAACAGTGAAATTTTGTTATGAATGCGAGTGCTCTATGATTTGGGTTTACAACAAAACTATCGGATTGACACATTTCACAAATACACTATTCTATGCCAGTACAGTGAATGATATATTATAAAGTTGTACGCTCCGTTTTCTTATTCTTAGTGTATTTGTACAAAATTTAAATTTAATTAGGAACTGTCAAATATAAATCAGAAAACAACAGCATTACACGAAATTATAAAAAGTGTATTTGCGATTTCATATTTAGTTTTTTTTTCACTCCCTGCAATAAACAGCTGCATACATTTTTTAGGACTGGCAACGCTGTTCAATAATTTATTCGAATTTCGACTGCCACAGGTCATCGAATAAGTATATCGATTTTAGATATATTAAAGTGGCGGTAAATTTAAAAATATTGATTGCCGAAAATACGTAATAACAATATGAATAAACTACTTTGTTAAATTTAATGAATAAAAGTGCAATTTATGTATATTAAGTGAAAACATTTCAGTTGCTTTAAAAATGAAATGATTGCAGCTCAATAGGTACGAACAAATCTTAGGTTTTCAAATGTTTTTCCATTTATTAAATCTAATATTTTTATTACATTGCCAACGCTTGGACCAAGTTAATTTAAATTATTTATTAATATTGTCTGCATGTAAGTATATATGTAAGTGTGGGAAGTATGTTTTATTGTTATTTAGAACTAACGCTGTAGCGTTTCATTTGTCACATGCAATCCACTTAAATGGTGTGTAAGCTCGGTTAGTTCGCCAGCCTTGCGGGCATTCACCTGTTGCTCTGCGCACACCGATGTGAGCTGTGTTTGGATTTCCGTCCAGGCAAATTCAATGTCCGACGGCTTTGGATCCATGCCGCATACGGCAAATCTCAGGAAAAGCTGTCCACAATGTTCCGCCTTCACCATGTAAATCTTCTTGCGCTCCATGAGGCGCTGCAGCAGCTGTGATGTGATTTCATTGTCTCCCTTCGCCCGGAAGCAAACTAATCCCAGAGCACGCGGAGCAATCAACTCGAAACGTTCGTCTGCCTTCACCAGATCCTCGAATTGTTTAGCTAATGTGATGTGTTTGCGTATGTGAGCACGTAGGCCCTCAGCTCCAAGTGTGCGGAACGTGATCCACACTTTCAGAGCGCGAAAGCGACGACCCAACGGAATCTGCCAATGGCGAAAATCTGGAATCTGCGTCTGACCCTCGTGCTTGTGCTTTAAATAGATGCGATCCACATTGAAGCTGTCTATCACCTTGTTGGCATCGCGCAACCACATTGCGGCACAATCAAAGTTGACTAGCATAAATTTATGTAGATTAAAGTTAAGCGAGTCCACACGCTCCAAGCCCCGACGCAGCTCCGAGCATTCCTCCAAAGCAAAGGCGCCACCAGCATATGCCGCATCCACATGCAGCCACACCTCATTCTGTTCACAGATGCTGGCCAGAGATTCAATGTCGTCGTAGGCACACGTGCCTGTGGTACCTAGCGAAGCTATGCAGATAACTGGTATAAGACCTGCCGCCACATCTTGCTCAATGGCCTGCTTCAGTGCATCGCCACGCAGCACAAGATCCGCGCCAGCTGGCAGCAACTTGATGGGCATGGCCGCCAAGACGCCCGCCTTCTCAATGCAACTGTTGCTCTGATCCGATGAGTAGGCAATCAGTTTGCCCCTAATCTCACTCTCGCTCAGCTCTGGCTGACTGAGCCGCATACGTCGCACTGCCTGCTCTCTGGCGGCGAGCACAGCCACCAGCACTGCCTCACTGGCAGAGCCTTGAATGACACCGCCACCAGGTCCCTCGTTCTCGTGTAGAAAGTGCTCGGGAAGATTCAGAAACTTGGCTAGCCAATCCATAACGACGACCTCCAGTTCCGTGCAAGCCGGACTGCAGATCTGCAAATACGGAAAGGGAAAATATGTTTAGTCATTTGGGTAAATGCAGATAATTTTATAAAGCTTGACCCAGTCCCCCGAGATGAATAAATAAAGTTTGTTTTGTTTATTTTCTCGCTGGCGACTTTAACAACTCGTTTGTCAAGTTCTTTGGCGCTTTCACTTGCCGCATGCGGACAAAGGGCTTCCATTCAGCTCGATTGAACAAGAGATGAGATTTCACCTGCACGTACCCAACTGAAGCCTATAACGCTGAAGCCGCTGGCCAGCATCTCGCCCACAATTGAGGGATAGGATACACTGGTGGGGTAGTAGGCATGCATATTGGGCGATTGCCAATGCGTGATGCCCGGCTTGATCACTCGATTGATGTCCTTTAGCACTTCGCTCCAAGTTTCTGGAGTCTCCGGCATTTGCTTAGGCAACAGATCCAGCAAATAGCCCGGCTCCACGGAGGGCAACACATCATGATCTCTGATGTTCTCCAAGTAATCAGCCACAAAATCAACCGCCGCTTTGCCAAATTCACGAAATTCTTGGGCATCCATTTTGGAATTACGGTCACGTTTCTGTTGTAGTGCCTAGTGCGTTTCTATTTGCACTTTTCGCGTATTGTGTGTCTGGGTGTTTGCCTTTTTTGTTTGCTGTTTACAAAGCTCTATACACATTTATTCCCAATGGCCAACACCAACACTTTTTGTCGCTGTGCTCGCTACGAGATTCAATTTAACTCTGTCAAAGCGCGCCTCTAGTGAAATGCCTTTTATACTGCCCGACGAACCGATCGAGCGATCGAGCGATCGATTGTCCACAAGTTGACGCCCGAGATCTGCTCATTTCATACTCCACAACTGAGTGGCAGTGGTTCATCTAATTGTCTGCGAAACGAGCTCAAATCCAGGTAATACAATTAGAGAATGCCTCTCCCTTTCTAATTATATTGACACTAAGCCATAAAGAATAAATAGTCCCTGATATATGCTTACTAACACAAATAATCAATAGCATTTCTATTAAAAAAGACGTTGACTAACCTACTTAGCTATGACAACAAAACTAGTCTAAAATACAAATTTGAAATAATTATGTTTTCCCATAATGAATTTGCAATTTATATTCGAGTTTAACGGGCACTCTCATCTGTTCTCAATTTGTTTGCCGATTGATTCCAATTGGTTTCATAACCGTTCCCAATCAGTTAGTCAGACGCTGTTAAAAACAGGGTATAAAAAGTGTTCAGTCTGGCCTTTGATTTGGTGATATATAATATTAAGTTTATTTATTTTCATTTTAATTTTATATTTTCATTTTTTTATTTATATTTATTTTTATTTTATACACACAAATCAACTACTTGTTGCAATTTAGTAACAACTGTTCTCAGTTAATTTATCTCGTTTCATAGCAGCCAGCTGCAAACTGTTCCCAGCCAATTTTAGCTGCGTTTAGAACCAACAGGTTTCTGTATGACTGTTCTAACAATTTTATGTAAATAAATGAGTTTTTACGACAGCTTAATCATTAACATGCAATAAAAAAATTTTATTACTACATTTAAAATTATAAGACTATCGAACAAATAAAACACTGATTTTTATTGCTACTCTCAAACCGAATTCGAGGATTGGTGTCTGTTCCCAATTACAGTTTGTTTCCCACAGCACCGCATTTGCAGTAGCTGGCTATCTGTTCTCACTTAGTCGTAGCTGCTCTCAACAGGTTTCTCTTTAGTTGACTTTATGTCAGCGTTTCTCTTAACACAATCTCTTCCAAATAAAAGAATGACACCTGATTGACTGCATCATAACAATGCAAAACGTTTCGTATTTGAATATTTAACTTAATGTGAAATAAATGCGTGTTTCATTGTAACAAAACAAGTATGGGTCTTCTAGTTTACCTTGATTTATTTCTGAGCTCTGGTCATTGTGCACTTATGCACGTACACAAATTTATATAAAGACATATAAGCATAACTTTCATTCACACACTATGAGATATGATATTTTCCAAAACTTTAATTCTAGATTTAACAACTTTGAGAAATTTTTTATTTTGTACAATTGAATTGTTTATTGTTTTAGAAATATTTTTTGAATTTAGTTTAATTTTATTATAGCATAGCCAGATAAAACATCGATCATTATCAGATGTGTTAAGATGTGGATATTAGGATAGTGTAAGGATGAGTTTTAAAAATAATAATTCTACATATTATTTAACACTATATTATACATTGAAGTCTCATATAGAGTAACTCGACTGATCTAATCAGGAATACTTTCATGTATTGTACAAAGTCCGTTTTGAAATGCCCGATAAATAGCTTTAAAGTCTGGCTCTGCAGTAACCCAATGAGGATTGTGTCTTCATTTTTTAGATCTAGAACTCACAAGATTGACGGAGGGCTCAAGGCAAATCAATATAATCTGTTCTTACTGCGTTCGAAAATGTTTGCAAATAAAAGATATATGTATGTATGTTTGTGGAGAAAGCTCTATTAGACAATTTCAATTACCTGATAAAAGGTATGGTAGTAGCAGTTATTACTTTAACAATTTCTAAACAAATTTATATTTATTAAAAAAAAATAATAATAATAATTAAAATAGAAACATGAATCTATATTTCAAAATGCTGTATTTCTTTTCAAGTTTAAATATACATTTTCTGAATTCATATTGTATTTGTGACTCACCCAACTAAAGCCCAAGACTCCTATGCCCGCAATAAGCAGCTCTCCTATTATGGAGCCAGCGGATGTGGATGACGGATAAAAGGCATTAAAGTAAGGCGATTGCCAGTGTGTCAATCCGGGTAGGATAATATGTTCCAGATCTTCGAGTATTTGTCGCCAGTGCTCGGGTTGCTCTGGTATTTGCCTAGGCAGCTGATTGATGACATCGTAAGGCAACACGTTGGATAACACATTTCTGTGGAGGTAACAAATTGTTTGAAAAGGATAACACACACAGCCACAAAACACACAAACACACACACACACACCTCTCACGTATGCTGCTCAAGTAGTTGATTATGAACTCAATGGAAGCGTGACCAAATTCGCGAAATTCACCAAAGTCCATTTTAAACAACACTCTATAATATATAGAGTATGTATATTCTATATTTGTATATCCTGTGATCTATTCGTAGGTATATTCGTTTCAATATTAGAGTCTCTGCTGATACACTGCGACGTCTGACTTTTGCACTTGTTCACCGTTGACATTCGAATCGAGAAATGAAACTCGCTGCGACATGTCAAAGACTCATTCGATCAAGCTCGCTTCGCAGTCGGTCAAAACTTTCAAACAATACTTTTTGGATGAGCCACTTGCATAGTATGTGTAAAAATGTGCACAGTCAGCAAGTTTTTCGTTATCATTGGCGAGATTTATGTAACTCGTAACGCTGTAGCGACATTAAGACAAGTTCATAGCCAACACCAATACCAACATCCAACACACACAACATACAGACGCATGAAAACAACCAAAACAGAAACAACAAAAAATAGCATGAAAATCGTCGATGAAATTTAAATGAAATGCGTTTAATTGTCTAATAAAGCGAGTACACTGCAAGAAATTTCCATACCATTTTTCTTACTGTACCGAATGTGGATGTCTGTAATAAAAATGAACATAGATATTACAGCACTAGAACTCTGTGAATCTCTAATAATTATTTATTTGAACAAGTACACTGCGAAAAATAACTGAGACGTTATCGACCTATAACAAAGATCGCATTTAATTCATATACATTAATATAAAAGTTCTTAACTTTTCCTTTTAAGTATTTTTCACTCATCAACTTTTCTCTCAGTGTATTTAATGGATGATCCATTGTTATTACAATCCGGTTTATAATAATTATTACCTTGTCTTAGCTGTTGTCACTTTGGCAAAAAGTCCCTCCAAATCGTTTTCAGATGCATAACATTTCCCATTTCCCCCCTGCCCTTCCCATTCCCCTACTTCTACCCAGCTGCATAAACACCTGCTATAAGGTTCCGCCCAGTCATTCGAGTATGCTAAAAATTTTGAAAGTCACAGTCACAGTCACTGTCAATAGATTTTCGTCTATTTTGTAAGCACGAGCTTGAACTGGGAACTCGTGGTGCATCTGCATCATCATCATCATCATTATCATTATCATAGTCATCATCTTGACTGGGCCGCGTCAAACGGTCAATGCATTTCACAAGTTCGAATTGTTTTTTCGGGCTGTCCTACAATTTTCAGGGTCACGCTCCAATTTTCGTTCCGTTATTACTATGCTGCACTATGGGAAAATATGTTTTAAGCTAGTTCATTGAAGAGTTGATCTTTCAGTTAGTCAACTTAATGATCTATCAGAAAAGAGAGCTGATGTCTGTCACGGCTGAATTTGTTTACGAATCAAAAGTCGATAAATATGTTCAGAGATAATAATTTTCGTATTGATGAGGAGCTCCTCGTTCACCTTATGATATCTGAAAACTAGTCCAGTGGAGCAACAAAACTGAGTATGGTGTTTTATTCTTTGCTTTGCCACGCCTCCAGGGGGAACGTTGAATCAACAAAGGGCTGTAATAGATAGTTTTCTCGATTGGTCACGCCTCCAATGAGCTATATATATAAGCTGGGCATCTAGGAGCGGTTTTAATATATACGACTATATAGTCGTGTCAAGTCAGTTAATTTCAGTTTCGACTACAGTTAATTCGGACTTTACGACAGATACCAGACAAATCAAATATACTCTTTTTTCTTTTATTAAGCGAGTATAACAGTAACAATGAAGTATGTCACGCGTAATTGGCTGAGCATAGGCTTCTCTCTGTCTTACGATGAAAACTTGTTTATCTTTTTTAAATGTTTAAATTGTCACGAAATATTACAGAGGTAACACTCTTTTAATAGTAATACTTATCTTAGTCATATTATTATTACGTATGATAATTATCTTATTAATTTGTATTTATGATTTCTCAAGCAAACGTGACCCTTGTTACAATGCTACTCCGGCTCGACAAACTATATCAATTAGATTTAAACTAAACTAACTAAAATTAGCAATATAATTTGATAAAAATTACATAATAATAATGTTATGATATAAATATAATCATTGCCAAAGTCACAATGCTCATTTATTATCACAATGATCTTAAGTAGCGACTATATCATATATATCATCATAATTACTATTATTATTATTATTTTCAATTTCATATCTAAATTTAGAAAGCTATTGAGATATGAAATTGAAAATAATTATAATGAGAATTATGATGATATTCATGATATAGATTAGAATCCTTAAAGATTTATTTCCTAAATATCCTGAATATTTTTAATGTGACCATCAATAACATTTCCTTAAAGATTTATTTCCCAAATAGACTGAATATTTGTAATATCATCATTATAATAATAATCATAAAAATAATCATAATTATTGTAATTGCTTTTATTTTTATTATTAGACGGCCAAGCTCAGCTAGGTCCTTGGTAAAGAGCGAATCTAAATGACGTAATTATAGAGCAAAAAGTAGAGCTCGACTACCAATAACAATATAGTTCTAAGTATCATTTATTTAGGGTGTTCCAATAATTGTTTCATTTAACGCCTTGCTGAATAATAATATAAATAATATAATAATATTATTTCTGAATATATTGAAAATAAGTTATGAAAGCGCTTCCGATCTGCAAAAAGTTTGAAGGAATCTAAAGATATCTTTACTGCAATAAACTAAGCTAAAGCCTTGTTAACGCAACACTTTACCTCCAAGCTCCATAAAAAAACACTAAAGAGCTCCATTAAAGAAAACCTAGATACGAATATATTTGACATATTATTTTGGCCTCACTTTTTTTTGGTAAGCAAATTGCTGCCGTTTATTGCAGTTGAAATTCGATATAATAAAGGCAACTATTGAATACCCCTGTGCTCCTGTGTGCTCCATGTGATCCGTATATTAAAAGGCGCTCTCTTGCTGGGCAACTCGGCTATGATATGACCACCAGCTGTTGTCCTCCACTAGAGTCCATCATATTGTGGTTTGGGTCAAAGCGCTTGGCGTGCGGCGTGTGGCGTGTGGCACTTGGCGCGCTCTAAGCGTCTCATAAATAAATGCGAAAACAAAATGCCAGGCAGACGGATGGGCGGTTGGGCTGGCCAACAGGAAGCGCTCGTTATTGGAAAAGTAGACAGGCAGACAGTAGTGAAGCAGTAGAGAGCAGGGTTAAACCCAAAAATACCCTGTACAATATTTAAAAATGTTAAAGGCTTAGGATAAAAAATAATTAAATAAATAAAAAATAATATTAATAATAATAAAAAAATAAATAAATGATATAATACATAGTATGTATTTTATTTCATAATAATATAAAATTATATAAATAAAAAAAATAATATAATATAAAATTATATAAATAAAAAATATATTAAAGTTAAGGAATATTGACAGTAGATAAAAAAAATATATATACCAAGAATTTCTTTGTTTATTTCAGTTTTCTTAATGGCAACGCACATGCAGCACTTTATGTGGCTCGGCGGGCATACAGGGTATACGCAGTGTCTTGGCGCACAGGGTGACTCGAGTTGGGTAAAAATAATGATTGACTGGTCTGGCCGCTCTGCGCATGCTGCACTGCGCAGACGTTGGAACGCCTTTAACCCTTGTACAATCGCCTGCCCAACCCAGCCCAAGCAACAGAGCTTTCCCAGTTCCAGTTTAATGGCGTCGCTGGCGATAAGATAACGGACTCTCGCGCATGACCAAAATGCCAACTGTGGCGGGGCAATTGCTGTTGTTGTTGTTGTTGTTGCTCTTGTTGTTCTTGGTTTTGTTGTTATCAACGATTTCCAATGTTTTCAATATAAAGGGGCGGTGCTTGTTGCGGCCTGGAAGGCGAACAGTTGCTGCTGCTGCTACAGTTGTTGTTGTTGTTGTTGTTGTTGTTGTTGCTGCCGCTGCTGGTGCTGCTGCTGCTGCTGCTGTTGTTCTTCTTCTTACTCTTCGTATTCTTCTTCTGTTCATGGCTTTTGTTGTTTTTGCGTTGACCGCGCGTATTGACTTGGACTTTTGAGTTAAGTTTCTCATATTTGTGCTATGCCATTGCCGTCGCTGACTTTTAAGTGCTGTTGACTGTTGTTTTGGGGCCACAGCGAAGGTGTCGCCAGGCGTTGGCTCGTTTCAGCTTTGGCTGTTGCTGCTGTTGTTGTTGTTGTTGCCGCTGCCGCAGCGCTTTTTTGCAGTTATTACTCGAAAATTCTTAAGAGAAAAAACTTTTCTGCTAAAACTTTTAGGTTTCACAAAATATTGTAATGCCGCCTGCATAACGAACAAGAACGAGAACGGCAACGGAAACGGAAACGGAACGGGCATAGATTACATAGATATAGGTATAGGGCATGCCAACTGTTAACTGCTGCCGGGCAGCGAGGGGGCGAGTGGGGCCAAGTTAAGCATAACAGGGCGCATACTAAAAACAGCATAAAAATTGTCGACGACGTCGCTGTCGCCATTGTTGTGTTGTTCGCTAGCCTGGCTGCCTGCATTTTACCATATCATTTGTGTCACATTAAGATCAATTGGTAAACACACACAAACACAAACACCCACACAAGCACACTAGCTAGCTAGCGCACACACAAAAAGGCAAACGGCATAAAAAGTATCGTAAAAGTCAAATAAAAAAGCTCACACAACAACAACAACAACAGCAACAAGAAGAAGAGCTGCAACAATAACGCGAGTCGCAGATGCAGCAGCAGCAGCAGCAGCAGCAACAACGGCAACAAAAGCGTCAAAAAGTGCGCAAAAAATGCAGCCCGAGTGCCACAAATAGCAGCAGCAACAACAACAGCAACAACAGCAACAGCAAAAATACGAAAAATACATAAATACAAAAAAAAAAAAGAAAAGAAAGAGAAAAAGAAACAAAAAATACATACCTAACAAACAACGCAGCAGGCGTCCGTTAGCTTCGGCCAGTGTTGCCGTGCCGTGCACTGTCATGCCGTTAAGCTCTGCTGTGCCGCCGCCGTCGACGCCGACGCCATTTTGTCGCTGCCTTCCGTCGCGTTTGCCAATTGCCGTCGCAAAATGGCGTTCGAGTGAATATTGAGTTGCAATCGAATCGAAGTGAAACACAAACAGCACGAATCGAAAATTCAAACAAATAGTGCGAATCAAATCAGAAAAAATTTACTACAAAATTGCTAAGAATTAAAAATATTGTTAAATGAAAAATTAAAGGATATTCCAAAAAAAAAAATAGCTGTAAAGTTCATGTAAAGTTCATGTAATTTTTTTTTTTCTGCCCAATTCCAAAACAATTTGAAAGTGCTCAGACCTTAGCAGAAATTTACATGGAAATACGTTTGTAGCATTTAATTTTTAGCGATTCGAAAACAATGTTTAGTTTATTATAATTTCAGTAGCTCGACTATTGATGCATAATTAGGCCATAAGCAGATAGGCATTGTTCATGTTCTGTTTGTGTACTCAACTCTGAGAAAAAGAGGAAAACATGCACCCTACATTCTAGGGAGACAAGCTCGTGTTATTTGCTATTTGTTGGTTCGTTTATATTGAAATTGTTTTTGTAACTGTGTATATTGCGAAGCAGAAGACACTTGAAGCTGCCTCCACACACACATAAGAGTCCAAATTGATATAGCAAGGCATCGAGTATAGTCGAAGCACACACACACACACTCTACACAATCGAAGCGAAGTACCAAAAACCAAAGAAGAACCGCCGTGCGTTTCGCTCGCCTGATAAGAAATCGAGGCGAGCGACGGCGACGGCAACGGCAACGGCAACGGTGTGCCACAGTGCCAGTGACAGTGCCAGTGCCAGTGGCAGTGCTTAAACAGTCAACGAGTCAACCAACCAACGAGCGATCCAATCTGGCTCTATCTATAAGGCAGTGCCGTCTGCCTTACCTTATGGAATACAAATATAACAAAAACAAAACCTCCGCCGCGTGACTAAACATTTCCGCCTCTTTGCCAGGTTGGATCGCGCTAGCCTCGCGTGTGTCTCACTATATTATATATCGGTCTACATATTCAAATATATAGTATATTTATAAATATATTTGTTTGTCAAATACAGGGCAGTCCATTAAAATTGTCATTGATCAGGCTTAAATCAAATTGTGCCAAGAAAAGTGCCTGCTCGCTAGTGCGTTATATACTCGCTAGTGCGTTATATACTCTTCAATTATTACGCATACGACGCGTGTGACGAAACGCATATCGCATTAGCTCTACAGACAGGCCGGTGCTTATTAAGGAAGTTCTCATCGATTTGCTGACGTTCGTTGTTGTTGTTGTTGTTGTTGGGAGTGTGCATGCAACTGGCTTTAGAGATGATGCAAACGCTGAAACCGCCACCGCCATTGCATCAACAGCATCCGCATCCGCATCCGCATCCACATCCGCATCCGCATCCACATTCGCATCCACAGCATCTGCAGCAGCAGCAGCTGTCAGTCATGGATAATCACCAGCAGCAACAGCAACAGCAACAACAACAACAACACATTCATCAGCAGCAGCAACAATTGCCGCCCACGCCGCAGGCATCGCACCTGCTCGCTGGCCAGCACAGCCATCATCAGCAACATGCTGCGGTTGGCGTCGGTGATCACGATGACCCAAATCCGGAATTTGTGTTGGCTTTAATATCAAGGAATCGAGCGCTCGAGGGTGAGTACCAAGCAACAGCTTTCATTCACAGTTAGCCCCTCAGTTGGTCTCAGATCCAAGGGTCTTAGCTCTTAGGTCCAGTGGCCAAGCCAACTCGTCATCCGCAATTTGCCTATGGCTCTTGCACCTGTCTTGTCTAATATTTTCAGCCTTCCCCCCTCTATCTATCTGCCTCTCTCTGTGTAACTAACAGTTATTTATTTATGCTTTTAATTATTCCAAGTTTTTCGCTGTTGTTTTGTGATTTTTGTTAGGGCAGCAGATGAAATGTGGCTAAAGTGTTGATTGCTGATGAAAGTGTGTTGTAAGCGGACTTCTGTATGTATATATACATATGTATATAATACACGATGTGTGTGTGTGTGTGTGGCACCTGTGGCACAGTAGTGTGCGGTTGCCCTGACTTGTGTCGAAGAGCCTTCTCCATAAGTGTTTTTCAATTAAGCATAGCTGCTTGACCTAACCGCATTAATGCGTTCGTTCATTTTCGCTCATTTCATATGCTGTTTCGCTCGTTGAAACTAATAATATAATTGCTGAAAATAAAAACAAGGCTTACTGGCTATTCAATATACCAGAGTTGACTACATGAAAGATGAGGAGATGTAGATGAAGAAAAGAGATTTATTGTGCTTTATAAAAGTTATTAGAGCTGGAGTGAAGAAGAGATATCAATTGCCGAATTAATCTGAATCAAATATAATATATATCGAATACGATTTATCTTAGCTCCGCCTTTAGATGTTCTGTTTAACTATTTCTTTAATCAACCGTGAACTTTTCAGTTGCTAATTCAAATCACAAATCATGATTGTCTGTGAATCTATTACCACGAAACATATTTACCTTAATATAAATATTTAAATAGGTAAGCAAATTAGAGTACTTCAGCTGGGGAACTAGAATCTAGTATAGGTATCCTAGGTAGGTCTCTGCCCCAAACACATACAATTACAATAGTTGGAATGACCTTAAGTGAGGAGTATTTGACGAGCGAATGTCTACCTCGCGCAGCAAAGAGTCTTCTTCTTCTCTCACATTTTGGAGGTAGATTTACCTAGGTATACTTATCCAGAAATATTTTCAATAAATTTGATGATATAACTTCATAAAATGTCAATATAAGACTTTTTTGTTACTTAGCAAAACATTTTTAACAAAATATTCTTAAGTTTCCTTGAGTCAAGTTATACTTAACAAAAAATCCTTGGGAAAACTATAAATATCTCTACTAAAAAATAAATTTGTAGCCTACGAGCTATATGATTGTCAAAAAAATGTTCAAGGGATTCATTCACCTTGAACAATAAAATAAAATAAATCTTAGATTTTACGATATGTCTGACAATTTATACTTGAAAGTCTAGACTTCAGTTTTAGAGATAGAGGGACATATGTATAAAGATAAATATATAGACAAGGATAGAGCTATATTGACTCATCTGTATATGCTTAAGCTCACCTTCTCTTGACACTCTTCCAGTCACTTTTTTTTTCCACCGTTTTACGTGTATTGTACTCAAATTTCGAATGATGCGACAATAATCAAAATAAGTGATGAATCGGAAGGAAAGAATGCCGAATAAACGGAAGAAATTCATATAGAGACAGACAAATAGACAGACACT
This sequence comes from Drosophila aldrichi, assembly GCA_035045965.1. Lineage (NCBI taxonomy): Eukaryota > Metazoa > Arthropoda > Insecta > Diptera > Drosophilidae > Drosophila > Drosophila aldrichi. Next base: position 159,734 of record JAWNOM010000555.1, read on the forward strand.
ACCATAAACCCACTGAGTACAGGGTGTCAGAAATTCGAGCAAACAATTCAGCTTACAGCTCTATTTTGATTACGGCTCTACTTCGATTCATGTTTCATAATTGTTAGCAAAACTCGATGCATGTTATTTTATACACGGCAGAGCTTAGCTCTCATTGTTGCTTGTCTATGCCGCAAATCCGACTGAAAGACATTCAGAACAACCCCACAGCACAAATTATGATTTCGATTCATGCCTCACATGTCGTGGCCTGATCCCACGCAAATCAATTGACAAGCTAAGGCCGTAGCCTAAAAGCCAGTCCAAAATGTTGACAACTGACACACGGAGGATAACATCGAAGGACACGCGCTTGAGCTGGATATGATGTGGATGTGGATGTGGAGACAAGACAAAGCCAAAGTCAGAGTCCCAAAATTGTTGACAATGACCAAATGGCTTAGCATCTCGGCTATTGTTACTAATGCGCTGGGAATACCTAGAGCCAGCTGCTGCGCCGCGTTCTGCCAAGAGGAGGAGGCCTTTTAACATCGTCAGCCTCCATTTCGAGCACGTGTCGCAGCATTGGAAAAAAGAGCATGCTACAGGACTGCAGGACAATTGCTATTGGCACTGGGCGCGTTTTTCAAGTGCGCCGGGATTTTGTTTAGAGCACGCGTAATTACAAACAAATAAATAACAGGGCCATAGCATAAAACCGCATAGGCATAGGCATAGACATCGCATAGGACACGTGGCGCTAATATTCCGACAGGGCAGAGCAGAGCAGAGCAGAGCGGCGCAAAGCAGTGCAAAGACCTGGCTGGATGCTGGGACACATCCCAGCGGAGTTGAGCGACGTTCGTTGAGCGTCGTGCAAAACGAGCAGAAAAATTGAATTATGCGCTTGCGGTGCTTCCCAACTGAAGCAGCTCTCAAGCCCAACCCGCACAGCTCCCACACCAACCTGAAACCCTCGACCCCTGTCGCTGCCCATGCCACGCCCAGCTGAGCAGTTGAAGTAACCGGCAATCGACAAATATTTTGTTATTTGCACATAAACATATTTATCGAGTTTGGGCTGCTCTGTTTGCAGTATAGTCGAGCAGGAGGAGGGAGTAGGGAGTGAGGAGTGGGGAGTGGGCAGCTCGCTGCACCCACGGGTGTTTGGTTTCACCCGTTCGCAGCTCCTTGGCTCTGTATGTTGGGTTTGAGCCTGTCAAAAATTGTGTAAATATGTTTGTCATTTCCACTTGCCTACGGCCCGTGCACTTAGCACTGGGCAAACAAACCCATATCCATACCCCGCCTCACCGTCCTCGCTGCTACCTCAACCCTCAAAACTGTGGGCTAGCGCACTTGTCGCTCACTCGACCAACCGTCCGTCCGTCCGTCCGGCCGTCCGCCCGCTGTCGCCCGCCCGCTGTCTGCCGCGTGCCGTTCGTTAGTTGTTCTTGTGTGGCTTTCCTATTAACGTCACAAGGGGTGCACCCCCCTAGCCAACCAGCCAGCCAGCACCCTACTAATGCTTAAGCGTATCGCTTTAGCTTGCTTGTTTCCTTCCTCGACATCCTTCCGCCGGGGGTTGCATTTTGTTGCCTTTTGCGCACGTAATTTGTCATAATGTCAACAAGCGAATGATGTCAAGATCGGCTATGAGCACAACTGGTTTGAGTGACGCTACAAATTTTGAAGCTTGAGATTTGATAAACAGGTATACAATGATTAGATGGAAAGAGGCTGGCAGTTCGACCAAGTCAAATGAATCAATTGAAAGTACCAGGTAATATGATGAATATACATGAGATCAGTGCAGTTACATTAAGGACAGATCTTATGTGAAAGTAGAGCAAGATCTTTCATCTTTCACAGAGCCCTTTTATGAAGTAAACCTCGGAATTTAAAGTTCGCTTTCAAGAAAGGACAAATGAATTGATTAGATCAGTTAAGGAATCAATCAGAAAAAAACAAGGAAACTCAGGAATCCAGTTGAATCAATCTTTTTCATTTGCATAGCAAGTAAATGAAACTAATCCTATACAACCCTAGCGCAGTCCAACTACATACAACAGATTTCTTGAGAAAGACCTATCAGTAATTTCAGTGTTCTGAGTTTTCTAGCCAATCCCTATTCCTCATCTTATTCATGGATTTATCAAACAATCGCCAATTGAAGTAAGACTAGAAATTTGGGAATTTATATTTGATATAGAGCCTACATGTATTGATAGGCAATTAGATAGACGGCCTGCCTGCTGCCACCAGACGTGTCATAGATCAACGACACCTCGTTGCTCAGCAGACTGCGCAGATCGTCCCGGATTGCCTGCACTTGTGACTCTGTGGCATTCGGCTCCAGGCCCACGTGTATCTCCTGAATGTGGTTGTTCGCACTGCGACGTCGCGTGCTCAGGTAGATGGAGCTGTCCAGGCTGAAGTTGCTGCCTGTGGCTGTTCGATAGCTGCTCTCCGTCGTATAGCCCGAGGAGCGGGAATCGGTCAGAAGGTGCCCGGCGCTCCCAATGGTAGAGGCACTGCCATTGTAATGGATGAGGGCTGGCGTTGTGGTTCCCGAAAACATTGTCATAGCAGACTCGGATGGATCCGTGGCCAGGCATGCCTCGCTGGCCGACTTGGGCACTATTTGCACCGACTGGCTGCGTCGCAGGAGCAAGCTGGTATGACTCCGCTCAAAGCTCGTGTCCGACTGGCTCAGCCGGACCACACCATGTTCTTCCTTGGCATTGAATAGAATCGTAAGCGACTTCTTCAACTCGACCTCATTAGATTGTGCGACAGGCCATGTCGAACTGTGCGGCAACGGCTGCGGTTCGACGGCTTCTCCATCAGTTCTGTCCATTCTTGAGTGGAGCTGGAGCTATGACTGGGAACTTGCAACCCAATTGCAATTCGGTTATGGTGCCGACCTCCTCGGTGAAATCCGTCTGAGTGCAGCAAGTGAAAGTCTTCTGCACCTTGGCCAGATCACAGCGAAACGCGTTGTAGGCAGCCCAATTCACATCGGACATCTGTGTGAATGTCAAATAGAACAAAGTTGTTAATGCTCTAGCCAAATATCATTAGTTGTCTATATGTTTGTTGCCTTTTACTGACATTATACTGGGCCGTACTTCCTTTCTCTTGCTTGCCACCGGAGTCCGAAAGTGTTTCCGTACTTGAATTCATAACTAATTATTGTTTCATTCAACTCACCCCTAACAAGCCATAATTTTGGGGCCTAAATAGTTACTCTACTACGAACAGCACAAATTTAGTGCAGCATTGCAAAATATATCATAACATATCTGTATATTTAAATATATATCAAAAGATTCTACTTGTACGACAGAATTTTCAAAGCATTTCAACTAATAGAATACTTCGAAAAGTTACATACATTTTATAAATGTTGATTATAAACAAAACAATATTATTCTAAAAAATATATAAATTTAATAAAACTAGAAAAACAATAAAAATAAAAGCTAAAATGGAAGGAGTACTGCCATAAATTTATGCAACAAAACAATTAAAAATACAATAAATATATATAGAAATATATTCATTCATTTTATCAATTGTTAGTAATGAATGAACAATGAAATGAACAATGAAAAAAATACCTAAAAAAATTTATATGAAATATACATTTCTTTGAATAACATTACAACAATTTATTTATTTAATTAAGAATATAGCAAATGTTAATTAGTAAACAAAACTAAGCAATGAAAAATAAAAGCATTAAACAATTTTTTCTTTAATTGAAGAAATATATTTAAATATCATTTTCAAATAGTAATAAGGGGGGGGAATAGTTAAAATATTATAATCATATATGAATAAATAATAAAGTAATATATGAATAAAATTTAACATATTATAAGGTTCAGTCAAAATGATAAGAAATATTTTATATTTTATGAAAATAAAAGCAAAATATTTATAATATGTATAAGACAATTTTACTAAAATAAAGTGATAATAAAACAGCCAAGACAAGATTAAAGATTTGGATTTTTCAAATTATATTAGAGGTAAATAATAATCAAATTTAGTAAAATTGCGAAATTTTTATATTAAACAAGTAAGAAGGCTCTAGTCGAGACTGCTCGACTAGGAGATACCCTGAACCCTACAAGTTGATATTCGAATCATGCTGCACTCCTTTTATGCACACATACATACACATGCATTCACACACGTATAAGCACCCGCTCTGCTAACTGCGCAGTAAGCAGCAATATTATAAGAATTTATTTGTTGAATAATTTCGTTTGTAGACATACAATCTTAATGAAATCATCATAATGTGTAAATGTATAATAAGTTAATCTGATTAAACTATGCGTGTTTGATTGCCCATAAATCAGTTTGTATGTCACAGACAGTCTCTCTATATGTCTGCCTGACAAAAGCAAGAGCTGACGAAGAACTAGAGATCATTTAAATTGTCTGCATATATGCAGCAGTATTAATTTGCTCTTTATTGTTGAGTAAAACGAAGCTGGAATGCTCATCAGCAGCAGAGAGTGTTCTTATTGCTCACTTGAAGATCGACTGCAACGATGTCTACCTGGCACCACGCTCAACATTTGAGAGCGACTGAGGCTTTGAGTGAACGTCGCCCTATATAAAGGGCAGCAGCTGCAGCATTTCTTCAGTCGTCCAGAACTGGTGGGGATCGGTCAGTCGTGCAGAGCAGTAAAGTGAAGTGGTATGTGCTAAGCATTAAATAAATACTTGGAGCAAATACTAAGAGGAAATACTAAGAGAAAATACTAAGAGGAAATACTTAGAGGAAATACTAAGAGGAAATACTTAGAGGAACTAAATTTCAAGTCTCTAGTCCTTTTACTTTCTGACATCGATGTGTTCAGATATACAGACAGACATACAGACAGACGCGCTGGGCTAAATTGATTCATCTCGTCGTTCTGATCGAGCATAATATATACTTTTATGGGGTTTCCCTCTGCCCGTTACATACTGCGGAGTCGCTATAAACCGGATTCTTTTTACTGAAAATATTTTAATACTATAACAATCGTTGTTAATGATGATGATGATGATGAGCCCTAATCAGCTTATTTTAATTAAGCAATTAAGTCATCAGACTTTAGCTCTTAACGTATGATAAGTTATGGAGACGACGAAAATACTTTGACATAAAATAAAAGAATTTGTCGGAAATTTTGTTGCTTCAATAGAGGGGTATAAATATATATATATTCCTCATAATAAGTACTTAATGGAAAGTCGCCTATTAAATGAATTGACATGATTGAAAGTTTATATGATTTCACTTATAATACCTCCACTTTATTTTTTTTTTTTTTTTTTTTTTTTTGTAAAAATGTTTATATTTTATTAACCAGCTCTCTGCTACCATAGTGGCAACTTAATCTAGTTTTAAATTAAAAATAATAACAAAGAGATCTAAGATATAGATTTAGATTATAAATGTACATATATATGTGTTAATATTATTACTATTATTATTATGCTACTTTTTTTTTTTTATATTATTTCTTTTCTATTTTTATATTTGTTTACATTTTATAAGATTATCCTTTTAGGAAGATCCGTTGGGTGGCACTTTTTGAGGCGTCTCTTCCTCGGCTTGGCAGTTAGCCGTCTGGCTAGTGGATTTCTATGGCTGTCAAGACGTTTGAGATATCTTGCCGAACATGATTGTAGGACATCTCCCACCTTTGGTACCTTTAAATCCTTTTCGATGTCTCGCGTTCTCATATACCATGGAGCATCGCATATTCGTCTCAGTAACTTTGCTTGGGCAACTCTAATTTTATTTAGGTTTGCTTTGGATGCAATGCCGTATATTTCCAGGGCGTATCTCCATATAGGGCTTAGAATGCTCTTGTAAATCAAGGTTTTGCTATGTAATGATAGCTTGTTTTTTGGAGCGAGAAGCCACGTCATCTTTCTGGCTTTCGCCATTACTGAATGCCGTACCATCGTAGTATGGGCCCTAAAATTTAGTTTCCTGTCTAAACCTCCACTTTAAGATGTAGGAAATAAGCCTTAAGTTTCAGATCGAAGTAAACTAAAATTCTTCTTTTTATAGGAATACATTATTCGTATATTGCTAACCCGCCCAGTTTTGGCTTGGGTCAAAAGGACCTCTCGGATTTCTAAGCCTCGGCAGCTCTCCTTTGAACGGATGCCTTTTTAGAGGATTTCGCGCATTTTTCATTGCTAGGCCAGAACAACAAATGAAAATACATTAAAAAATAAAAAAAAGCAAGATGGGCCTTGGGCTTGGAGCCAAGTTGAGAAATCAGTTGATGTTGTTATTGTTATTGTTGCTGCTGGTTTTTCGGTTGTTCGTTTATTCGTTGTTTTCCATGGCGTCCACATAAATCATTTTTTGCTCGGACTGCCTGCTGCATATTTCATGGCGGTTTGTTTGCTCCACTCCTGAAGCGGGGAACGAGACAGCTTGGCTCAGGGGGACGGCGCTGGGCGCTTAGAATCGACGACAGCTCTTTGACTAGGCTGCCTTTGCTGGCAGGTAAGGTTAGCCAACTCTCCCTGCTTCACTACAGCCCCAACTCCCCCCTCCCTCTCTCTCTCTCTCTCCTCTGTCACTTCTGCCCCGCTTTGCGAACATTTCTGTTTGCTACTTTTTTTTTTTTCTTTTCTTCACTCATTCCTAATTTTTATACCTGAACTTGAAATGGGATGGGTTGAGGATCATGGAATAGTTTTTTTTGTGGGGATGAGGAGTGATTGTGTGTTGTGTGTGTGTGTGTGTGTGTGTGTTGTGTGTGTGTGTGTTGAGGGATTGAGTGAGAGAGAGTGAATTTGTTGGATCGTGTTTGGTGAGTTTATTTTTTTCGATATCTTGATTCTTTTTGAGATAATGATTTTTTTGTTTTGTTTTGAGATTTTATAGAGTGTTGATTTGTTGTGTATACTTGATGGATATTTGTTTTAGATTTTGGATGTGAATGTGTTTTTGAGTGTGTTGGTTTTTTTTGATTGAGTTGATTGTGTTAAATGTTTGTGGGGGGTGTGTTTGGGTGAGAGGGAGTTTGGGTGGGAGGTGTGTATGTATGTGTGTAGAGTGGATGATTAGATATCAGTTTGGAGGGTTAGGGTATCTTAGTGACAGTTATGATTTTTGTTTTTTTTCGCCAACCTTCCTAAAACAGCATTTCGTGCCAAGTAGGAGGGAGCAAGCGAATGTTTAACTTACGTTAAGTAAATAATGGGGCGTTCATATGACATTGCCAGGAGGGGGCGGGCGGAGCTCTAAGAGAGGGCGTAGGCCAGGAGAGCTCATATGCCTCACCTACCCATCTCTATGTAAGCGAGTATATTTCGATGAGTGTATGTCTGTATGTGTGAGTGTGTTTGCAGTCACTGTTTACTTCCACAATTTCCTTTTTGCTTAATAAAATAAAATATGAACGAACAAAAAAATACAAAAAATCACAAACACAAAATCTTCTGCAGTCAAGAGTCGCAAAAGCCATTTGTGAAGCTGGAGCAGAATTTCTAGCTCCAGTGGGTATAATAGAGCCATGGTCTTAAATAGTTAACTAGAACATCATAATTTACTTTAAATTTGTATATATATATATTAAATTTTGTGAAATTTAGTATTTAAATGTAATTATATTTAAGTTTATTCTACTGGAGTCACAAAATTAAAATTTATTATTTGCAAAAACTTAAAAAAATCTAAATTTTTGATAAATATGTTACTTCAATTCTAAAACCTAAATTAAATTATTAAAATTATTAATAAATAAAACAAAATTTTTTAACTAATGAAGGCTATAGAAAAATACAAAAAATTAACTTTACAGATTTTAAAATTTAAATTATTTTTATAATTCTATTATTTTAATTATTAATAATTTATATTAATTATTATTATTATTTAGAATTTAAAATGTGTATGTAAATATTATTATTATTTATTATTATTCTTATTATATTTAATATTAATATTATTATTTTTATTATTATTTAAAGTTAATGAATTTTTGGACACCACAAAATTAAAATATCTTAAAAAATGCTGTATTCAAATTTATTTATAAAAACCTATTTACTTTCTATAATACTGAGTAAATTTTACTCTTTCCGTTGCTATACAAAATAAATTCACACTTTGCTTATCTTGATCATAAAAGCAACATTTTTGAACTATGTGAACTAATCCACTGTGATTTGTTGCTATGCAAACATATTTGGGGCCACTGTGCAATCGAAATGAAAAATTCAAAATTTACAAAGAAAACACAAATATAAACAGCAGAAGCACAAAGGCAAATGCTTTAATGTTGGCTTCCACTGCAATGGCTAGAGCAAGCAGTGGGACAGGGACAGAGACAGAGATGCCACCAGAATGGGAGAGTGAGAGGGCGAGGTAGAGGGGAATCTCCCTTGAACACGTAGCAGCTGGCTAAAAAAGTGCCGAAGGAACAAAAATGGGGTACGCGTACAAACTGGATACGCGTCGTTCATGTATGTGTGTGTATGTGTATGTGTATGTATATGTATATGTATGAATATGCTTCTATGCAAACAATATCCCGCAGCGAACTTTATTAAATTACACGATTTTGACAGTTAAGCAGCAACAGCAGAGAGCAGAGACCAGAGAGCAGAGCTCTACGTCTCCTGTTGTTGTCTTGTGTATGTATGTGTGTGTGTGTGTGTTGTTACCAAGTGAAAATCATAATTTTTTCTTATATTTTATGTAATACTCTTGAAGCTGCAGAAGAGCAGCAGGCTCTCCGTCCACTCCTGCTCAGCCAGCCCTCCTGCTCTGCTCTTAGCTGCGCTGCGAGCAAATTTCCCCTCCTCTTCTCACTGACAGACATTTGCGTTGTCTGGCAACGCTGACGGTATTCCTTTTTGAGTATTCCTTGGGGGCCGGTTTAGGCAAATAGAAATGTTCTTCTTTCTCTTGGCTGGCAATAAGAAATAAAATAAAGTCGAAATCTTGGCAATTGCGCGATTCACTTATGGCCGGGAGCGGTTACCAACTTTTATCATTCCGCAATTAGCGTGGCCATGTCTGCTCCAGAGCAGCGCTTATCGCTACGCAGTCGTAGTCGAAGTCGCAGTCGCAGTCACAGTCGGTAGTCGGGTGCGGGTCAAAAACTTGCCAGATACTTCTCTAACAAGCCGCTGTCGCTGCCGCTGCAGCTGCCGCCGCTGCCAAACGGTAAATATTTGTACACCGTTTCACTCGATACCTTGAAAAACGGGACAACAACTGCGGCGATAACGTCTACACGGTTACCCTATACCAAAGACTGTCTATATGCTTGTATGTGTGTAGGTAGGTATATATATCTATAAAAAGTGAGCGTGTGCATTCTTTTCTTACACTATAATAAGTACAGGGCATATAATAGGATATGCCAGACTAAAAGGAGAGCTTCACACTCAAAAAATAATATATGTATTTTTCCATTATTTCAATATATATTTTCCATTATTTACAGAATATGGAATAACTCGGCTTATATTACAGTTTTTACAATGATCTTAAGTTTTAAAAACCTATGAAACTTAAGCATATATGTATATTATAGAAATTAAGACTAGAATATATTATATTAGACTTTCAACTTTACAAGAAAAAGTTGTTGAAAGGTTTTTTAAAAAATAAATGAAATTTATAGTCCGAATTATAGAACTGAGACACACATTTCTCTATAAATATATATTCTTTTGCACTCATCATGCCCCATTAGTAGTCATTTCCAATGGATACAATGGCATAAAAATAGAGAGCGCTTGTTTAAGAACCCAGTAAAAAAGTCTATGTACCAGACTCATGTTTTTTTTTTTGGGCCTGGGAGCATGTTCGATTCAGTTATCTATGATAGTCGCACTTAAACGGTATGGTACAAGATTTGCCCATTGAGACGAGACATGCGCCTATAAGAGAAAAATATCAGTGTTTACATTGGCACCACGTACCATAAATGTTTTCGATAAGAAGCAAAAAAAAAATACAACAAAAACATGCCCAGTTTTTCCGACCGATCTCCATAGAGATGATGTGCAGCTTGCATCGATGGTTTATATAGTAAAGATATATGTAGGTGAGACTGGTATAAAGACAGTAACTGGGCAAGTTTGGGGTAACAGACCGCTGCCTAGTGTTAAATGAGGCCTATTAGCATCTGCGAATTCTTTTCATGTGCAACCCTCGCTGGCTGGCTGGCTGGCTGACTTTCAACTCCCTCCCACTCGTAGAGCCTTTTTATCCTTTATGCATTTTCTGCCATTTATGCCTTTTATGCTATCTGAGATTATTTTCCACATCGTTTTGTCCATTGTTCGGGTCTATCTAAACAGGTGGTCCCAGCATGTGGCCGAGCCGCTGCATTCGCAAATCTTTTTGTTTGATCCACCCTTCTACTTCTTTTCAGCTTCCTTTTTGTTGTCGTGTTGTTCTTGTTGTAGTGTTTACCTTTCAATCAACAATGATATATTTAAATAATCATATATGTATATTATATACATACATATATACGTATATGTATGTGTGTCTGCTTACACAAAAAATTAGCGAGTTTTGATTCCAGTCGACCGCAAATTATGTTTTTGGTAATTTTATTTAAGCAGGTGTGCTAATTGCGACTCCTCCTCTGCCCTGCTCTTTGCAGCTTTAGATTTGCTTAGAAGAGAAATTCATATTTCGCATTGTGTCATTATAAAACAATCGAATTTTCGTTATGTCAATAGTTAACAATAATCGCCGTGATTACTTAACTTATCTAGCACCCGTAGTTGGAGTGATTCGACTTTAGGTCTTACCCTTCACGAGAGCCCCATCAAGTGGCATTTCAAGCAGCAAAATACTACAAACGATTTTATTTATTGTTTCTCGATCTCATAGCTAAAGCTATTGAGTGCTCCACAGGCAGACGCAATGGGCTCTGAGTGTAGAAATCTGTTTGATTACGGAACTATAAGTCAGCTAGTGCGAGCAAGTAGGTTGGTACACCCAACTTTAATATACCCGTACTTTAACTTGGCTTTTTGTTGTTATCGATAACATAGCTAGTCACATTATTGCTAAAACTTATGTGTTATCGATAAATAATATCCAATTCAATTAGATCTATTTCTATACTTTACCTACTATCAAAATCTATTTTGCATTGATTAAAAATCACTTTAATCGGCTATCGATACAGTTTTCGATCAACAATATATTACATATAAAATAATTAAAATTGTTATAATGACGTATTTTATTTGTAATGCGGAAAACCAAAATAATTTGGAAACTTATCAATTGGCTAAGAATCGACAATGAATCATCAAATGAACGGAAACTTATATACCCTATAAGAAACCACGCCAGCCGACAAATACTTATACGCGAAATCTATACATAGTGTGCTTACGGTATGACCAGAGCTGGCAGATTTGCTTCATTGTATTGATATGATGCAGCAGTTGAGGCACTTCGATCGGCTTATCAGGCTATCAGGTAGATAAGTTAAGGTCCCTGTATTTCAAATAGATAAGTGTCACTCTTCGAAAACGCAAACACCTAAACAAACTACGCACACGGGCCAGATCTGAGATTCGTAACTCCCAGCTAGACAGTTTCGATTGTTAAGTAAAGAACCCGTCGAAAGTTCTAAGAGCTTGCCGCCCCGTTTATGTTGTGGCTTATGCTATTTACACTAGATGTTGAACTACTTTCGCTGCACTACGAACACTTGAAAATGTCCAACTAGAGTTGTATAACTGGAAGCACGATCCGTGCAGTGCCTGGGCTCTAAGGTGTAAGCGGTGAGCTTAACACACTGAAGTGCCATATAAATGTGGCACTGATTGCGCTTGGAGTAGCTGTAAAGGCCTGCTACTTGGATTTAAGTCAAATATAATCGTTTATTAAATCTTAAGTAAAGTTATTTAAGCACTTTGATCACACCGACCCTCGAAGCTCTCTCTCACTCTCTCACATATCAGAACTCATAGTTGACCTAGTATAAGAAGTAGGGGAAGGGCACGGCTAGATAAAGAGCCGCTGTACGATAAGACTAAGGCAAACAGTAGCCTTTGACCACATTTTAGAAACTCTTATTTGGTTTATTGCAAAATTAATTTTGGTGACGTTTCAGGTATTATACATAATATTATTATCCAATAGATTGGATAAAGAATGCCGAAAAGTTGGAGAGTTTTTTACTACTGACTGCTTTTTTGCAGATCATTAGGATATCATAAAATAATAATCTATATGAATATATTTTTTGATTCCCTAATAAGTTAGCATGTTAGGATTTATGGTGATATAAATAAATTTATAGTTTAAAATTTATTTTTTAAATTAAAATTAAATTATCCATTCGCCAAATGACTCAGCTATGACATTAAAACGGATTGCATTCTTTAGTCTCTACCTTCATCATGACTAGACTGACATTAAGAGTAAAAATAAGTGACAAGAACTCTAACTTTTAAAAATGTAATAATTATGTACTTTATATACTTAATACTTTTTTATCTGTAGAGAAGCTTTATGAAAAAATATACTATATATCAATATATATTGATTATTGATGAACATGGATTGATTTTGAACATTCAATCCGTAGAGAAATAAAGTTTACGTCTTTTAAGATTTGCCAAATATTAGCCACACCCAAGAAAGAAGAAGAGTCGGCCAATATCATACTCTGATATGATGAAAATGAAGCTGCAATTGGAATAATGCTATCCTTAAGGTCTTCCACACTTTACCCAGCTAGTTTCATTCTTATAAACTCCTGTTAGCCAGTACACTGAAAGTGTAGGCAAATTTAAATTTAGGTATACAAATCCAAAAAAATACTGAATCCGACATCTCATAGAGAAATTCAACAGACTATTTAATTGGCTTACTTATAAGTGTTCGCCTTCGGACTTATTTATGTGCATGATCTACATATATTGATTTGTTCAACTGCATTTTCACCATTTCACAAGGACATTTCCATGGTCGTCGTAAGTTATCTATGGAACGAAACGAGAGTAAAGCAAAGCTAACAAAAAATGGAAGCTCCTTAAGCTCTTTCAATGGAACTCCATAAATTCTGAACAAAAATCAAAAGCTGTTAAATAGATAAATGGTTTTATTTACAAAATGCATGACACCACCTGCCCATCCCAGACTGAGGCTGAGACTGCTGTCGAGTCCAAGGAGCAGTTCGGACTGGCTGACTTGAGCGTATGTCGCAAATTATGCGATGCGCGGTGAAAGCGTTCAATGAACAAAATGATTTTATTGCATGCGGCCGGCTAAGCCCGAAAAACCACTCAAAACCATTTGGCCATATGTTGCCATTTGTGACAACAACTGCAGCGGGCACGACACAGCGGAATTGAAACGAAACGGAATGGAATGGCCAGTGGTTTGGGTAGTTAGCAGACAGAGAGACAGAGCGACAGACAGAGTGGGAGAGCGAGAGCGAGAGCGTGAGTAGATGCCGTTGTCGTTTGTTGTCGTTAATGCCCAATGGGTGGCAAATTGTTTTTTATTATCGGGCGGGCCGAGGCAGCTGCGACCCCTCTCAGCTCTCGGCTGGGTTGGTGTGACAACGTGGGGCAAAGGAGTTAGCATAAGCTCGTCCGTCCTCTGGCTATTGTCGATTGCGTGAATAAAACTTTAATGGAACGACACAAATCCCATCGGTTTACCCCGATGCTGCTATTGCTATTGCCCTTGTGCTTGTTGTTGTTGTTATTGTTGTTGTTCTTAGCGTTTCTAATGCCAACTAATTGAGTGCGAAAATGCCGTCAGTTTTGCGAGAAGTTTTCCTCCGCTTTTGTTTTTATGATATTTTATGTGAGCATATTTGAAGCCGTTGGCAATCAGACCCACGCACACACACACACACACACACACACACACACGAAAGTGAGTCACAGAGTGCACTCAAAATGCAAGCAGTGTGGAGCCTGGGGAATGCCAGAGAGGTGCAGAGAGATGGAGCGAGTGTTTTTGTCCACATTTGGGAATTGAGCTTAAAAAATGCCTGCAAATGGCTTTTAACAGTACGTGTGCATACATACATATATACATATATACATATGTGTGTGTGTGTGTGTGCACTTTTATGTGTGCATCATGGCTCTGGACTAGACTGTCACGTAAATAGTTGATGGCCGGCCATTGCACGTCTCCTATTTCTGTGGAATCTCGACTGAAAACTTGCAGCTAAGTAAAATTTATAGCCCGCTTCGAGGCGCCGGGCACGTGACCATGCAGCAATGATTATTAAACTGCGCTTCCCATATATACCGCTGAGATTGAAGTGCATAATAGATACACATATACAGTGAAAGGGAGGAAGACAGATACATATATGCAGCAATCAACAAAATTTCAAATAAAATTCTTAGCTAAGCAAGAAATTGAAGCTTGTAAATGTTTAGATACACTATATCTATCCATGGTATCTATCTACTATATTACTATTAGTGATAAAACCAAGAGAATTTATGTTCTACACATGTAATTCGTAACTGGTTAAAGCTTGAACACAATAGAAAATCAACGATATTTAGGGGAAATCGTAATGATCCATGATATATGAAAACAGTGAAAAGAATATAGCAATTCTAAAGATGGCCGTGATATTTTCAACGTCTTCAAAATACTAGACATATAGGCTACACATAGGTCTCCCTATAATATCTATATAATATAATAATAATAAATAATATATAATAATATAATAATTATATATGTATATTATAATAATATCTATATAATATCTCTCTATAATATGTCCAATAATAATTGATGAAGTATTTGTAAATATTAAAAATAATAATTCCATATATGTTTAGCCAATTCTATGTATATATCATATTTTAAACGCAAAACACTTGTTAAATAAATAAAAATAAAAATAATAATAATATTAATAATAAATAAATGAAACTGACGAAAACATTTAGGTTAATTAAATCATAAAAAACGAAATATTTCTAAATTATTCGACTATTTATTTTAGAAATATTTCGTTTTTTATGATTTAATTAACCTAAATGTTTTCGTCATTTTCATTTATTTATTATTAATATTATTATTATTTTTACTCACGCTGTACACTAAAAAAAATAACAATAATAATAATAAATAAAATAATAAATTTTTCTATAGGATGATAATTTTAAATTCCACTCCAAGCACAATTATTCCCAGCTAGTTGACTCTAAAATTGCATTTCGCATTTATTTATTGTAATTATTGTTGTAGAGTTTTGTTATACAAAGCGCATAGTTTAAAGGTAGAAATGCCGTCTAACCAAATTGGCAAGTAAGCACAGTCTCGTCCCCCCCAATCAAAGGGCAGCCAACCCCAAGTGCAACCCTTAGGCAAGTCTCGCTCTCCCGCTCACTCCCTTTCACGGATACACTGCGGCAATCTTTCACCCTCTATAAATATGGCGACGTCCATTTTTGTGGCTGATATTTCAACAGCAGCAGGTCTCTGGTCCCTGGTCCCTGGTCTCTGGCTTTGGGCTCCCCATTAACTCAACCGTTCGGCGCCATCTTGGCTTCATCAAACGCACACAAAAGCCCATAAGGGCAAAGCCAAGATAATGGTAGCCAGGCAGCAAGGCAGCCTGAAGCACTGAAGCACTGAAGCACTGAAAGCACTGAAAGCAGCAGCAGCGGCAGCAGCAGCTCAGCTTGATTCAGGCAAATAAAATGGGCACCAAACGAAGTCGTTAGACCAACCGCCTGCCCTAACCACCCCCAGTCACTTAGCCACATCCACGCCCCACGCATCCTCCGACCCCGACCCCGACCACCTGCACCTAGATAGAACGTTCTCTGTATCTGTGTGTGCTTGCGTGTGTATGTCTGTGTGTGTGTGTGCAAGCGCGCTTCAAAAGAAAATCACCCCAAGTGTGTATTTTTATAGAGACCGCAATAAACCTTTTTCTTTGCCGAGTCGTGAAGCGCTTCGATGAATGTGAAAAGGTTGCTCCCTGAATCCGTATTCCGTATACGTTCAGCCTCTGTCTCTGCCACTGACTCTACATCTGCCTCGGCTCGTTTGATGAAGTTCCAGTTCGAGACACAATACACTTGGCACGAGCAAAAAAAATTCAAGCAATGCTTTAATATGGAAATGCATGACTAGAAGATACCCCATGTGACTTACTTCTTTACATAATATATAGCATAGATCTCTACTTATGAGAGGCATATGTAGGGCTAAGTAAAAATGAAAATTTTTAGATTTCATGTATTGATTATAGAAATTTAAATACCAAAATTTATAACTCTAGCATTTCAACTTTTCGAGTTTTGTCTAAAACAAATCAGATTGTCAGTATCGAGTCCTAGCATTATTAAGGGAATGCATTGAAATAATGAGATAAACAGTTTACAAAAATATCTATGTATAAGCCTATGGATTTTTATAATTACTCTGATTCATGTCTGCAAATGGATGGACAGAAGAATATGCCCTGCCTATTCACTTTCGATGGGTATGCAAAAAAAGAAAATACTTGCTGCAGCCGTTGCCCATTTTTCTTGGCCTGGCATAACCATAAAGGAGGCCCGATTGATGGTCGTAGCATTCAAAATTGGAGGCGGATAACCATGTGCTCCATATGCTGCTGGGATGCGAGGCGAGGGCTGTGCCATGTCATCGTCGACGTCGACGTCGACGTTGTTTTTTTGCTCTGCTTTATAGCGCCCGGTCAAGGGTGCTCTGGTCAGCTAGCTTGACGCTTGAATGGCTGCCAACGAGTGCGCGCCTTTTGTTTGGCCAGCAGCAGCACAACAAAAAAAGCTAGCAAAAAATACAAAAAAAAAGCACACACACACACATACACACAGAAAATAGGAAACAAAAGCAAAGAATTACAACAAAATAAAAGAGCGAACAAAATGCTTTTTGCAAAGTAACCAAAAGCGAGCGTAAAAATAGAAAATTGAAAATAGAGAATGTGTGGCGGTGCCCATTGTTTAATGGACGTCAGCTGGAATGTGCGCCAGAAATTGAAAAGTTATTGTGCTGTACGTCCACTAACCAGCCACTGCACTGCCACAGCCGCGGGGCGTGGCATAGTGGCAGTGGGTGCGAGAGAGCGGAGCAGGGGCAGGTGGAATCGTATTGTCGTGACAAGCTGCTACTTATATACAAGCATAGATGTGCCACAAGTACGGGTTTTTGTGCCAAGCGCGCAAATTGTTGAACTAAAATATTTGACAGTTAATTTTTGGTTTGGCCGCTGCCTTTTTATATACAAAAGTTTTGCACAATAGCCAAAAAAAAGAGAAGGTATTTTATTTTGCTGAATGCTGAATGCAAATAGCTTAACCATAGCAGTGAGCTTTTGCGAGCGCTAACGCCATGTCTTGCAAAAGCTGATTGAATTCAACTAATACACACTCTGTCCCTCTCTCTCTCTCTCTCTCTCTCTCTCGCTTGCTTGCGCTCTTGCACTTATTCACTTTGCATGCAATTCCTTTGCACCACGCTCGACCGCAATTAAGAAATTACAATGCCAAGAGAGAAAAGCGCAGTAATGTATCCACAAAAGCTCAACGAGCCAGGCAGGCAGGCAGGCAACAACAACAACAACAGGAAGTGTGCGAAGAGCAAGAATCACATGCATAAAGTAAATTATAATAGGCATAATAAAAACGAGGCAAAGACCAAGCGACAAGTAACGGCGTTTTGTTGCCATTTACTTTGCCCTGCACGTGTATGTGTGTGGGTGTGTGGGTGTGTGCCTGTGTGTGTATGTATGTTGGTGTAACTGTGTGGTAAGGCCGTAAGTGCTTCGTGCGGAATTAAAAGCAAACGCATTAAAAGGTGTCCAAAAAGAATTTCACCTTGGCAAAGGCACAGGCGACAAAGCACGGCACACCGCAGCAACAAAATGGCGCAGCTGCAGATGGCGACAGATTCTCGTTACACACACACACACACACACACCAACGCAGCTATAACTGTTACGAGCAACGGCAATGGCAACGGCAACAAGCAACATTTTTAATTATGAAACACTAAAAGTGGCAAAGCCAAAGTGCAACGCGTACAAGAAGAGGGTGCTGGGCGTGGGCTGTGGGGCGTGGGGCGTTGTGCTTGGGGTCGCTTTGGCCAAGCTATTAACTTAAACGCCTTTTGCCGTTTAATGGAAATGAACCTCGTCGTGGCAATGGGCAGTTATCTGGTTAAGACAACGATGGGTAGCTGCTGCTGCTGCTGGTGTCTGCCGACACGCGCAGGTGTTTAGTCCGACCCTCTTAACCGTTAACGGTTAACGGTTATGAGCACCGTGCAGAGCAGAGTTCGTGTTAACATGGCCTAATTGTGGCGTGGCAAGGGCCCACATGCTGTACTTGGTCTCCATATTACTCTGCAGACTACAAGTACACCGAGTACAGGGCTAAAACGGAACTCCTTGGAGTGCCGGCATGGGGTGGTGGTGTGGCAGTCTATGACCATATTGAGTTACTGCAGTTGCGTTAATTGCAGGCACGTGTGCCGCACAAGTGAAACGTTTTGACACGACCCGCCAAGTCGGGTGCGAGACTCGCGCCTCTTGTAGGGCCTCCTCGAAGAGTTTCACCCTGCAAATTGTATGGAAACTTAAGAAGCATCTAAGCCGATCGTCGGGCCGTGTGCCACAACTCTGTTCCAACGGGCGCGGCGAATTTCCACGCAGCTACAATTTCGCTGCGTGCAACGGTACCAATAATTGATATCCATCCGCTCGCAGGGCTCAGCACGCAGCACGAGGCACGCAGCGGTGTGCGTGCAGCAACCCAGTCGCGTGCGACGCGGCTGAGCACTTACGTCCCTGTTGACCGCGAGGCAAACAAGCTACGCATCAACGTTGTTTGCTATAGTTGAAAATAAGTTAGATTAAACGAAATGAACAGTAGAGAAAATGCACTTAAGTACATACATATGTATGTGTATAAATGTCTCGTATAATCAAGCCAAAAATAAATTTTTTAATTAGATTGACAACTCGGTTTTTATTATTTTATTCTAATATGTACGTATGCATTGCTGAATGTAAACACATAAACATAAACTTACATACATACAATAGAGAGAGTAATTGAGAGCAACAGCACAATTATGTAGTGAGCGCGAACATAAAATGGCGACATTCATCTACGATCGCACTCTGGGCCTGGCACGTAAAGAGCAGAAAGAGAAAAGGAGAAAGGAGACACAAAGCTGAAGTGGAACGTGTCGCATAAATTGTTTGCGCTCAATAACTCTGTTCTAGTTTCCATTTGTTGCGTGGGTTGCTCTCCACTATCGATGAGCGATTTGTTCAATTGAGCGACTCAGAGAACTAAATAAGGAATTCATAATTGATTGCACAGTATGGAACGTTCATAAGCTGTGGAGCTAACTGAACTAAAGAACACAATTTATGCTTATTACGCCAGCACTATAATTCCCATCACTAATACGCAGTGCTGTTAGCAATAGCCCAACTGCTTGGCTCGTTTCTAGTTTCATGGCGCTAGTTTTTATTGCGGCGTTTACTTTACTTTCACCATAAGCCGCAGCAACAATTTGAGTGCCAATACGCATCAATCGATGTGGATATCCATATCATCAAACAGACACACACACGCTCACACCCTAAACATAAATACAAACAAAGTTAAGTGCTGTCCATGGGCTGTGCAACAGTTTGACTGAAGCTGAGCTGAGCTGAAGTTGAAGCTGAACCGTTGAAAACAGTTTTCAAAGTCGCGTAGTTTACTGAGTTACGAAAATGTGGCAGGGGTTGCTGCTCAGGGGTTGCTGCTCAAAATTGATTAAGGTCATTATGCAGCCGGGTAGCGTCGAGCTGGGATCGAGAGTTGCGAGTTGCGAGTTGTGTGCAACGGGCAACGGGCAACTGGCACCGAGCACCAAGCACCAAGCACCGACTCACTGACACTTAATCCCAGCGGCATAATCAGCAACATATTGTAGCAAAACCTTCTTCACGCTGCCATAAAAAGTAGCAGTTTTGTATTTTCGAAATTTTACACCCCGCATGTGGAAGGGAGAGCGCAGACGATGGGGCAGGGGTAGGGGCTGGATAACGGTGGCAGAGGTTAAATGCCAGGGCTCGACTCTCGGCGAGCCTTTGCCAGAGTTTTATGGCTTACCCACTTTTGTTGTACAATAAACCTGGCAACGGCTGTCTGCACTCGCATAGGAGTGCCAACTCCACTCGCTCCACATTCGCCTATTTGGCTGCCATTCGCCGTTCGCCATTCGCCATTCGCTGGGTGCGGCTCGCATTATTCATGAGGTCAGTGGTTGGGCTTAAACCCTTGCCAATGGCTTGCCGTTGCTTCAAGAAATATTTTGCACAGCTGCTGCCAGGCAATCAACAAACTCTCCTCTCTCTCTCTCTCCCCACCTGCCGCCCACCTGCCGCCCTCCTTCGCTGTCTCTCTCGCTGTCCAAGATCCCACTTCAAAGGACATCAAGAACAAATGAGCAGAGCCTCAAGACTAGCAACAAGTGAATTAACGTAAAACCTGTGCACCACTTAACTATACTCACCACCCCTGGCCTTACACCCCCCTCCCCCGCAGCCGGCTGGCCACATTAAAGGTGTCTCACGCCCCTGGAAACGTTGCAAATGTTTTTATTACATTAAAAGCATTAAACGCTCCACATTAACGGTATGTAGAGCAAAATACCAGCGAGTCGACAGGCGGAACAATAAAAAATATTTGAGTAGACTTCCTTCAGTCGCTCTCACCCTACCTCCTGGTAAGGATGCAGGCAAACCAGTCAAGCCACACGACAGCACAGGACACAGGACACAGGACACACCAATATGTCATCAATGCCAACGAGGAAACTCGAAAGCTAACCCTCCTCTCGGTTGCCGAGGGTTATTCTCGACAAACGACCACGCAGTGGGGTTTACTCTAAACAAACAGCGGGATTTCGTCATAACTGATACGGTGCTGGTTCCGATATGCTGACGTATTTATATGTACAATTGGCACTCATTCTGATATATGTTATACAAAATATAGTAAACTAATTGGGCTAAGTTCTCTATGAGTTTTTGTTTTTTTTTTTTTTTTTAAGTATTTATATAAGGTTTTCCTTATATATTAATCTGATTTATGTGTCAATTTGTAATCATAGTACTTAAGTTTTGTGTATTCAGTTACGATTTTACTTTTACTTGAAAATTGTTATATAAAATATATTATTTATATATTATATATATTATTTGTATTATTATTTGTATAAAATTATCGGTACTTCTTTTTAATATCTATTCACATAAAGTCATAAAAATGATACTTTGCTCTGGTTGGTA
This sequence comes from Drosophila aldrichi, assembly GCA_035045965.1. Lineage (NCBI taxonomy): Eukaryota > Metazoa > Arthropoda > Insecta > Diptera > Drosophilidae > Drosophila > Drosophila aldrichi. The sequence continues at coordinate 181,054 of JAWNOM010000555.1, forward strand.
TTTAATAATCCGTTAGTTCTAAAACTTTTCCTTTCTAGCTCTTGAAATTTTTTACGATCATAATGTTTATTAAATTAATCTAAGGAATCGCTTAAGTTGTATCTTTACCTTTCTGATTGAGATGTAAATAAGTTTTACTCCTTTGGTATAATCAAATATTATTATTTATAAATTTATTTACAATAGGCAAACACATAACATACACAAATTTTTTCAAAATTCTCTTATTTTATGATTTGTTTCAATCTTATAAATCATTTACACTAATTATTAAATATATTCTTATATTATATATTCTTACTTTAAAATAATAGAGTGGTTTTACTTTCATGCATTAAAACTGATGTCTTGGTACGCCTTTCTATGCGATTCTCATAAATAAATGCATTGCTTTAACTGCAAGTATAGAATACTATGCAAATATGGAATACAGCCTCAGTCTGCGTCGCCTCATTCGTATGCTTGATGCATATTTGAGTACGTATTTATTTGGCTTTGCCCACAGTGCTTATTTGTTTGCTATAAGCAGGCCGTAACTTGACTTTATCAGAGCGTCGAATATTATGCCAGTCGAATATACGTAGTGCTCGAGCACCACCCACCCCGCAGCGTCTTTTGTTTGACTTTGTTGAATTGATTTCGTTAGGGAAATAATAACAACAACGCTCAGCAGCACCCTTGAACGCGCACTCGCCATTCAATTTCGAAAGAGAAACAGACACATATAGAGCGAGAGGGAGAAACAGTAGAACGAGAGCGAGAGCGAAACAGTTCGGCTGGCTCTCTGACTGTGATGTTTCCATTTGTACAAAATAGAGCACTTAACGGGGGAAACTGCAAACAAATTATTGCACTTGCTGTCACCAAAGCGAGTCCGCGTCCCGCCCCTTAGCTACTGCCATTGCATACACTTAAAGGATTACAAGCGGATCTGTCGCTTGTTTGCCACTAAATGGACGCATTTACTCCATGGGAAAGGAAGTAACAGGAGCAGGAGTTTAACGGGTGGCACAACTGGTGGGTTGCCTAGTGGATGGGTGGCTGGGTGACTGAGTGGGTGGTGCGCGCTTACAATGCCTTGCGCGCTTTTTATGGCCAATGAATAGATGAATGAATGCCTGCCAAACTGACTAACTGACAAACTGACTGAATGACTGAATGACTGACTGCTTGAGGGGTCGCTCGGCGGTTTGTATGAGTGCCCATGGAGTTACTTAATGGATTTGGTTAAGTGCTGCATTGACATTTTGATAAATGCTTTGGAACAGATGCGCTGACTGGCGCTGCGTTAAATGGGCGTTGCCCGTTCGTTGCCCGATCCCAGCTCCCCGCGCCCATAGACCTACCTACATATACACATAGATAGTTCTCTCGCACTCTTATGATAAATAGTTTATGTCCAACACGACCAAAGGTCCGAGCTCAACATTTGTCACTAGCCGCGAAAGTGTTGGCCAAATTGATTATCCAGCAAATTGAACGAGCTCAACATAAACTGATGGGTCGTCGTTGTCCTCGTCCTCGTCCACTCTCTATGATAACTGTATTAATCAACTTTGACGACTTCCAACATCATTAAAGCAGCCAACAAAGCCTTCGTAGTATTCGTTTTGTTAGGGAAGAATTACGACTCTTCCCAGGATATTAATATTGAATTATTTTTTTTCCGATTATGTCTTTCAGTCTTCCGATCTCGACTGTTGCTTGATCAGTACCAATAAGAGAAATTCTATGAATCAGCATAAGACATGAAGAAATAGAAGAAGGAAAAGAGAAGTACATAAAATAAAATGAAACAGTTGTAAAGAAAAGACATACGTATTTAAGCGTATTTGTAGACAACAGAAGGGAGAATAAACAAAGCCGAAAAGACGATCCAATGAAAGAACAGGGTATAGCAGAAAATAAAAGATGTGTAAAGAGAGGATATTTGCATAGCAAAACAAAAGAAGATATGAAAAGATAAAACATAAATCTGAACCGTCAAAGAAATACCTAAACTTTACTCTCTATAGCTCACTATATCTCATCATTTGTAATTCGCTTATAGACCACAAAGACTTACTTAAAAACTCACTTATTTCAATAAATTGATATAGCTCTTTATTTTACTTTTTCTTCTTTTTAACCGCTAATTCTTAAAACTAAAAAAAAAAAGAATTCTAAACAAACAGACGAAACACATTAAGTAGATTCTCAATTCAAGCTACTGGCTACAGGACACTGAATGGACTAGCCCTGACCATAACCAAATGTCAGTTGTTTGTTGTTCTTTTTTTTATTATAGGCTTACAAGACACTTAGTTAGCTGCCCCCAAATGGCAAAAGTTTTTGTAATGTTTTGAAGTGCCTCTAATTAGATAATATGCGGCCTGACTCGAGCGCAGATGACGCCGCGTGTTGTTCCCCATGCAAAGTGGCAACGCGTGCAATGGCCAACCAACCCAAAACTTCGCTTCTTGATGGCCTTAAATAAAAAGCCCAAGGCAATCCAGCCAATAAGACTGCGTCAGTTGGATGTGACCGACTGGTGAATATGCTGAGCAAAAGATTCTTACATAGTTAACGATAAATAACTACAATATTTTCCGATTTTATTGGGGGTAAGAGACAGAAATAGAATCTTGATAATTGATATTGAAATAGTTATGTTCTTCAAGCGATGCAATATGTACTCAAGTAACGATAATTTATGTTCGATTTTAATCGATTCCATACAAGTAGGAAAAGTTATTGATATTTTGATATATTTGTGTAAATCGATCGATTTTGATCGATAGTTTGGTATATTTATGTTATCATTAATAAGGATTCATCAAAAGCGCATGGAATGACAGAGAGGCAAACGGACGAAGGGACGAATTGATTGAAAAATTCATATAAAAAGAAACAGCTAGGACGAAATAATGGATGTACAATAGCTAAATCTACTCGAATATAGATTCTTATCAAAAACCTATCTACTATATAGACTGCATACATCCTTCATTCCCATGTTACACGCATTTCCACTAAAGCAATATACCCTATTTACCCACTTCGGATGGGTTTTGCATGACATAAAAAGCCAAAGGCAGAGCCAAAGCCAAAGCCAAAGCCAGAAAGCCAAAGCGCATAAAAAGTCGGCCGATGGCACCGCGTGCGCAATTTGAATCCTAATGGATGCGTGCGGCGCGACCATAACGACTCGTGAACACGCGATGCGGCGCACAGCTGGCCAAGGTGTAAAGTTCACGTGTGTCCACTTACCAGGCAACCCAGCCCCACCCACTCGCCAACCACCCCTACCCGCTAGCCTCCTGCTACCCCTAGCCCACCTGGTGACGTTTTATTAATGCTTTTGGAGTGCTTTCAATGTTTTATCGCGGACTCTACGTTGTCTATCCGGTTACGGTTTACCCCTTTTCGTAGTGCAATGGCTCTTTCGTAATAACTTTTAGTTGGTCATCCCACACATACACATACACCCACATACATGTATATATAGTATGCTATATATGTACTCTATAAATAGCCAGGCACTTCTATTATGATTATGAATTTGACCACCGACTCTTATCTAAATGGGTCTTTTGTTTGGCTTGCAACTAATGGCGTAGGCGTAACCATGCCCCCAATCCACATTTTACACATTCTATTTAATATCCTCGCTTGATTACAGACATTTTGTTCGAGGCACTCGAAAGTTAGCCCCAGGGCTAATTAAGTTGTCACTCCAATAACAACAAATATCGAACATATGTCACACAAACACAGACATCCTGATGTTATATATAGCAAATACCACTTAGATATACTTATACTGCACAGCTATCTTTCAAAAGAAATCTATGGAAATACTTTATGTGGAACTTAAATGTAGCAAAAATTTTTGATTTGTTTAATGTAAAGCCATAAATGTTGATTATTTCGCCTCTATTTAAACTAATAGACTTGAAATTTGAAACATATATTAGTAGAGTTTTCTTGGTAGTTAAGAATTTTCTATATTTGTTTCTTAAATACTTGGATTAACAAGAATTCATAGTTAAGAAGAAAGGTATTAATATGCTGATGATATTCATTTTTCAGATGACAGTTATAATAAAATCCTGAAATCTTAAAAAGAAATAGAATAAAGTAATATAGAGAATAATTTAAACACGCACTCCAGTTTCCATTTCACTCTATTTCGAAAATCCCAAAATCTCTATAAAAAAAACCTGCCATTGGCTTGACTAAACGTTCACATAAATAATATTTAACTTCCGACATGTTATTTTACTTCAAAGCCTTTGTGAATTCAAGGAAATCATACGCATTACATGCATGCATAAGGTGTCAAAATTATTTTAAATATCTCCATGAAAAAATCACATAAATTTGTGAGAAAAAACATTATATTCTGCAAAAATCATCTGTTTACTCTAAATTTAGTTGGACCTCGCTGAATGAAAATCTTATCAATATGAATCCAGTTATCAAATATTAACAATCTAGCCTGCATTTCTAACTCTTAGGTTTGTAAGATCTCAATTGGTTAGAGAGAGAAAGACAGAAAGAGTGTAGAGAGGATATACAGACCGAATTATGTTTATCAAATATTTATATGGAATTTCTATTGAAGCGCACTAAATTTATACTACCTAGGTAGTACATAAAAGTCATGTTCTTTAAAAAGCTACGGAAATAATTTTAGACTTCTTACCCCAAAAGTATGCAATCAAATTGAACGATCGTTAATAGGTTGAAAATGAGAAACAGATAACATTGAAGAAATTTTGAACAGTTTTTTGTAAATTTATGGATATATCTAAAGTAAGTCTCAAAGATTCAATTTACAATTTAAATTAATTTTTCTCTTTACAATATAAAGTACTTTCTGACTCGCAACTTTCTATATTTTGTAAACTGTAGTTCATATCACTCAATTAACATTGCTAAGGAAAAAGAAAACTAAAGCTTAAATTATGCATTCTTTTTCCAAATGCTGTGATGACCTAATCAAAATAATGAAGCGCATGTAAATTGTTTATACATCTAAGAAACAAAGAGAAATTGCGAGTATGAAACCTTAATTCAGCCAGCCTAAAATGTTGTTGATTAAAGCAGACTTTAGCAATGGGTAAATATTAAATTTTAAAGTACATAAATACAAATATATTTATATGTATATTTAAGTGCAAATAAGTGTATGAATAGAAGAAGTCTTGTCAATTGCATAAATTGCTGGCTGCTGAGATTTGAAAATCTTTTAAGCTGAGCACTGTTAAAATCTTTGAGAAATTGTCTTAAGTGCATGTGTAAGGACATAAATTAGTAACAACACACAGGCATACATATGTATGTACACACAAACATACATACGCACACACACACACACTCGTATATACTCTTTGAAGCACTTGACCAGCTGGCGGCGCTTGGAGGCAAAGCCAAGGCAAATAAGCGAAAGCTTAAAACCAACAACAACATCAACAGCAACAACGACGACGACGACGACGAAACGAGACGCTAGCAGGTTTTAACGCCAGCTACAAGACAGGCTAAAGCCCAAGTGAATTTGGCAGCACGAAGAAGACATGAGAGAACGGCTCCACAGCCAGCCATTTTGTTCGCTTGCTGGCAGCTTACTCGCCCTCGCCTACAGTGTGTTTGTGTGTGTGTTTATCTCGCTCTCGCTCTCCCCCTCTGTGTTGTATACTCGTTTTTTGGTATGCTGCGATTATGCAACAAGCTGGCCTGCGTGTCCAGTTCCAAATGCCATTTTTTGGCAATATGAATTTTTGAACAGCATTCGCAGCAAGCTCAGCATTTCCTTAATGCTGCTGCACTGAAGATAGACAAATAGCAGAGTGAGCGAATGAGCAGAGAAGAACACAGTGAAGAGCAAAGAGTACTAATCCATACAAGCAGTCGCATGCACGCATACAAATGCATGTAAGCACACACATATGTATATATGTACGTGTATACCTAAATACATACATACAATTACAAAAATAGCAACAGCAACTGAAGCTGAAGCTGGCTGCAGAAAACGTAATCCCTGCTTTAGCGCACATTTCACGGCTGCCTTTTAGGTTTCTCATATTTAAGCTGCTCTCTCCTCTCTCTCTCTGTCTGCCTGGACCGATCCCGCTTCGGCTACGCACACAAATGTACGGTGCGTGTGTGTGTTTGTAAGCTTGCTCTCACAATTCCATCGCAGTTTTAGACGCACTCGATAGCGGTCGCGGCTGTGGCCATATGGCTTTTACCTGCGTCACTCGCATGCAAATTAAAATTCCTTTTTATTTCCCTTTCAGTCATTATATTTCTTGTGTTGCTCCTTTAAGTATGCCACAATACCCAAACACAGGAAATGCAAAAGCACACAGATTCTATTAAGTTTGTTTCCATCGATTCGAAAGTGGCTGGAAGCCATTTTGATTGATTATTCTATATAAAAAAAAGGAATAAAATGCCAAAAACAAATAAGAAACCCCAATTAGTATTCTGGTAGTGAGGTTAGGTCGCACTTATTTTGGCATTTGTGGCTGGGCAAATGTCATTAAACAAAACAAAAAAACAGAAACAAATTGCTTGCCGGACTTGTGTGTGGCTAAATCAATTTTAACGCGCAACTGTTTCCCGTATTGTGATGCGAGTCGATCAACTCGACGGCCAGACACCAAATTTAACAGCTTTAAGGTCATTTTACAGTTAAACAATGTCACAACAGTACATATCATAACAACAATAACGCACTGGCAGCCAAGTGCTGTATGCCCATATATGTATGTGTGCGTGTGTATGTGAGAACATATTTATGTATATTTTTAGTACACGTACAAATTCGCAACACTGGACGCAGACAATATAGCAGAGAGGGAGATGAGAGCATGGAATGAGAGCGAGCGAAAGAGAGAGCTATTATAAGATAGCAAGCGAGTGAGCGAAAAAAGCGGAAAAAGCTTTGAGACCACTCCCCGAAAAGTTCAGGCGACGGCGCAACGTCGACGCACACAAAACAACCAATCCCAGGCATAAATATACAAAAAAAAACACACACACACAAACAAAACGAAAAACTGAATCGCACACATAGACACGCATACAAGCGCGCGCTTTTATACAGAGACAGATAGAGGCAAAAGCAATGTGTTACAATGCAATTTCCCCGCCAAAGCCAACCGTGATGTTGGTACTGTTGTTGTTGTTGTTGATGTAGTTGATGGGAGACCAACCCAAACTCAATTGTTCAGGCCAAAAGACAAAAAGGCAAGCTTGGAAAACTGGCACAGCCAAAATATGAGCAACAACAAAAACAACAATAACACACACACAGAGACACACACACACACATATATATATGTATATATACAGATAACTAACAGCACAGGGTGCAGCAGCAGTTTCCAATTGGAAGTGCAGTCTGATTTCTAAGGGTTGGGCTATTGGCGTGATTATGTCAGCAACAGCAGGAACAACAACAACACAGTGAATGTGTGTTTGTGTGTGTGTGTGTGTACCACCTTCACCCACCACCATCAACAACATATGACTGCAAAGCAAAGCAGCGGTTCGTCAGTTGCTTTCCAAGCGCTGACGCCGCCGCACTTGCTCCACGAGCGCTCGGTCGTCATTCGTGCGCCGCATTTCAAACTGTAAACTTTGGTAACGGTAAAGCTGTTGTCGTTACATCGCCTTTTCGTCGTTGTCGTCGTCGCCGTCGCCGTCGTCGTCGTCGTCGCCGTCGGCCAATGGCCATGCGCCATCCTCACACGGAATGTGTTAAAAACCTAATGCCAAAAATGTGACCATTGCATTGAATGCTGTTGAATGTGTAAACGGTGAACGTGCATTTGTATGTGTGTGCGTGTGTAATTTCTTAAGCAAAGCGTCCTTCAAATATACGTGCATATATATGTATAGAAGCACGATCGTTCTTAGCCATCATCTAGCCCATCCCACATCGCCCAGGCATGGAGCTTTTGAAGCTAATGATGTTCAAAAGTGACTTTCTGTCCAATGGCAAATGTGACGATCGCGTACCGCCCATTAACCTAAGTCAATTGCCCGAGTTTCTATTGTGTAAGTTTTCCAAAACAAAACAACAACAATAAAGTTATCAATTAAAATCTCAAATGTAAAAGAGAAAACCAAAATATTCCAATTAGTACATTCATAAAAAATTTCTCTACAAATCCTATGAAAATTACTCAATAAACAAAGGGGGAGAGAGAAGGGATTTTGAAGTTTTATTTTTTTTTTGTTGATGGTTGGGGAATAATCCAATAATCCAAAGCATCAATTTCATGGAATGTTCAAAAATGAACTCTATTTAATAAATATTTTATAAGAATATTGCAAAACACTTTTCGATCTATTTTGATAAGTTCGATATTAACTTCTAAACCATAAACTCCAATGAAATATTCAATTCAATAAATATTGTTCATATTTTTGTTTAATTCAAAGAGATAATAATTTATCCAATTTAAGATAGATGAATTTAAAATATTAAGAAAGAACTAAGTGATAATACTCATATTTTCATATTGTAATCAAATCTTTCTATTTATATAGATAATTCTGATAATGTCACTGTCCTTATGAGATTTATAATAGCTGAGATTTTACGTTCTTATGATTTTAACTCTGCAGATTTATTTGTAGTCGATTTTTTTATTATTAGTGGATGCTATATTTTATTAAATACTTGACAGCCAAGTTAATATCAAAACGCTTTAACAAAATAAAATATTAAATTGAGTGATTTCGAGCTTTATAAGGAGGAGGATTCACATACGATGAATCCTATAATGTGTAAGGCCTTAACGTTCCCTAATATATACACATAGATGGAGGAGGATGAATAGATGGAGGACTCCAGTCCTCTTTCGACTAATTAACAGACAATAGATGAACTGATATCCTCTTAAGATGAGTTCTCTAAGTGCAGTCATTTGAAAAACTATCCAAGAATCCATAAGCCCAATAAACACACCGTCACCATTTAAATATAATAAATTGACAATTTTAATAGAAATGAATATTTTCGTATTACTAATTTCGGCGTTTGCTATGTTGAAGAAAATAAATTGTGATATTTGTCAATTTTATACAATAAATATTATGCTATTTACGAGTATAGTATAAAAAGCATTAAAAAACTAAGTATAAGAATAAAGAATATATAAATAAATGATAAGTAAAACGGTATTTTATTCATGGTTCGAGGAACTTTGTAAAGAAATAGTCAAATCATAAAATATAAAAAATATATATACATAGTTACCTCTCCTTCCGTTCTTCTGTTCCATTGAAAGTTAACTTTTGATGGAGAATAGAAAACGCCTACGATCCGGTGCCCCAACACCTATCCCATTTACATTTGTTTTTCATAATGACAGTTTTTAAATGGACGACGAGTCCAGATTCAAATTACAAACAAATAGCTCAATTAAAATTCATTTCGAATTGAATTACGAGAGAAACTAGCAACGAGAGAAATTAATAGAGAATTTTCCAAAAAACAAATAAAATAAAAATAAGAAATAAATAAATAAAACCAAATAAATGGAAATGCAAATCGGTAAATCACAAAGGCGACCAAAATTTACTATATACATATATACATACAATATATCATCGATCGAGATATACTATAGACAGATAATATATGATTTCAATTGATATTCATCCACAGCAACGATACCGAAATGTGGCGGCTGCCACGAGCTGATCCTGGATCGCTTTATATTGAAGGTGCTGGAGAGGACCTGGCATGCGAAGTGTTTACAGTGCAGCGAGTGCCATGCCCAGCTGAACGACAAGTGTTTCGCCCGGAACGGTCAGCTGTTCTGCAAGGAGGACTTCTTCAAGTAAGTAAATTTCTCAAACGGCTGTCGCATCGAGGCCGTCGATGTTTGTTCACCGGTTTAATGAAAATCTCCCGTTGCCCCGTTGCCAATGTTCGGGTCGAACAGACGTTATGGTACGAAGTGTTCCGCTTGTGATATGGGCATACCGCCCACCCAGGTGGTGCGTCGCGCCCAGGACAACGTCTATCATCTGCAGTGCTTCCTGTGCGCCATGTGCTCGCGCACCCTCAACACGGGCGACGAATTCTATCTGATGGAGGATCGCAAGCTCATCTGCAAACGCGACTACGAGGAGGCCAAGGCGAAGGGTAAGTTTATGCATTCTCTCCCTCACCTGCGACGGGTTACTTTACATTTAGCTCTCGTGCAGGTCTCTACTTGGACGGCTCGCTGGATGGTGATCAGCCCAATAAGCGGCCACGCACCACAATCACAGCCAAGCAGCTGGAGACACTGAAAACCGCATACAATAACAGTCCGAAACCCGCCCGACATGTGAGAGAGCAACTGTCGCAGGACACGGGCCTGGACATGCGAGTGGTGCAAGTGTGGTTTCAGAACAGGTGAGCTAGATGGTGAGCTAGTAAATCCAAGATCCAGACCTTACTCACTAGCCATTGTGTCCGTTTTGCAGGCGCGCCAAAGAGAAGCGACTGAAAAAGGATGCAGGACGCACACGCTGGAGCCAATACTTCCGCTCCATGAAAGGCAACTGCTCGCCGCGCACCGACAAATTCCTCGACAAGGATGAACTGAAAGTGGACTACGACAGCTTCAGTCATCATGGTACTTAGGCAACCCACACTCTACTAATTTGCAGCATATTTAATTTATTTGGTTTTCCTTTTAGATCTTAGCAACGACAGCTACAGCACCGTCAATTTGGGCCTGGACGAGGGCGCCTCGCCGCATAGCATACGCGGCTCATATATGCATGGCAGCTCCAGTCCCTCGCAGTATCCGCCGAGCAGTCGTTCGCCCCCAGTTCCGGGCCAAAGTCATACGTTTGGCTCCTATCCGGACAATATTGTCTACACAAATATCGGTAAGCATCTACCTAAAGGTAGATATAAATAAAATAATGAATAGTTAGATAAATAGATAAAAGAAGCAGATAGGGTGATAACTGTAAATGTATATTCGATATCTAATTGGTTATTAATTGTCACTAACTTTTGGCATCTCCTTCTGCTTCTTTTTCAGATCATGCAGTTGGTGCTAATTTGCATGCAAGTAAATCGCATCATCGCCTGCACAGTAGCAACAATGTATCGGATCTGAGTAATGATTCCAGTCCCGATCAGGGTTATCCTGACTTTCCGCCTAGTCCCGACTCCTGGCTGGGTGACTCGGGCAGCACCAATAACAATATCAGCAACAATAATAATAATAATACTAACAACAACAACAATAGCAGCAGCAATGCGAATAGCACTAGCAGCAACAACAACAACAACCATAGCAGTGGGTCGACGTCCAATGCAAATGCCGCCGCCAACCCTCCCGCAACGCCTGGCGTACATTACTGATACTCAAAAATACTTTTGCGTTACTTTGAGATGCAGTCGCGAAGTCTGCTGCTCGCCGCTGCCCAACAACAACAACAACAACAGCAGCAGCAGCAGTAGCAACAACAGCAATAACAACAGAAGCATACTTCGCAGCAGCAGCGCTAGCGACGCCATTTTGAAAGCTCGCCTATAGCATGACAGCGGTTAACAGTGCTGAGATACTGGCTAACAGTAGGCTAACAGCGTTGGTCGCCAGAGTAACAACTGAAAAGCTTTATAGTTAACAGCGTGAGCTTTTGTTTCTTCGCTGACTGCATTTCCGCATATGCACTACTTTTTTTACTTTTACTAACGTAACACAATTTGCTCAAGTTTCCGTAATATTCCATTGAGTTTTTATATATATGGAAAATAACGAACATTCTTATGTGTATCAATGTTCGATGCTTTAAAACAAACTGGCTTAAATAATAATAAGTGTGTTGATTACATCCACTTCCTTGACCGCTTTTGTTTGTACTTTGAACTTTGATATTTTAGTGTAATGTAAATATTGTATATTTGTGTATAGTAAACAAGAAGAACTACATTTTAAATTAAACTAAGTCTGTATAGGGTCATACAAAGATTTGGGGGACAGTGCACAACACTTATTAAGCTGAGCTCCCAAAACAAGTTATTTATTGCTTTATATAGGAATACATGAATTGCATAGGAGAAATATCAATTACGAAAAAGTGATGTCGTATATACATACATACATATATCTAAAAACACAAAAAAATAAATAAAAACAAAAAATAATATATAAAAATAAATATGAAAAAAAAATGAAAAAGATTTCAAACAAATAGAAATTTCAGCAAAATGCAAACTACGTAAAACAAATGATAACGAATTTTTAAATTTATTGTGTATTACAATAAGTTTAATAAATTCAAATAAATGCGATAAAAATAATTACTATTTGACATGTAAGAATAAATGATACAACAATTGTTAACTATTTCGTCTTTTCATATATTTCTACCCATAAATGACAGTTGAATTAGAAATTAATTAAGAATTAATGATCGAGCTTGCTTGCGGAAAAGACAGAAAAACACATAAAGTTTAATTTAAGCTTTCTGACCGCAAGACTTTCATTCCACTTGCAAATTGTACTGCAATCAATTAATAGTTCATTTCCTTTTTCTTACGAAATAATATCAATTGTTTAAATTCATTATTCATTCCAACAAATATTACATTTTGTTTCAAACTCGAAGAAGTTCCTTTACGCCAATAGTCATTTGGATTTTCTATCGACCGTTACACTTCATTCACATTCCCTTCTTATTCATAAACAAATTTCCCTATTCTATTTCAAAGTCATGACTCAAATTGATTGCCTTCTGCTTTCTTTGGGCTGCAGCGCTCACGCTCTGCTCTCACTCTCTCTCTCTCTCTCTCTCCCCGTATCACTGTCCTTCTACTATTTCATTCATACCAATTCTTTTCAACAAATATATCCCATTAGCATTATTTTGCGCGCTCTCTTCTCTTTCGCTTTCTTTGAACTGCACTGCTTTCCGTTCATCTCTCTATCGTACGCTCCTTCTACTATTTGATTCATGGAGAGCGTGCCGCGCCGCCTTGCTGGTGGTACATCTGTTCGGAAGCTCTGCTGTTCTGCCGTTCTGCTTTGGTGGCCTGTCTTCTGTTGTTCTCAGTCTCTTTTCTAACGTTCGCGCAACGACATTGATTATCGAGAGAGCTTTTTGCTGCGCAGGGCGCCTTAACTTACTTACCTTATTTAGTTGATTTAAATTATATAAACATGCTTAAATAATGTTTTGTCAACTCAATTTTGCAGTTAATAAAAACTAGCATATCATAACGGTGCGTACGACAATTCGATTTCTATAAAAAGCTACCTAAGCACTCTTTCCAATTTTGTTTTTATTGTTCGTGTGCGCGTATGCGTATTTCTCTCGCTCACAGTGTGTGTGTGTTTGTATGTGTGACAGAAAATGTGCTGCCAAATCGAAATTCAAATGTCGTAAAATGTTCTATTTTTACTTTGCAGTAAACTACATACAACAAGCGCAGCCAGAATCCGTTGTTGTTGTTGTTTTGCTGTGTGTGAGATGCAGATGTGTAATATGTTTTTGTTTTTGTTGCGACGCCAAATTGCATTTGCGGCCGATACGCCGCTCGATCCTTAAACACGACATATCGGATACAACGGCCACAGCCACAGTCAAAAGAACTTCCTCTTTTTTAAGTCTTAACCGCTCCGTGCCTTTACCAATAATGCAAATTCAATGTATGCCAATATTTCAAGTAATTTTCGTGCTCTCAACAATTGTCGCAGTCACAGGTAACACGGCAAAAGCGTTGCCACATCAGTGCGAAATGCAGTGCAGCTGTTTATTTATGACTCTCCTACTCTCTCTTTTTTTCGCTCTCTCCTCCTTTTATTCGCCACTCTCTTCTGGAAGTAGATTGTTGTTCGAGCCGGATTTTACTGTTGCGCCAGCAAACACTGCAGATTGAGGAACATGTCGTCCAATTGGTTAGCCAATTGGAGCTACAGCAACAACTCAATCTCGATGGGCAACCCTCTGCAACGGATATATTCGCCGATACAGCGCAAATGCTACAAGTGTCATCGGCTCTGGATATTGACGGCGAATTGGCAACACTTGCGACAACGGAGCGTGACAGCAACACAGGCATTGAGCCTTGGTTCCATGACGAAGAAGCAACTTCGACGACGACAACAACAACAACAACAACAATGCCTACCACGACCACAAAGTCAACAGCAATATCATCCACAACAGTTTCAGCAACTGTAAATACAATGGCCACGGGCGAACCGCCGCCCGATGAGAGCACGACTCAACTGGCAACAGATGCCGCAATTTCTGAAGCGACCGAAACGCTGCAAACGACGACAATGAGAACGACGACGACGACGATGAAGCAAACAGAATCAACAACAGCAGCAACAGAAACTGCAACGGCAGGAACAGCAGCAACAACAACAACAGCAACAACAATGACAACAGCCAGCACGGAAGACTTGAGCTTTAAGCTGCCCTGCAGCAATACTTACATGAAGTACTTTTGTCTTAACGGCGGGAATTGCTTTCGCTGGGCAGAGAGCGAAAATGGATTTAGTTATTGCGTGTGCGCCGTTGGCTTCGTGGGCGAACGCTGCGACTCAAAGACTGAAAACGGTAAGTAGCATCAACAAAACGTTTGGCTACGTTTATAAATTTATAATATGTATGTATGTATATTTATTATGCTTTGCCATTGCAGGAGTATATGTACCGTTACGTCCCAGCACACCCGAGCCCCAGTTGAAAACGGCGCACATTGTTTTCTCTTTCCCCATGCTCATGTTGCTCTCCACGATTTACGTGCTCTTCGGTGCGGTGTTTATGCTGCGCAATGTCTCCGCGCAACGGCGAAAGCAACAACAGTTGGACTTGCACAAGCAGCGCTTTTTCGTCAGCTGTTAAGAGGGCGCTGTTAAGACAGAAATGGCCGGGCTGCCAACTTGTTTATCGCTCTTTCGATTTAGTTTTTGTGGTTCGCTAAGAGAACCAACACTTGACGCGATTTAAATTTTGGAAACGGATTTTTGTTTCACCACTTTGCTATAAATGCCACTTGAAGCATTTTTCCTTTATCTTCTATGATTCATTATTTCTTTACGTTGCGCAACGCTTTAATTTATTTAATTACATTATAATTGTTTTCGTAAATTCTTTGTATTTAGTTGCAAAAAAAGAGCGCTCTTTTCTTTAGAAGCTTCGTTTTAAGCTTAGTAGATTTTGTTTTGTAGTAACATTTTGTTACGCTATTTAGTATGTAGCTAATATTTAAACTTTAGCGTTTATCACTGTTATTATTGATAATTATTTTTTTTTCTTTCTATCTTTTGTAACACTTTGTTACGCAACACAAAAAATCGAACAAATATTGTAAATTAACAAATACGTTTTGTAATGCATTAAAAACTTCGGGACTCAAAAGTTTATAAAACTTTAAATCTGGCTTGTTTACTTTTTACTTTTTATATATATGTATATCGATTTGTATATATGTATGAGTGTATAAATATTCATAAGAAGCAGCTCTTGCTCTTTGAACCATATATATGCATCTATATCCTTCAATATCAAACCTCAAGTTCAGTTTAGTGGAGCACACTTGCGTTTTATATTTTTATAATATATATTTATCCAATATTTCGTCCAAAAATTCTTTACAAATTTCTTAGAACTTACAGTTAAATGTATAGTAGAAATTATTCAAAAAATTCTTAATTTCATCATTTCATGGATGATTTCTTTTTCGTTTTCACTTTTTATCATGATCAATATGATAATGGTATGTATGCGTGTATGTGTATGTGTGTGTGAGAGAGAATATGTGTAAAAGGGTGGTGTGTGTGTGTGTGTATTCTCTTATAAATGCGTGTTTTTGATGGATTATACGAATATACGTGATTTGTGGTGCATCAGCATCAAAATTCAATTGGACCAACACTTGAAAACCGTTTCCTCGTCTATTGGTGGGCGATGGAGTTGGAGGTGGAGACGTGTGTGTGTGTACGTGTGTTCGTTAGTTAGTGTATTAGTGTAGTCGTATATTCTGTTTGTTTCATTTGCTCTTGAATATATACTCATGTAATCTTGGATTAGGGATATGAAATTCGTACAAAAATGATTAAAATATGTAAATGTTAAAAGTGTATTTTTGCATTTTGTTTTTTTTTTTTTTTTTTTTTTTTTTTTTTTGCTCTCGTGTTGTATCTTTTAATTGTTGGTTTTACGTTGCGTTGTTTTCTTATTTGATTTATCGTGTTTTTTTCTTATTTATGTTTTTTTTTTTTTTTTTTTTTTAATAATATGTAATATATATAATAATTATTAGTATTATTCGCATGTCACGGCCAGGTCCTGTGTTGTAACATCTGCCGCGGCGTTCTTCTCCTTCAGATCCTTAGCGATATCCTAAAAAGAACGAATATTTATTAATATTTAGCTATAATTTTTAGATGTATACATGTTTATACGTAACAGATGTTTGATTCAATATAGATTTGGGATATGAACACAAGGAGGAAGAAAAAGCAACTCAAAGCACAACAACAACAATTTATGGATTAAATGGCAATGATCCTTGCCAAAGATTAAACAACGAAAATAATGATAGCAAAAAATAAATAAATGTATTGAAAAAATAATCAAAATCAAAATAAAGTACGGATTGTAGAGTCTGCGTTTAAATGCGTTAACTGCGGCCAAACAGAGTTTTGTTAGAGATGGGATAACTGGAATTAGGCTGGAATTCTGTGCATGGATGTTTGTGCGTGTATTCGTGTGTTTGTTTGTGTGTGTGTGTGTGCGTTGTTTATTTGTGTGCAGGAAGTTGAGGGGATATGGGTAGATATATATAGTTAGGCGTCAGTTTGAGTTTATATTTTGTTAATATTGAAGTGCATGTAGAAACAACAGCACTGTTTACGTTTCACAAATGCGCGCCTATTGATTTTAGTAACATTCCATTTTACATTCCATTCACATATACATTCACAAGTTCATGCAGTTAGTTACTGGCATAGCGAGCAAAACAGGGCCTCTTAGCATTAGCTTTAACAGACTACACTGCAGAATGAACTGCTGCAGCTTAACAGAAGCAGTCATGTACATTAACATTTACAATCAACAGAGTTTACTGCTTGCTACATAAACAAACAACGACAACTGAGATGCATGGGAGAAGCACAGAAAGAGCAGAGAGCAGATAGCAGTGAGCATTGGAAAAATAACAGTAATAGAAATAGAGGAGCCCAACGCAGGAATTTTTGGAATTATATCATATGGCGCATCTCTGACTGTTGTGGTGAGTGAGCGATTGAGCGAGCGACGAATGTTAAAATTCATTTACGTATATAAATGTCTATGGGGAAGTGTGGTGAAGTTGAGTTTTGATTGAGTTCGATTGTTATTCACCTCGTGATGAGCAGCATCTACTTCAATGTCCGCAGGCGCAAGCAGCTTAGCTATGCTCTGCTTGCTACTAATAACATGTTCATTCTCATTAATGTTCTCGTTCTCGTTTTCATTATCATTATCGGTATCAGTAGTCGTATCGTTATTTTTTTGCGTCTCCTCTAGCTGCTGTACAGTGGTTTCTTTGTCATCATTCGCCCGCGAGCTGGATTCGTCTGCCACATGAGCATTGTCCTCGCTATTATTCACATCCGCGGTCTGTTTTTCTTCCTGGCTGATGATCTTCGCCTCAACATCGTTATCGATAATCGGTTGCTCTGGCTGCACGGACTCCAACTTCTCATGGCTGATCGTAGCTGCATTCGTAAGCTGCTCTTGCCCAATGTCCTCGTTATCATCCTCATCCACATCGGTGATGATCTTAGCACTTGAACTTCTTAGCTTCTCGACTAAGTCCTCCTCTTCATCATCAATTATGGATGAGCTATGCTTATCCTGCTCCGTTGCAATGTCTGCTGCCTGTTCAGTGATTTCGTTTACAATTGCTTGCGCCTGATTCTCAATGTCCGCCAAGAGTGGATCTTGCTCCACCGCGGCTGGCGGAGGTGGTGGTAGCACAACCTCCTCCTCCTCCTGCTTCGTTTCCTCTTTCACAAACTTGTCATCGTCCTCGTTGTCCTGCGTTTCTTCGTCTGTGGTCAGTGCAAATGCCGAAACACGTGACGGCGGCGGGGACTTGGGCAGTGGTGGCGGCTGACTAAACTCAACGGCCACCACATCAGATTCGCCGTTGCCTTCGGCAACAGAAACTGGGACATCGGGTTTGGACTCTGCTACGAATTGAGGTGCTTCGGGTAGAGGTTCTACACTGGGCACAGGGGAAACTGAAATCAGGGGACTCAGCTGCTGGTGGTTCAAGTGGGGACTCAGCTGTTGCTGCTGCTGCTGCTGCTGCTGCTGTTGACTCTGGTGCAATCAAGACAAAACCCTCTGAGTCGGAGCTCTCACTAACGGCCGCTATAATAGCGGCAACCACTTGTTCTTCTTCGGCGACATCCGCTTGCTTTTCGTCCTGCTCTTGGGAGGTGGGAAGATAAGCGGAATTGTCGGTGGTTGTGTCGGTTGTGTTAGGTGGTAATGTGTTATTTTGGGAGTTGGCTTGTTGGGTCTGAACTAACTCTGCGGCTGCAATTGTTTCGGTCTCTGTGGTTTTTTCAGTGTTGTTCTCAGTGGCGTTTGTTTTTGTTGTTGTTGTTGTTGTTGTGGTACTCGTATTTACAGTGTTGTTTGTGTTGTCTAGTTGTTGTTTTACCTCAATTTGCGACTTGTTCTTAATTTGCTCGGCATCAGACTCGACAGTGACAGGAGTTGGCGGTGGCGTGGCTGTCTCGTTGCTCTCACCCACTCCATTCGTGCCGTTCTGATGGTGCGGCTCATCATCCACATTGTTGCTGGTGGTTGCTGCTGATGCTGGTGCCGCCTCTGGCTCGGTTGGAGTTTCGGCCAAACCGTTCTTGTCCCCATTAGTCAATGATGGCTCGTCTGCACCGCCATGACCATTGGTAACAACTTCGGTGGTTTCATTCTTGTTGCTAACGGGCTCTGGAATCGGGCTTGGCTGTTCAACTGGCTCATCCACTTTCGGCGGCTCAGCAGCGACGGTGGTGCTTGAGCTCTCTGGCTTGGCCGCCGTCTGCTCCTCGCTTACTGTTGCTGGCGCTGCAGACTTCTCATCGCCATTCGCCTGTTTCTTTTCCTCCTGTTTTTCCTGTTCGCTGGCTGCGCCATTCTCGGTGGGTTTGGCGGCTTCAGCCACAGGCGATGCCGGCGCAGCTGCAGCTGTTGCGTCCGCGCTTGGCTGCTAAGCAACATGTATATAAATATATATATTTCATATCAAAATAAGTATTCAGTGCAAGTGGAATTTACCTCTGCTTTGTCCGCGGCTGCTGCTGCTGCTCCTTCGGCTGCGTCTGCTGGTCGCTCCGCCTCGCCATTTGTGGCAACTGTCTCTGCCGTTGCTGCAGCAGCTGTTGGGGATGCAGGCTCCTCTGTCTTGGCTGGCTTCTGTTTGTCCTTCTTGCCAAACGATATGCTACGGAATGACCATTTCTTTTTCACCTTATCCTTCTTGGACTTGGACTTGATACTCTCATCGGCCAGTGGCGAGATTTCCTCCTCTTTGGGGGAGCCAGATGCCGCTGCTGCCTCATCTTTGGCAGCATCAGCACTAGCATCGCCAGCGGCTCCTTCGCCTTTCGGTGCAGCATCTGCTCCTCCTGCTGCGGCTGCTGCCTTCTTCTCGGTGGTTTGATCTTTGTCGTTCTCAGAGTTCTCTTCGGTCTGCTTTTTCTGCAATTACAATTAGAAATGGGGAGAATCGTTTCAAGCTCGTTTTGTAATTGTGTTCTTATTTCGAGTTTCTTACCTCTCCCGCTGCAGCCGCATCCTCGTTTTCTTCCTTCGGCGTCGCCGCATCGCCATTTAATGCGGGCGCCGCCGACGTTTGATCGACATCTTCAATTTTCTCAACTTTGCCAGCGCCTTCGTCGCCCTCGCCAACCTTCTTCGGATCGGTGGTAATATCAATTGATCGCTTGCTCTGAGCTTTACCCATTTTTGCTGGTCCTCTACTTTAATTGCTAATTGGTTCTGTGTCTGTTCTGTAAATAGATGCGGGCCATTCGCGACAAAAATTTAGGAAATAACATTAAGTCAATTGCCTCTTTGTTTTCTATGTTTTCAATCAATATATATATAGATATAAATGTCTATAAATACATATGTTTTAATTTATTCACATTTCTGTCTGTCTGTATATTCTGTATTTATAGTATATATGTATTTATCTATCTGTTTGCTTCTTCGGAAGTGTCGATTATCGAGAAATTGCAACGCACACTTCACAAATTCAACTTTGCTATTTTATTTTTACATTTGACATTTTAATGCACGCCAACTTCCAATGCAGCAAACAACAAAGAAAAATCAAAATATATACACATGTATGTACATTTATATGTACACATGCTTGTGCATACATCTACAGATCTGCGCTTGGCTGATAAGGCACGCAGCTCACAGATGCAAAATACATACAAATACATAGGTACAGTGGCTCACAGCTGTATTCGACCAGCACCTAAACAAAAACTGTGATATCTATAAAATCTTGTTTACAAAATTACCTCATTAATTTTTTGAATATTTTTAAAACATTCTATCAAAATTAAATAATTAAATACTAATTCTACAGTTTACACTTACATTATTGAAGATTTAAAAAAATTAAATTATTGATATTATTACAAATTTTGTTTTATTCATCTTTTTGAGCCCTTTTAGCGTAGATAGCTAACTGAAATAAGCTTTGAGCCACTGTAATATGTTTATATGTACATATAAACATATGTACATAATATTAAATCTCCAATATTGCTTCCCTGCATTTGCTTTGTTTTTCCTAAATAACGAAAAGTCAGATTACGTTGCCGCTCCCAAATAAACAACTATTATAATCGAATTACTTATGCATATACATATATAAGGCCAAAGCAATCGCTCATGATTGAAAGTAAGCCTTAAGCCGAAAGCAAATTCTAGAAATTTGCACGATAGGGCAACACTGACAGCGCTTCTAGGATTAAAGTGGCTGCTTGATAAGAAATTCGCTTTAGTTTGCAAGCTTGCTACACTTTCAAGTGCATTTAAATTTTTTGTATAAATAGCAAATTATAGTATTTTTATCAAATGGAAAACGAACACAAATTAATATTAAATAAATTGGTTTTTAATATTTTTAATTTGTATTATTTAATATTTATTATTTATTATTTATTTATAAAATTAATATTTAAGCCAAGCATCTGTTACGTACTTAAAGTACATTTTCGGTACATTTGCACCCGTTAGCTGCGTGATTTTCATTTTCAAATGTCAACGATAGCGAATATTTTGTGACTCACGTTCACTTCTACACACATAGTTTGACATACATACATACATGTATGTATGTAAGACGCGTGTTAGCTTTTGCAAATATCGCACATCTCTATGATGAACTGCGTTCAGTATCTTTACAATATGTACGTACGCGTATAACGGTTAGCTGTTATACGTATGTATAATAGCTCAATCAGCTCATCTCTAGCAGCGAATCCGCTTATCAGACGTCGCCGAAAGACAAAGCAATAAAAGTCATTAAAAACGCAAGTGAATAATACTAATATAAGTAGCTATCATGAAATTGTTTTGACCGGCAAATGATTCATCAAATCCAGGAAATATTTATGAAGCAACACATGACGAAGACGAAGACGACGACGACGACGACGACGACGACGACAGAGGCTGACACATGCAGAGCAAGAGACTGTTTTGTGTGTGAGAGAATGAGATGGAGAGCGAAAGCGGGCGCGGCATTAAACTCCCCTCTGTACTTTTATTCTTCTTCTTAGTGCTGGCGTACTATGCGTCACTTTCAAAATCGAATTACTCGCCTCGGCTCGCCTCGACTCGGCGAAATGAAACAGAAACCCAACCACAGAATTTTAATCGTAGCAAGAGACGGACAAAAGTCCAAAAGGGCGGCAAGGGCAGCAACATGAAAGCTTGTGCTTGAGCGAAAAATTAAAAAAAAAAAAAATAACGTTGCTGCAATTTTAGGGGTTGAAAAGTAAAAAAAAAAAAAAAATTAAATTTGACCATGCAGGCTGGCTGTCGAGGACCTTTGTGGCGTTTTCTAAGTGCATGCTATACTAACTATATACGTATGTATATGTAGGTATACCCAGCACTATATCGTTTCAAACAGCTACATATGTGACAAATCTACATACATTTTAAAATATTTCTATAAATTCATAGTTCATATCATAATCTGCCAAGTACTTATAAACCTAACTAGTTTTTTTTTTCTAAATGTTCACAATCACATCATAATCACTTCACAACACAATCATTGACCGTTCGTCGTCATAGAGGTCGCACTGTAGTTGCGTACATGCCATGCGTACACGTGTGTATTTAAATTGCTTTATTGAATACGAACGAGGCAAATGAAACTGAAACGAAACATTTTAAGAGCAATCATCACATTTCACATTCCGCTTCTCGCTGTTCCGCTGTGCCGCCGTTCAATGAACCCAACCACCCATCATCAAATACACCAAACACCTTGGCCTGAGTGAATGCCACCTCTGTGCTTTCGAATGTTTTCGGACTCGCCTCCAGATTAATATATAAGTGAATCTAAGCAAATTTGACGCTAGGTAACACACACACTTACAGAAAACATATCAAAAGAAAACAATGTGAGGCAGCAATTAATTTGATCGTATAAATTCAAATTAAATATCCAAGCGTTTCGAACAGAATATCTACTTATATACATACATACATACACACTTGTTTGTAAGTGTATGTACATACATATATGCAAAAATGTTGATGAGTAATCGCAAGAATATGCCAACACACACATACATATACATACATAGCGGTAAACACAGGTGTAGTCGTAACTCAACCCTTACCAAAATAGACAGCACAATAACCAAGCTAAAGCAGTCTGGCATTACCAACAGCAGAATAAAAGCGCAAGTAAAATTGCGGCATGACGCATCCAGCAAGTAAAAAAGGACAAGAGAGCAAGGACAATGTGCGAGAAGAGGGTTGCCGGCCGGCGTTTCATTGCTACTACTACAACTTCTATTACTACTACTGCTACTACTACTACTACGATAACAACAACAACAACTACTACTACGTTTACACAACACCACGGTCATTGCCCGCCGTCGTCGTCGTCGTTGCCATGGCAACGGTGCTGAACGACGCTAACGTTTGCGTCGACGCTACGTCACAGCCGGGCAGTGGCGCCGCCAATGGGGGCGCGTGTGAAATTACATGAGCGCCGCCGTGGCCCACATAAGACACATCAAAAATGTGACAGCGTTGCCAGACTGACGGCACACGACATGACATGCAGAAAAATGCGATGCGATGCGATGCAAAGCAATTACAAGATTAACACGATAGCCACGAAATTTACATACCTCCATCGCACTTAACCTCAACATACATACCTTAATGATTGACAGCCATTCAAATTACTCAATTAGGACTGCGTCGGTATTCTTAAAAAGACATTGTGCGCAAGGCAATGCTTTTTAGCTTCTATTAGTTAAATTTAATTTAAACTTGACCTTTGATATGTCACAAACACACACACAAACAGTGACCAAAACCTCTCACAGCAGCTATTACTTTTAAGCCGCGTCTTTGTGTGCAGCAAAAGAAAATTTATAAACCAAGGGACAAAGGAAAGCAACGACCATTACACATACACATACACACACACTTCCAGACACAAGCAAGCAAAGCAGGCGTAGAGTAATGTCGTCTATAAATAAAAGCGCATTTATCAACAATGAAGCATGTTCGAAATGCAACAACAGCAACACAAAGAGCTAGCTATATACATATGTACATACAAACATACATACACATCGTATGTTTGGGCGTGTGTGTGTGTACATGTGTTCAATTGTCTGCTCTCTATCAATTTTGACACTTTAATCTGTTATACTGCTGCTGCGGCTGCGCTTTCAATTTGACGCCTCCTTCCCCTACCTAATTCGCCCCGCCCTGCCGCTGGCTCCCATCACTAAAAGATCGCAGCCATCAGAGAAGCCAGACGAAACGTAAATTAAATTGATTGTGCAGGAATGCGTACACACTAGAGCCCGGGGCTGGCCAACTGGACAAACATTAATTTCATGTCATGCAACACACAAAATACACTATAAATATATTTGTGCGTGTGTGTGTGTGTGTGTGTTTGTATGCGCATACCATACAGATTCCAGTTGGGATTCCAGTTGCATTGTCGTGCAATTGTGTAGGGCATTTATAACATTTATAACGCTGGGAACTTGGTAAGTGCGCGCGCGGTTAGAGAACAAACCCGACGTAATTGAACTTTTATAAACTAATCAAACGAACGCCCACAGTCTCAAGCAGCCGCCCTCTGCTCTCTTCACTCCTCTATGCACGCACTTGACAGCTGACACAAACACACACGCACACACAGGCAGACAGACAAACTTAAGAGCGCATCAAGATGCTCATTCCTTTCAATTTCTTCAATCAGCCGCCAGGCGGCGACAGTCGCATGCACAAATATATAAGTACATACATATGTGTGTAAGTATAAGTGTACTATAATAAGAAAAGGAGCGAAGTGCAGTAGACAACAATAAAATACAGACGCAAGCGTACACACACCCACACGTATGTATGCACAGTGATACAAGTGCGAGCATTGCATATTTGTCAATGCTATTTGATACACATGCATGTGTGTACGTGTGTGTTTGTATTCCTGCTACTGATAAGCCACGCCTAAATATAGCCAATACAAAACATACATACCTACATCAATATATACAAATACAGTAGAATCCGGTTATAGCGACATTCAAGGGACCGTCGATTTTACGTCGCTATACCCGGAGGACGCTTTAACAAGAAGGAGCAAAAAAAAATTTTTTAATTTTTTTTTGGGGGCGCCTGATAAAAATTTAAAAAAAAAAAAAAATAAAAATACAAAAAAAAAAAAAAAATATTTAATAAATATATATAAAAAACAGGGAAGAAAATTTGGGGGCCGGGGCCGGCCGCCCCCCCCCCCCCGCGGGGGGGCGGGGGGGGGGGGGAGGCACACACACAAGGAGGGGAACACATAAATAAATAATATATAATATAAAAAAAAAAGTTTAATTTTAAAATTATTTTTTGTATTTTGGGGTTGTTTGGGCGCGAGGACCAAAAACAAAAAAAAAAAAAAAAAAAAAAAAAGCACGGCGGCGGGGGGCGGGAGAAGAGGAGACGCACAAGCGGCCAGTTTGTATGGGGACCAACCAAGACATCGAAATTTCGTCGACATAACCGGTTGGACGCTTTAAGCGGAGTCGTTATAACCGGATTCTACTGTACATATAGAATGCACTTAAGCACAGCAAATGCACAAATTGTGAAGAGAACAAAAATAAAACAACAATTTTGTGGCCCACGCAGCAAAATACAACGACAACAAATTAAGAGAGAGAAGAGCACTCAGAGAAAATTGTGCAAAAAAGCAGAAAACAGCAATTCACGAAAACGAAGAGGAACAAGAGCAACAACAATATCGACAATACACTCACTGCTTCCAATGAGTGTATGTGTGCGTGTGCGTGTGTTTCTCAGAGAATGTCTCAAATAACCGGATATAATTGGTTAGAGCTCTGCTGCCGTTGTCGACGTTACTGTTATTCTTGTTGTTGCTGTCTTATGCGTTACGACAATATGAAAAGGATACGTAAAACGAGTGCCACAATTAGTTACAAGCTAAAAACTCATATACCCACAATGCAATGCGAGCGACAACAGAAATAAAAGAAAACATTCTTTCAATTATCATTTCCGGTCAGTCTTTCGACGGACTGAATTCTTCACTATTATTGATATGTACACATATAGTGCTGCTTAACGAACATATCCCAAATATAAACATAGATATGTATGTGCATATACAAATACTTTTCCCATAACGGTAGTTATGTCGCTGCTTTGATTTCTGAAAGAAAGTACACCCCAACCATTGATAAAAAAAAAAAAATTGAGTATATAAATACATAAATATATTTATAAACGGAAAATACAGTAATAGAGAGGAAGTGTCTCTAGAAGGCAAAGCCGAGCCAAAGCAAACAACGCACAATTGATAAACAAAAAAATGCGCCATAAGACTCTGGGGCTAATCAATCGGCAACTGTATGTGAATCACAGTTAACTTGGAGTTTAACAATAGAAATGACGATATAGGGCTTAGCTCCTAATATATGTAATATTTCTCTTGAATGCAATCTTCTATATGTAGTTCAGAGTGGGAGCTACGTGATCGCAACAACTAAACATACATAGATACATACATACATACAATAAGTGAAATTAAGTCTAGATATGCGCTGCTTTACTGACAAGGGCATAAAAAATGATAAGCTACGGAAAGTGATCTTGGTAAACAATATACTTATTTTTACGTGCGTCTGTTTAATGCGATAAAATAAAAAGCGAACGGGTTGGTTGGTGGCCAAAGTAGATAAACTAAGTGAACTAAGCGAATCTTCAGTTTTAACGAATTGCGATCTAAAAAATTCTGGTTTGGATCAAAATAACTTCTGTTAGCTTGAATAATGATTTATCAGAAATTCACCAAATAAAATATATATTTAGGCTCATTTTTTATAATATCTAATATAAAAAAATATAATAAAACTGATTTTAATGCAAAATATAAACAAATGCGAGCAGATCAACAAAATCTCAAGTTGCAGCAGCAATGCAGAGTAAGAGTTGTCACTTTAGCTGTATTACAGCTAAAACCACAATTTAGCATTTGGCTAGCTATTTGCCGCTCATAGGCATTTTCGCAATATATGTAACACTTAAATTCTGGCAACTCTGTACCGCCAGTTTAGTTTTACAAGTGTATCAAAAAGAAAACTTGAAATACACGCACACATAAACAAGTCGAAATATTGCTGAAGGATGCGGATGCAAGTTTAAAGCGTAGCTGGTAAAAAAAAATAAAGTGGGCTGAGATTGCTGGTGGAACCGGTTGGCTGGGCTATGCCATCCGTTCGTGTTCTCTTCCTCTATGTTTTTTGTCTTTGGATTTTGCAGCTAATTAAGGAGTGTGAGTGTGAGTAGTTCAATGATAAAAAAAAGAAAAGAATAGTTGTTATAAAGGCAGCAGTTGACGCTAAGGCGAATGCCAATTAGTCACTCAGTCACTCGATTGGCTTACCGCCCATTTGGGAGGCTTAGAAATGAGTGAGTTGTCGCAAGTGGCGCGCGCCTTGAGTATTCTGATTAGAAATTCAATGCGCTGCACGCTTTGGCTTTGTGTCCGGACCGGACCACTTTGGTATTGTAAACGGCTATTTAATACATCCATAAATAATTCATAAGACAAAACGACGACTGGCGAAAATCGACGCCCGCTGTTTCTGCTTACATATTTCCGGTACTTACTCTTCTTTGTCGTGTGCTTCAGCGTCAGCTGCGCGGGTGGCCACTAAATTATTATTAGTAGCAGAAAAGAGGAGTTACTTAAGATGTTTTTCTTTTATTTTTTATTTTTGGCACAATAATGAGTAGAAGAGCTTCTAATTAACAATTAACAGTTAGAAGTTAATAACGGGCAAAGCACTTTCGTCAGCACGCACAATGCACGGACAAGGGGGGAATCAACCGAATCGTAATGTCTCAAAAAAAGTTCGTCGCAGAACAACCGAACACCAAACCGTTCAACTCAAATAACAAACGACGACTGCGGTTGCCGCCCGACTTACGATCAGCGTCAACAGCGAAACAGAAGCAGCGCAGAAAGCAAAAAGAAACTTCTACTCCAGGGGTTTTCAATGTAAGCAGAGCTACAGGCAGGCGACGACAGCGACGGCAGCGCAGAGCTGGAAGCAGAAGTAGACAAAGAGAGAAAGGCCGGAAGCGCCAGCAGCGGCGTCAACAGCTGAAATGCGGGCTCCAGAGGCAACAATATTGCATTAAATGACCATCAGCAGCTATCGATAAAAGCGATAGTGATATTCTTTTTTTTCCTCTCTGTTTTTTCCTTGTTCTTATTCTGTTGCTGCGCTGCTGTATGCTTACAATGCGTAAGGAGTCAATAACAAAACTAATGAGCCTTGACGGCGGCACCGCGTACATATGTATGTATGTATGTACGTACGTACGCATGCATACATACATATTCACGCCTTATTGCTTTATTTTGCCATTCATACTTCACACAATGACCCCACATGGCAGCAAGCGGGCGCTGTTGCAGTAGCAACTTTAAATAAACAACTTCACTACAATGAAAAGCGAGAGCGGGGAGAAGAGGGAGAGTGAGAGAACGAGAGGCGGAAGGGCAAAAGGGGAGATGTATAAGAAGTGTTGTTGTGCGACATTCTTGTAAATTGTTATATTGTGTCAGATGATTGATCAAATTTAATCTGATTATACAATGACTTATCAATTTATCAATTAATTGATGCGAATATTATCGATTACTTCATAGGGATGCAGTTTTATGAATCAACATGCAAACAAAAGTGTATACATATGTATGTAAATATGTGGGCTGCTATTGCCAAACTGTTGACACGCCTGGTTATGGGGTTACACCCCTTTCCAACTACACACATATATGTATATGTGTATAAGTATATCGATACATACACTCAAATTCAACATGTGTGTGAAAGATGTTCTTGAGCAGCTTGCCGCGCCGTCATCTCCTGAACAGACGCCATTGCCATTTGCTATTGTATTTATATTTATATGTATGTAAGTATGTACATATGTATGTATGTGTATGTTTTTGCGGTTTGTTACTTCAAATATACTCTCGTATTTATGCCAACGTAGCAGTGCATTTCCAAGCCTCCCCCTAACGGTAAAAATCAAACCTAACCACTTGAAGTACTACTTACATACATATGAATGCACCTACATACATACATACATACATGTGTGTATGTTTACAGTTAAGTACAGAAGACACACACACACACATATACATACATACATATAGCGAAGAGTTTGTTTATTTATGGCTATCGTTGGCGGGCAATTTAAATTATTATTAATGTCAATTCAACAATAAACAGCACTGGCATATGTATATGTACATATGTATGCAAAAATAAATATGCCACATTCAAAAATATTCATAGGCCAAGCAAAAATCAATCCGTAAGAATAATAACAAACAAAGCGCAATAAGATGAGCAGCAAAACGAAACGAGAGCCGTAAACGTAGCCGACACGGCAAGCCCTGTGGGCGGGCAAGGGGGTTCAGGCAGGCAGGCCGACCGGCCGGCCGGCCGCAGATAAGCAGCCGCAGTCGCGACTCATGAGAAATGCTGCCTGATCGTCACAAATTGCGTTGTTAGAGAAAATCATACAATTTTCTTGTTATTGTAGTTGAACCTTCGCACTTGAGGAAAAATACAGTAAACCATGCGATAGATAATACAAATAAGAAATGGTACACTATTCATATGTACATAGAAGTCCTGAATATACAATTTTTCTTCCTTATCTTTATATATAAAGGAGTATATTGGGTTTTCTGTATTTACCTCTGCTGACAGTAACTTTAAATATTACATGGTGTTATACTATTCTTAGGAGATTACACTATTCATAAGAGCATATTAGGTTTAGTTTATTTTCAGATGCAATCCTAATGTAAATGTTTTGTGCATTTATTGTTAACAGCGTTTATTAACAGTGAATTTTTTTAGATATTACATCGATAAAAATTCAAAATAAAAAATGTTACACTATTCATATTTTTTATGGGCTATCTTTTATTCTGTCAAATAGAGAATATTGCATTTTGCATTTCCCTCTGGTCTTAGTTACTCTAATCATAATATTTTACTTGAAAATAAAAAATATAGATAGTGTATTTTATTTCGAGCGATTACTGTATTTATATACGTACGTAGTTATATAGGCATATTTATACATGTAAGCATGTATAGGCATTCCAAATATGTTTTTAAAGTGGCTGTTAAATTTACAGCAGACCCCAGCTCCTAGAACGCTTGAGAGATTTTAAATACTTTCCACTTGACTGTGACAGACTTCATTTTTCTACGACCCGGCCAAAAGATTAAATTTAAGGTTAAGGCACTTATATCTCAAAGTTGATGAAGCTATAATATACACTAACATTATAAGTCACCCACGCTCAGTCAGCTACACAGTAAAGCAGTCGACCACAAATTGCACTTGGCGAATTTTACGTAACGGTATTGAAAACGTTAGCCACAGAAATTATTTTCGTTTAAGTCAACCGCAGTTGGCAACATCGGTTCACTGTGCCCTCGCGTCAATATTAAAAACAATAACAAAATAATATGGGCAGCCCCTCCCACCCTCCTTCAACTATCCTCTTTCCTCCATGCCGTTCTCGAAAACCAAATGTTTGTAATTTGAGCCGACATCAATCCGCCCCGAGCTGAGCTTTCAATGCGATTCAGAATGCCAAGCAAACATAAAGGACAGATCTACAGTGAAAACTCATGTATCACAAATTGCTAAAATGGCTAAATCAAAAAGAAAATAAACAAATATTCTCTATTTACATACATACATACATACATATGTATAATGTCCATATGTATATGTATGAATATGCGTTTTAAACTTTAATTTTAATTAATTTGCTCATTTAGTTTCAATTGCGTGGGTCAATAATTATGGCTGTTTCGGCATATGCAGTCTGCAGAATATTTACCGTACTGGCTGCATACACTCACACAAATATTTCCATACACGTATACAACATATACAAACAGACAGGCATGTACACACACATACACACATAAGCAGCGACGCCAGTTAGGGCGGTGGCTGCTGCCTGGCAGCAGGCTAACTACTTTCATGTATTTTGTTGCTTCACTGACTGCAAACTTGAGACGCAATATTTTTTTTACAAAGGTAGGTGATTTCTTCTCTCAGTCTCACTCGGTCTCTCTCTCTCTCACTCTTTTTCTATCCCGGTTTTTTTTCTTTTGCCATCAACACGATCCCCAGGTTTGAGCGTCTACCAATCAAACTCGAGGAAAGTAAAAGCCACTCAGTATAACAAACTGTGAGCATTAGGTAAGGATATTTTTAGCGAACAAGTCCAAGTGCAAACGTGTTGGCAAGTGTAATCAGGCGTAGAATGCTCAAACAAAGACAAGACACAACGACAATGAAAAATAAGTCAAGTCAGGCAACTTGAACGAACAAGGCAACAGTCGCACAGACAGCACACTCACACACATATAGCAGCTCGCACTCGTACTCGCTCGCTCACAGTACACAGGCATGTGCATGGATATATACGCACTAACAAGAAAGAAAGAAGCGACAAGGCAAGGAGCGTACGAGTGACAGCACAAAGCGTAAAAAAGGATAAATGAAGCACGTAAGGGAAGAATGTTGATAAGCAACGTAGAGCACAAGACAGGCAACAAAAGAGTGAGAGAAACAGGCTTATATACAGTAGGGAAGAAAGAGAAGGAGAGAGAAAGAGAGCCAAAACGGATACAAAGCCACCGGCAGCGACGCCGACAGCGGCGACGAAGTGGCAACGCCGACGCAACTGCAGGCGGCACACCCAAAGTTGAGAAAAGGCTGCAAATAATGCCGAATACTATTATCAATCAGATGTGTTAGATGATTTTTTGTTATCATTGCAATTAAAAGCAATATATTGTATTGCTTCATTTATTTTTAAATCAGATTAATATAATTTGGCTGATATTTGGCAAATTTCTGTCAACGCTTCCAGCCCACATACACTCAGTCAAACTCACACACATACAGGCAAGAGCATGGCGTCCTTTTTGAATTTTCTTTGCTTAAGCTGTCTGTGGCAGTTGTACTAAACATTCTTCTCACTTTATTGAACAATACTACTTATTATTGCACTTAGCGTATATGAATACACACGATTTTCAGTCATAATTCACAAAGTCTCGTCCTACACTCGCATTCACACACTATTAAAACTCCAAATGTACATATACAAAGCGTTATACAGAATTTCAACAGCAGCACTTACACATACAAAGGCACTCAGACAGCTTGGCTTGGTTTTTCAAATTTCGTGATTGCCATTTTTTTTTATGCGTTTTTCGAACTCATTTTGAATGAAAGGAATATTGTAAGTTGCATTTACCTGGCTCGTTACTTATATTACGCACACGCACTTTATTCTTATATTCTGATTTTTCAAATATAAACCGCAGTTCGTTCTTCTTTCTTTTAAACTACTTTCTGTCTCACGTAGAGCTGTCAAACAAACCGAATGCGTTGAAGCAGAGTGTGTGTGTGAACAAATGGGCACATTTTTTTTTTTCATTTTCGTTCCCTTAACCCAGCTAATCGCTGATACCTATCGATAGTTGTGCAGCCACTCTTAAGAAAGTTAAGCGAGGCGGGTTGGCCGCTGTTCAATTTAAAATCGAGGCGTAACTGTCGGCTTTTTGCAACTTTTAACACTGCAAACGGTCAAAATATTAAATTAAAGAATTTACTGTGTGTAACGTAAATCGTAAAACAATTTTATGTCAATTTTGGAAAACTGGTAACTTTTATTCTCATCAATAAGGCTAGAGAATCTTTACATATCAATGGACAGAATTTACCATTACATATCGATAAAAGCGTGAATTGCACACTCATGATTCGGTATTTTTGTTATATCTAATGCTGGATTTTCGACTTATCAGTATGCGGTCGCACACAATAGAACATAAATAACTCGTATTCGGCGGGAAATGGGAGCAAAGGAAGCGTTGCAATAAAACAATTTTAAACGTGTATAGGCACACAAAATTGTAATCTGATTTAACAATATAAAGATGCCGCCAACACCAAAAGGAACATCGCCAGCCAGTCGTAAACGCTACTGCGGGCTGGGTAATCATCTACTGCGACCTCCACACAAAACAATCTCCAACGAGAAAGTCTTGAGTTTCGCCAAACATATAAATCCGGAATTGCGTAGAACAACGCTCATCTGTGGCAGCTGCCTTGACACATTGCTGAAAATCTACAAGGTCAAGCTGCGACACGCTGTGCAATTACGAAAGGCCAAAAATCGCACCGCAGGCACAACTAATTCCATATCAGATGTGAGCACCAGTCAACAACAGACACAGAGCTCTAGTATAGTATCGGCATACTCTTCCACATCCGATAGTCCGTCAGCAGCGTCAACTAGCAACGGAGGGGTCTCCTCCAGCACCAACACGAAGCGCAAACGTCTGGAGCAGCCATCATCCAGCAGTGACGACGATGGCGAGTCCATGCTCAGTCTGAATGCTGTGAATGGAACTCGGCTCCCAAATATACAGCCAATACCGAAGCGTCGTCAATTCGTCCATCTAAATAAAGATGTGATGGACATTTATTTGAGTGGTACAACGGGCGGGTAACATAGACTGAATATCTGTTCAATATTAATAGATTTGTTTGCGAAGTTCTCTGGCAGCTTCTAATCAACTCGCAATTAAGACTAACTATAGGTAGGATTAAGATATAAAGAACGTGATCCTAAAACTAAACGCATTAGGCCTATTGCGCACTTGCATGTTAATTATATTTTGTAATCAATGAAGTTATTGTTAAGCTAAGTGCAATAAAAAGCACAGTAAAAACTTCACCCATTTTCATTTATGCACAAAACTACAGAAATATGTCGATAAGGTGTTATCAAAGACGTGTTATTCTGTATACAATGAATAGGTCTTTGCCTGTGGAAAAATTATTTATTTATTTTATTATATTATTAATCTTAAAATGGTTGTTTAACTTGAAAACTAGTTACATTAAAATACGATATGCAAAAAATAATAACATGCAAGTCACTTTTAATTACTTAAATTTTGAGTTTTCGAAATGCTTTGATTAAGGATAGAAATGGTAAAATAAAATGTTTAATATAAAAGTGGGACACGGGATTTGAAAGTTCAACACTTACTCCAGGTACATTAAATGACAATACAAAAATTTCTTTTTAATTTAAGCATATATTTTTATTAGCTTTTCGATTAATCGATTATATATTTCGATGAATTTTAAATCAGATATATTTATGTTCAGTTAATTTAAAATGCCAATTACCAAATGTGAAATTCGAAATTAATAAAAAAATTGTTCTCGTCATATTCATAGATAATTTATAACCAAACCCAGGCTGTATGCTTAGAGATTACTACCGATAATCGTGTACATACATATATCGAATATACACATGTACAATATATTTAATATCGCATATTACAATTATTTTAAGGACTAAACGATTTAAAAAAGATATAAGAAATAAATAATAACAAAAGTTTTCAGATTAATTTTGTAATTCAAATGCTTGTTTTATTTTAGCATACATATTAATAAGACAAACTATGTTTAATTAAGATAGACTTTTCTTTTGCTTTAGCAGCTTAAAATAACAATCCGCGTTAATTACATTACTTATTATATAATTCTTTTAAATGAGACCAAACATCAAATGATGTTTTTAAGCGTTCTGTGTCTAAAATTTCGATCAAATGCTCATCTATTTGGAACAATATAATGCATTTGGCACGCTTATCGGCCAAGACCTATGTATAGATGATCAATTGTTGAGGTAAATGAAAACTCCAAATTAATATTGCAGAATCAGTTACCTCAGTTGTACAAGGACATCCAGAATAAACAAGTTTCCAAAGGTCTTCGGACTCCAGATATGCACGCATCAATATTGACCACACTTTGTAATTGGACTTTCCAATCAGTTTGGACATAGACAGTTGCAGTGCCATTTCAAAAGTAATAAATATTCTATGGTTGCGTATTCGTGAAGCACCGACTTTTATATGCTTGTATATGCGACGATGAAATAAAGAAGACTGAATCACAATCGCAGCTTATTCTCTATTTAATGAAATCTACAGAGTGAATTTAGTTTGAAGGAAGGGATAAAATGTTGACAGTTTGGGCTCTGAGTGGAAATTTTTCTTTAGAATTTTCATATTCAATCTCTCTCGCTCTGAGCAAAAGTATTCGGTTTTTGTCGTTTTAACATTCGGTTGAGCGCTTTGAGTGGAACTATTGCAATGGTCTTTAAACGAAGAGCGTTTAGGGACGAATATGACTCAGTAAGTGAAAAGTGTAAACTCAATAAAAGCATTCAAATTCGCATACACTTGAACATACTAAATTCACGTACATTATAGCATCCATATATACAGATGTTTGTATGTGCATACATACATATCTACATACAAAAAACAATTTTTGCTTCATTGAGCTCGATCAAAAGTTTGGGGAATAACCAGAACACAAAAAAAAAAAAAAAACGGAAGGGCTTTCGGTCAGATCGCGAACAAATTTGTTGTTGTTTTCTTTTTTCGCAAAGAGTGAGTGAAATGCACTTATCGAGAAACGCTCAATAGATATTGGAGAGTTCTGTATTCGAGATAGTAGTTGAAACCTAACCGAAATGTTCTATGTACATATATAATACAGTGGGATCTGCATGCATATTTCGATATGAATTGTCTAGATGAAATTGGCATAAAACTTCTAAAGTGAAAGCAAACAAATAAAATAAAATAAAATAAATAAATAATCTATGATATAGATATATATTGACTATTTATAATTAAATGCTAAAATAAATAGGAAAAAAAGCTAGCAATTCTGTACTTTGCAAAAAATGAGTCGATAGTTGACAGCTATAACGATGAATTCCTCATCAGCTGATTCTGTTCATTTGCAAGAGTACGCTGTTAACAGACTTATCTTGATTTATATATTTTTCTATTATTTTAACCATTTGCTACTCTTTTTTCTCCTTTTTACCAAATGTACTATATAAATAAATTAATACAAATACATATATAAACACGAAGATTTTGTTTGGCGGTTTGGCATACCAATGAGTGAAGTGCTTGAGGAATTGCACTGTTAAAAACAAGTTGGCAAAATGTTAAGTTAACATTCAAGCACTCTAACGGCAGCAGCAAACACAAAATACAAATAATTAAAATAAACTAAGTAATAATAAGTAATAAATTGTCAAAAGAGCGTTCGAGTACTTCATTGGCTATAGACCAGTTAGTTGTTAACAGTTAATAGCAAAACTCGTCCTCTAAATGGAGTGCCAGACAATTTGTCAAGTTCCTTGCCATACGTCGTGCCCATGCTAAAGATAACAGAAGGCAACCAAAGGTGTGTATTGTGTCTGCTTAATTGAAGTTTCAGTGATTTACTTTATTTGATGTTGCAGTACGTGATGGGCTGCATCACCAGCACCAACAAACTGAGCGAGCTGCGACAGGAGAATGTCTTCCGAGTACGTGTGGCCCACTTGCAGCCGAGCGGACCGGAGCCGCCAATTGTGCGCAGCGGCTACTTGGAGTTGACACCACGTGAATTGATATTCATGTCGCCTGGCTGCGAGCCAATTGTGTGGGCATTGCAGCACTTGCGACGGTATGGACTCAATGGAGATCTGTTTTCCTTCGAGGCTGGACGGCGCTGCATGTCCGGACCGGGCATCTACACGTTTCGCATACACAATGCCGAGCAACTCTATCCGATGTTTCAACGATATATCAATGCGGTTAATACAGATGCCTTTGCCCAAGTGGAGCGGGAACGTGAACGGGAGCGCGTAAATTCCACGCATTCGGTTTCTGTGCTGATGGGACGAAGCGACGTGCAGCCACATAGCAACAATTATCTGGAGCCGGCTCCGATTCTTGCACGAAGCGCTTTGCAGTCGCAGCAGCACCACCATCCAAACGATGCAATTGCCTTGACCTCGGATTCACCCGATTCGCTGCCAAATCTGCAACTTGTTAATGCCGACCAGGTCAGCAATGGAGCGCTGCAGTCGCCTATCACCCCAGGCGCCTATATCAACACAAGTGCCAATGTCTACTTCGATCAGCCGATGCAACGCTTGTTGCAGGAGCAGAACAGTTCTGGATCCCCGCTCCAAGCCACGCCCACCTCCACGAATAGTGCCCTCAGCACTATGCGTAGGCATCAGCAGCAGCAACAAAACATGGGCGATATACCGCCCCAGGAATCAGCGCCGGCTCTCGCTGAAACGTTGCGTCTATATGCAAACGTGGATCGTTTGCTCTTCGATAGCGAACGTTGCTATGAGAACATCAACCGGTTGGATCTGCCCCTGCTGCCCCGTGACTCTTCGCAGCATTCGGTGACCTCTTCATCGCAGCAACAGCAACTGCAGCAACCGCAGCCGCAACCTGTTACCCCAACGAGTTTGCCAGGTGTCAACTACATTGTGCTTGATTTGGATCAGCCGCGGAGTCCTGCCCAGAGCTCTCCCAAACCGCTAACCAACGGCTTTGGCAGCGGACTTTCGCTCTCGAACACAACGTCACTAACGCCGGAAGCAAGTAAATTATCCGATGCGACGACATTGCCACATAACAGAAACTCCACGGCTGGAGCAGCCGTGACACCAGCCACAGAAATTGTGGTCTCTCAAGGCTATTCCACAATTGATTTTATACGTACCTACGCTCTGAATAAATCCGCTACCGCAGCTAACCACGATGGCGATTCTAGCGCCAATGGCCAGCATCAACAAGACCATGGACCAGAGGAAGGGGAGTTGCGCAACACGCGGCACAGCAAATGCATGCGGAAGGCCTACTCAATAAGCGAGTAAAGAGATGAAGAGCCCAGTTAACCAGAAAAGGAGGATGCCAATCAACGAGTATGAAAAGGAGAGATGAAAAGGAACGTATCAGCGAATTACCAAATTGATATGAAATGAGTGAAGCGATATTAATCCAAATTAATCAATATCTGGCCAGACGAATAGCGTACTTCATTAACGTGTAGGAAAATGAGTGGAAACTGCCGAGGGTTAAGTAGCGAGTAGAATGCAAAGAGGATCGAAATGGGAATGAGTAAGATATCAAAGACAGACGGCCAGACCAAATAGCATACTCAATTTACGAATAGAAAACGAACGATTGGAGAATAGAGTCGAGTCGAGTCGACTAGAAAGTAGAGAGAATAACAAATGAAATGACAAGAAAACCATGAGCGCAACTCTTTCAAAAAGGTAGCACAACGAATTTACAAGAAATAATAAAAATAAAATAAAATAATAAGGAAAGAAACCACAAAACAAATCAAGAAAAGGGTTCTAAGTATTGCCCACTAAACCAGAATGGGATTCAAATTATGGCCAATTGTGTATTTGAATATAGGCAACAAATGTTTGTATTCAGAGCGAAAACACAAAAATTGTAATCAGGTTGTTTCAATTGATGTACTTAACGTATATATTAATATTTATTATATAGATTTAACGGTGCACATATGCAGACAAAGGTATTTTTACACACACACACACACATGGGGCTGTTTTTTGTTTTTTTTTTTTTTAAAGTGCTAGTCGCTTTTGAAATGTGCGAAATGAATTTTCTTTTTGTGAAAGTGCAACATGTTAGGCTTTTAAATTAATAAGCCATTAATGATGTATGATATAATGCTGTATGTATGTAGATTGTACATGTATGTATGTACATTATGTATTCGTTAAACGTAGTCAAGCGAATATTTTGTGGTATGCAGAATATTAAGTTAATGCTTTTTATATTGAATATGTTTGCCAAAAAATCGCTGTTAATCTTATTTATATAAATTGCTTTATTGTTATCCAAAATTGTTTGGAAATTGATGTAAGATGAGTCCAGCTATTTATACATACTATATATATATACATATATACATGTATCTTGTTGGATTTGCAAATTGTATTTTAGATGCAGAAATATTTGAATATTGTTTGTATTACTGTTTAGTGTCTAAGACAAATATATGCAATAAAAATGTAATTCAAAAGTATTGATAAAAGCGAAATTGAGTTACGTTAAATTAAATTATTTACATATATACTCATATATATATATATGTATATATATATATGTATATATATATATATATATATATATATATATATATATATATATATATATATATATATATATATATATATATATATATTTTTTTTTTTTTTTTTTTTAAAGGAATATATCCTAAAATTACAACGCGAAATAAACAGTTATATGTATGTACATACGATATCGATGTACATGATACAAACTTGTTTGCAGTATGGCCTGATTCGCGACCTGCTGGTTACCATATTCAGTGACATCAAGACTATAGCTATCACAAAATTAATTTGGTTTAATACAGACAATTATTCCAAGTTGGGAAAAAGCTCTACACTTCTTAGTATACTAAGAGCTCATATCATAATTTCATTTACTTTTATTTATATTCCATATTTCATATCCACTTTTTCATCTAGCTACAGCTCCAGCCAACGCTCAAAGTTTCACATTGAAATAAAACCCTAAATATATTTGTAATAGACTTAAAATAAAGTAAATCGAACTATAAAGTATAATTTTTTTTAAATATTATTACTATTGAACTAGTGACTATTATTATTATCTCTTACTAGACATCTTAAAAACCCAATAATTTCAATGATAGCACAAATCCAAATTCAAATACATAGTTGTTTCTTATACCGATGCTCATTGAGATGTATTGATCACAAAACGACTCATTTCCAGTGTGCACAAGCCACAAGCATTGAAAAAAGCGCTTATTTGTGTTGAAAGTTTTAAACCACTAACTGGTTAGTGTTTAAACTCAAGTAAACTCAAGTTGCCGATGTTTGTATGCTTAAGATACAAACATCGGCAACGATATCACAAATGTGTATTGAGTTTTAAACTAAAAAATTAATTAGTACATATGTACATATATTGAAATATTTGCTCCACAAATTCACTCAAACGTTTCCAGTGTGTACACATGCAAATCTTAATTAATTTAAGCGCAAACATCGATAAACTGTTGGAGCTCTGTTGTGTTTACCGTTTTAAACTCAAATATAGTGAGTGGCGCAAATGAGTACATAAAATGGGCAAAATTAACAGACTGCATGAATACTCGCACTCTTATAGCTTAAGCATACATACATACATACATACATATATGAAACATAAGCTGCAGTTGAATAAATTCAATTACAATTCAGCTGCAATAATATACACTTAGCCGGAGGTATACTCATTTTATTTTAATTTGCTCTCACATATTACTAATACAACGATCTTTTCCCGCACAACGTCACACTCATTATCAACAATTGCGGCAGCCAAGAGTCCCAATTCCCGGATCAATTTCAGTAAGACTTGTGCCATTGACTTTAATTGTCATGGTCGGGCGCATCAGCTTGTGCGCGCTCTTGGCATTCGTCCATATTTTGACCTTGACGAAATGCGATCTTGGAGCGGATTTGGCGGCCCGCTTTGCACCAGACACATCGCCCGATGTGCAGGAAGATGCTGTGAAGCAGGTTATTCAGCGTGTGATTGGACTTCGAGCATCGCAATGGTTTCAAGTGGAAGTTAACAGGATTCTGGAAGCCAGCAGCTTTCAGGTGAGTCAATAAATGTGTACTTATGTACATACTATATTTTGGCTTAAAATATATTTTAGTTTGAATTGTTAAGAAAACAAAACAACAATGTTTTTAAATTATAGATAAGTCGCTTAGATAGTGGAAAAGTATTGATTGCTGGATCAAATGGAGTCTCTGTATGCAAGGGCTTCCATTATTATCTAAAGCACGTGCTGAACAAGGATTTGGATTGGTTTAAAACGCACATTGAGCTGCCAGAAGACTGGGATCCACCAAATGTGACACACCGCTCAAAGTCCGGCAGTTCGCTTATCTATTATCAAAATGTTTGCACTTGGAGCTATAGCTTTGTGTGGTGGCAATTCGATGAGTGGCGGCGTCACATCGATTGGATGGCTATGATGGGCATTAATCTTGTGATCGCGCCCAATCAGGAGGCCATCTGGCAGGATGTCTACACAGAGCTGGGACTCACTCCACAGGAAATCGATGCACACTTTGCCGGCCCGGCATTCCAGGCCTGGCAACGCATGGGCAATATTCGGGGCTGGGCTGGACCTTTGCCGCCTGCACACAGGCAACTGCAGCAGCAACTGCAAAAGAAGATACTAGAGGCTCAGCGTGAGTTGGGCATGAGCGTGGCTCTGCCTGCGTTTGCTGGACATGTGCCGACCGCAATGCGACGCGTCTTTCCCAATGCCAGCTTCACTCCGGCCCAACGATGGAACAACTTTCCCGATCCCTATTGCTGTGATCTGTTTGTTGAACCGCAAGATCCGCTCTTTCAGCAAGTGGGCGCAATGTTTTTACGACGTGTCATCCAAGTCTATGGCTCCAATCACGTCTACTTCAGTGATCCGTTCAACGAGATGATGCCACGTGTTGGCGAGCCGAACTACATGCGATCCACAGCCAAGGCCATTTACAGCTCAATGCAAGAGGTGGATGCTGATGCTGTGTGGCTGCTGCAGGGTTGGATGTTCTTGAAGTCCTTCTTCTGGACAGATGATCTCATCGAGGCCTTTCTCACCGCTGTGCCACGGGGTCGCATCTTGGTCTTGGATCTACAAAGCGAACAATTTCCGCAATACCAGCGGACACACTCCTACTATGGCCAGCCCTTTGTGTGGTGCATGCTGAACAATTTCGGTGGCACCCTTGGCCTCTTTGGCTCTGCTCAGCTGATCCCTGGTAAAATCATAGCAGCACGCTCCATGCCCAACAGCAGTTTGGTGGGCGTGGGCATAACGCCCGAAGGCATTGGCCAAAACTATGCCATGTTCGCCCTCACTCTCGAGCAAGGCTGGAGTCCAGACGAGCTGCAGCTTGAAGATTGGTTCGAGCAGTTTGCTTTGACACGTTACGGCGTAAATGATACGCGCTTATCGCAGGTGTGGCAACTGCTGCGGGAGAGCGTTTACTCCTTCCATGGCCTAGAACGCATGCGTGGAAAGTATTCGTTGAACAAACGGCCGAGTT
Organism: Drosophila aldrichi; assembly: GCA_035045965.1. Lineage (NCBI taxonomy): Eukaryota > Metazoa > Arthropoda > Insecta > Diptera > Drosophilidae > Drosophila > Drosophila aldrichi. The sequence goes on from JAWNOM010000555.1 coordinate 223,013, forward strand.
TAAATCTTAATCCTTGGATTTGGTACAATGCAACCACGATCTATGAGGCCTGGCGCCTAATGCTGGAGGCAAGTGAAACTGTACCTCTAAAGGATAACAGGCGTGCCATCTATGAGCACGACTTGGTGGATATAACGCGACAGTTCCTGCAGCAGAGCTTCGATCACGTCTACGTCAACCTCAAGTCAGCTTATCGCAAGGAGCAGCTCAATCGTGTGGAATATCTGGCTGGCAAGCTATTGGAATTGCTGGCAGATATGGAGCGAATACTGGCCAGTGGAGAGCATTATTTACTGGGCAACTGGCTGGAGGCCGCCAAGAGATCGGCGCCGAGTAAGGAACAGCGTTCGCTCTATGAATTCAATGCAAGGAATCAACTGACGGCCTGGGGACCAAACGGTCAGATTCTTGACTATGCGACGAAACAATGGTCTGGCCTGATGAGTGATTATTACCAGCCCCGTTGGAATATGTTTCTGGAGGCTATCACGCAGGCGCTGCAAACGAAGAAGCCTTTCAATGCCTCCCAATTCCGACAGCGAGTTGCCAACGAAATCGAGTTGCCATTTAGCAACCTCACCAAGGAGTATCCCACATCTCCAGTGGGAAGCACATTGAATATCTCACACGATATCTATGAGAAGTGGAAAGCCTATTCGAAAGATACGCACTTTCTGCACTATTGCCGCATTGCGGTAAAGCTAATGCATGGCAATAAACCAGCAGACGTGCAGTCAAAATAATATAGACATACATTTAATGATGAAATGATAATCATTCATAAAAAAGAAATTAAATTCCTCTAGATTATCTTCTTTTTTTATAATAATTGACAGATAAAAAACTCTTTTAATATTAATGATAATTAAAAATATAAGCTTCAGTGTTGCGTTTTATTTATAAAAATAATTATATAATTTTTGAGTTATAAATATAAAAAAAATAAACTTATTATTTTTTTTAGTAAAAATGAAAAACAATTTAAGATATGTTCATTAAATATTATTTTGGAGTTTTTGTTGGTTTTCTATTTCTATTCATGTGGAAAACGAAACGAATGAAAAAATAGTTTAAAATTAAATTCATTAGGAAAATAATGATCTGATCTTGGTTTAGCTCACAAACCTGCCTCAACTCAAAACATTCTTTCCGATCCCCATTCACAAGTCTGCATACATACATACATACATACGTACATTGAGATATGAACTTTATGGGTTTTTAATTGATTTTTATTTAAATTATTGTACAAACTAATTTAAATGTAAAAATTTAAACATCTTCATCAATCAATCATACGCATACGAATTACTATGGTTATTTTCTGTTTGTTTTGCAATTGTGTGAAGTGTATTTCGTTTGTGTGTTTTCAGTTTGTTGCAACGCACATTACATATACATGTACATATTTTATTGGATTGGTTTTATGCAAGTGATTTACATAAAAATTAATTGATGTGTGTGTGTGTGTGTGTGTGTGTGTGTGGAGCAAACTACATAAGTTTATATTAATATAAATTGTTTCTTTCGTTTGTATGTGGAAAAAGAAGTATGGGAGATGTATTCGCTCGTTTTCATTTTCATTCATACACGATATTTCTACAATTATACTCATTTAAAAATTTCAAACAAACATTATCATTATTATTATTATTATTATTATAATATGCATTTAGTATTTATGTATGTATAAAGTTTTCATCTTTCGTTTGCTTTGTAATGTAGACGACGATGTTTTACAGCTAAGTTTTGGGGATAGGGAGTGCGTGGTTTTGTTGTTGCTTGTTGGTGGCAAAAGTACGCAAAATATGTTAAATCATATTAAGGTATGCAATTGCGCACATTAACCGCTTACATTCTCGTATAATTTAACCAACTGTCAGCATGTAGATGTTCCTCTGTTTGTGTTTGTGTGTGTGTGGCCATGTGTGCTGTTGTGTTTGTGTGTGTGTATATATATATATAACGTTTATACTCATATGCATTCAATCAAACAAACATTTATACTTTTTCTCTAATTGAGAAAACACTCATACATTATTTGCAATCATAAATCATCAATCAATCATTAATCATCAATCATCATTATCATCAGCATACTCAAGCTTCAACTAACATCATGCAAGCAGCAGCAGCAGCTACCCAGCATATTTTTATTCATCCTGCATATCCTCTGGCAATTCGTGCGGATTTAACATGCCCGGAATATTACGTTGCATTTGACGTTTGTTGGACTGCTCCTCAGCCAATGCTGCTTCACGTTCCTCCAGATACAAATCGGAATCATCCTCACCAGTGGCCTCCTAAACATAATATATATTAATGTGATCAATAGAAGGGCCAAAGTAAATAATGTTCTATTCCCTTTTCGTATTTTACTCACGCGTATTTGTATTAGAAAGTCTCTCAAATGCTCCTTAAATGCTTGTACATTCTCGTCCAAATTGAAAAGGCCAGTGACAAAGACTTTGATCTGATTATCTGATAAATGATTAAATGCTGACTTTAGCAATGAGGCCACATATTCCTGTATGAATATCATATTATCCGGTATGGGACCCAATTCAACCGTTATCTTTCGATTCTCTACCAAAGAGAACATATAGGCCAATATAATGGCGTGATTAGGCAGGCCCGCTGTATGCGAAGTGTCGGTAACCACTGAGAAGATTTGCATAAGGATATCCGTAAAATAGGTTTGATAGAAACTCTGCGCTGCATTCGGATGTTGTTCAAGATTCTGCAGCATCTGTGAACGAGAAATATTATATTATATATTTATGTTACATATGTATATCATGTATCACTAAATCACCATTGAAGTGATCAACTTACTTTGTATAGTATATTTAAACCCATGTCGGCCACATTGCGCATTGTGTGCTTGAATGCCCATACCACAGAGTCGAATACCAATTTAAACTGAGCCGGCGGTATGTTGAGGAACGCCTTGAAGCAGTGCGCATTGACCGCCTGCAGCAGCTCATAAAAACTGAAGCGATGCTGCGGAAAATCTTCGAAATTCTTATTGATCATGTCTAGCGTGCACTCAAATACAGCATCGAAGATTTTTGGTACTTCATTTGTGATATGCTGGCGCAATTTATTCACAATCGTTGCCATCGCGCTCAGAACTTTTGGCTCACGCGCCGACGGAACTTTACACCGCTATAAAAAATATGTATTTCAAATAATTAAAATCGAAACTAGATAAGCTTACAGATAACGCAATAAACCTATAACAATCCTAAACGCAACGCGTTATAGGAACTTTCGGTAATATAGACAGTCGATAGCTTAAAAGGTTTATCTGCAATTCGCTATTGAATTAGTATATAAGTATAATATTCCTAGATGTCTGAACTATTAATTAATAAATAAATATACATATTTTATATTAAATTGTTTACATATTTTTTATATATTATATGATTTGATACAAATTGTATATAAACTATTTTTATATATTTTAAATAAAGTAATTTAATGTATTTTAAATTCATTTATAAAAACATAGGTATATTATATCGTATGGTAATTTCAGACGAACTACGTTTTTGGAAGACAAAATAAAAAGGAGGAAAACTCCACGTGAAAAATAAACAAACATATAAATAGGTCAAATATTATATACCATTTCAATATTGGCTCGATAATGTAGGTCAAATGTAGAGTAAGGGAGTTCATAAATAAGTTAAAAGCGTTTAAGTTTGAATGTATGTCTTCTTCACCCCAAGCTAATCTGGGTTTGCAATACTCGTAATACATATTTGTAAATTGAACTATTTTATAGGCTAAGCTATTCTGCATCCATAAAAACCAATAAAGGTTTGCCAACTACATAATTGTTTCTCTACATCTATTCGCTTGCAATTAATATACCAATAGCTCATACTGATAAATGCAAACCAAAGATAACAAATTATCTAATATATATGTATATAATTTACAAGCAGAAATATTTACACACCTGATAATCCATCAAGATGGCGTCCAATAGGGGCGGTATAAAGTTGTCCATAACTAATTGATTGTCATTGGAGCGCGATACCCATTCGGCTATCAAATTGAGGGTCTCCTTCTTCACAACATGCATTGATTTGATCAGCGGCTGATTGTTCACATTAACGCCATTCACCTCAATGGCCTGTATGATGTTCTCCGATGTGATCTTGTACACATTAAGCATATCCAAATAAATCCGACCCAATTGAATGACATAGGCGTGGCCCAGTGCTTTGCAGGCGGCCACATTTGTCTTCAGTATGCTGCCCAGCTGCTTAACGGCTGTCATGTTTTTCAGAAAATCGACATTTTTCGATGCCCGCGATATGATATCGTCCCACACCTGATTCGGCAATAGCATATACCGTTCTATAAGCGCATCCTGTTGCACCTGATCCACTTGAGCAGAGATCATGTAGCCGACTGCCTCATAGAATGTGTGCACCTTAAGCGGAAGAGTTTATCCATTTAATATAGGCTGTGAGTGCGAATTGTTAGCGATATCACTTACCTGTTGCGGCTGCAGATCACATATTATGCTGCTCATAGTACTGAGAATCTCGTCAATGAAGGTGCATGCCTCGTTAGGCTGTATTGTAACAAAATAGCGACGACACTTAATTGCTATCTTAATGAATGTGTCGCAGGCCATGTCCTGGACACCATCGTGCGTTTCGTGCATAAATTCAAACAGCTTGTTCACCACCGTCTTTAGGAATTTCCAATGGGCACGCAGAAAGCGTGGATACTGTCCCACCACATACATTATATTGGATGCAATGATCGCCTTATTGTCCTTGCCCTTCTTCTGTTCGCAGAGTCCAAGCAGGTCCTTGATGACGGTGACCAGAAATCGTTTTTCATCTTCTTCACAGAATGCACCTGCAGAAAGATGATTGTAAAAAATAAAATGAATTAAAATTTGATTATACATAATTCACTATTGTTTCAATTATCTTTTCAGTCTAAATACTTATTTTAATAAAAATAGGAAAATTATATATGTATTCAAATTTAATAACTTTTCAGTATATACAAATTATTATTATAGCTTACCCGATATCGAGCCAATTGCCCAGCATAGAGTGTTGAGATTTTTCCAGGAGAATTCACTGCCATTGACCTGATTTAATAGCTTAAGAGTCATAATGCGATCCGTATCTGCACAATCCAAATGGGTGAGAAACACCAAGGTTTCCCTCATATTTTTGTACAAATTAATCGAATTGGTGTCCTTCATAAATTCGCGAACCACTTCGCCATTCTCGTTCTCGACAACAAGAACTTCCTCTGGCTTGGCCATGCGAGAAATCATGATGAAGCGAACCTTAGACAAAATTGGTGCATAAAATCGACGCCGGGGATAAACTTGTTGTCGCTTCGATGACTCCAGTGTGGGTGGAAAGAATTCGGTATTGTATAGATTCTCGACAAGGCAATTCCAGTATTCTAGACAGATTTTAAACACCTCCACGTCCTCAACCTCACTGATCATGACCAGGTACAGGAGTGCCTGGTTCAAGTAATCCACATACTTGGCATCTTCCACAAGTTTGCCATGCTCCTTGAGGAACGTGCAAAGGAACATGGCCAGATTCAGCACCAGCTCCTGTTCCGTATCGCTGCCGCACAGGAACACTTGATTCATATTCATATTTTGACCAATTATCTGATCCAGCTGCACCATTGTGTCCTTGAATAGCGTTGCAAAATTATCGTTGTAATTGGCCGCCGATAAGCCCGCAATTTCGGATAGGCACTTCAGGGTTACATTGCGAAACATCGGCACGCTCAGAAACTTAAAGATCAACGTCTCTATGAGCGTCGTCTCGAAGATGTACCCCAATGGTATCCAGTTGAGAAAGCGCAGCAGCGTCTCTAGCGTGACCTGTATCAGCGCAGCGTTCATTGAATTCTCCAGCACAAACGAACAGAGGGTAAAAATTTGCGAAAATTCCGAACACATCGTATCCTTCAAATGCTTGGCCTTCGTCTGTGTTATTTGCCCGAGCGAAAAATCAAAGACCTCTTCGCTTAGATTTTTCAATATAACCATATTGTTCATGCACAGGCTCTCGTTCGTTTTCGATGCACCGACTATATCGCTAATGAACGTCTCCCAGTTGCGCGGCCATTCGCGCTTAAGGATCTGCACCAATATCATATTAAGCTTATTCAAATAAACTTTATTCTGCTCCATGATAGCCGGATCCGAGGATGTTTTTATGATTAGGCTGACGACATATTTTTTGATGCCCTCGCATTGATTGCGTGGAAGCACCTTCCAGCGTGTCTTGATAACCTCCTCGAGAATTTGAAGCGCATAAAACTTGGTTTGCTGATTCTGTGAATATTCGAGTATACTGTCGACACGCGTCCAGGCCTCCGGATGCTCCTTTAGTGTAGTTAGTATATCCTGCGCCAGTCGCAACTGCTCACCTTGCGACGAGTAGAGGGCCTCCACAATCTTATCGAGCAGATTAATGTCTAGCTTCTGGTTGAAGTCGAGCAATTTGCTCGCTTCATCGGAGCTCAACATCGCCATCGCTTTGTAGTAAAAGCAGCGTTCGCGTCTGCGTCGCTCAGCAGCAGCAGCACCAGCAGTCGCTGTGTCCGCGTTAATTTTGATTGATTTTAGCTTGCTCCTCCGGCTAAAACGAGTGGGGAATGCGCGTCAGTGATGAAATCTGTGGTAGCTAGCAGCTGCTGTTTGGTTGATGATGGGTCGCCTGGTCGCCTGGATTGACTCTATAGAAGAATCGAAAATATCGAAAGTTACATTTATCGGCATAAAGGCAACCATATTTCTTTTTTACATACATTTACGTATGTTTTCTTATTTTCTACACACATGCACACACAAACACCAATGAACGATTGCTTGTGGCGCGCTTACTTTTTTTTTTCGCACATACGAGCACACACACACACTCACACACCGTAGAGATGAGCGATATTTGCGTACCTGTTACTTATCCCAAGCATCTTCCAGTGCTCGAGTCACTAGCTGTTAAGTGACGGACAAAAATTGAAATCAATTTTGTAATTTATTTTCTCAAATAAGTTAAAACGATCGTGTGATTTGTGTTTAATGTCGTTTTTCATGTTTATATGAACGTGAAGCATCAGAAATCTGCATTATTGCTGCTTGGTGCGGTCATTTCAGATTCCACTCATCTCTAGCACACACAAATACACACGCACACACATGCCGCTTACACATGCAAAATACAATCAAAGCAGCGCAACGCATCTCGAGACTGCGACGGCATTTCACAAATCTATAATGTACGCTCGGTTTTGGGTTGTTGTACAACACATTTGTTGTTTAATTAAACGGACTCTTAGACACATTTAACTTATATTAACATTCACACGGACTTACCTAGTTTTAGAAAAGCGTTGCAACCTACGATTCCCAAGAAACAGCGTGGAAAACGAAAGCGCAAAACGAGTGAAAAGACTACAACGTTTTTGTCCAGACAGGGAAAAAATTTATTTTCATTTGCGAGATGCACAAGTCAATTTTAATTCTTTTGTCGCAAAATACATGCACGCTGAGCGATTTTTTGCAATTTGGTTAACAACGATTGACGTTGTGACCAATTTGTATGTTTGAAACAAACTTTTTCGCAGTACTTTTCTTCTCCTTCTGTAGTGAAAACCAGGGATGGACCACAAGCGTCATGCGCGGTGCCGGAATCGAGTAGAGTTTATATAAACAGAACTATGGTATAGAGACCACAAAGTAAATAGAGAGATACGCTTTAAAAAGGTTTCCAATTTTTGTAAATTATGAAGTCAGCCTGTATTTATTAAATATCTACCGGCACAATTAACAAAACACAGTGTTTCCATATTATACAAACATGGAACCCTGACCAAAAAATGGTTGTATTTGCTTATATCGTTCGCTTATCGTCCATGTTGTTTATTTTATTATCGAAATTAATATTTCAACTAATTATAAAATTAAAATAATAATATAAATTTGTATATTATTGTTAATATAGAAATGTACTAAATAATCATATTAGGCAAAATGTGCACATATTAAGAAAAAAGTGTGAATTTGTTGGACATGTACACATACAAATTGTCTCGTGACAGGCGTGTACAGATTTAGCACTAGCTCATCTCTAATCTTATTCCAAAGGAATGTTTTAAAGGGCACATAACATAAACAACTTTTGATATACAGAATTTGTTGTTTAGAAACGATGTCGATTTATTTGCATTGCTTAACAACTAATGGCGGCCTACCTATATTTACACGCAAAAAGGGTGAATGCGACAACGTAAGCACAACCAATCTTATGTATACAAATGCATAAGAAAAATTTTGTCATGGCGAATTGTTGCTTTCGTTGTAGCTGCCCTTCTCGACTGTGGCTTCTCTGAATGGCTTTCACATGTTCTTCAAGTCACTCGGCATTCAATTGCAAACCACGCACACTGATGAATGGACGTACATTTGGCGTGACTTTCACAATGCAATTACGCTGATTGTGTGTGGCCGTGGCATGGGTGAGCTTCAGCTTCAGGCTCTAGCGGAGCTCGCATTCGGAGGTATTGCACTATTTATTAGTCGCGACGAGTTAGGCCATCCTTCACTTATGGAACGCCTAAAGAAAGATGCCAAGAAGTATGTTCCTGTAGTTGACGCTGCCCTGGAAGCATCTAGTGCTGGCACAACGCTCCTGGGTTATACGGACTGTCTCTTGGCAACGGAAAATGCCCATCTCTTGAACCGTTTGAATGAGTTCAGCTCCAACTGTGGTTCGCTGTTTTGCTGTCTTGTTGTGGGCCAGCGTATCGCAGTAGCCACTGAAGGCTGGTGGGACTTGGACACCCTTGATAGGGAGCTCTTGCTCTTTCTGCTCAATTCTTCAAGCGCATTGCAGCTCGATGTGCCCGTCTATCTGCCCAGCAAGAGTCCAAATATTGCCTTTCGTTTTGTCAGTGTCCCAGTCTCGGCGAACAGTGCGCTGTGCGTTCTTTGTGGAGCCGAATCTGCGTTCCGGGAACTGCATCTGAATGCGATGAATGCATATCGCAATGATGCCAATATTCTAGCCAATGTCGAAAGATGCGTTCCACGTAGCCTTCCCGAGCAACTGGATATCGATGCCCATATATTGGCCATTATCCTTATTAATACGGAGACGCGTAAATGTGTCTTCACACGAAATCTGCATCAATCGTCGAGTGCTAAGCGAATTGTCGTGGGTGATTTGCAGCGTTTGGACATGCTTAAGAAGTTCTTTGATCACACTTTGGAGAACATACACGAATTAAAGATAGACAAAAGCGAAAACAACGCTCTAGACGCATCAAATGAAACGATTATGTTGGATCAGTACAGTTGCTCCGACTATCACAAGTGTTATGCCCAGGCAGACGATCAAAATAATGTCATCTTTCTGCTTTTTGTTGCGGCAGTGCCCACACATACTATGAGGTAAGTGGGGTAACTCTGCTTTCTCTTTGACATAAAATACTAAATGATCATTTTGTTATTTCATAGATTTCTTGCGAAACAAGTCTATGCTAGTTTATTGCAAGACAAAACCGTTTGCTGGTGAACGAGCATGATTGCACAATATAACAAGAATTTTTTGGCAAGAAGAGAAGTAGAAGAAAGCCTGACGAGCTTATAAGACTGATACTAATTGCCTTCTATTGGATTTTGAATATTTTATGGTTTAAGCTGGTTTATTAACCAATTATTTATACACAGAAATATTATTTTAGTAATACTAGCGTTAGCTGAAAAAGCTAGGTTAGCTTAATTATTAATATGTATACATATATAGAAAATTTCGTATTAGTCAAAATGTATAATATAAGTAATTTATTGGGTGTCTTCTAACTGTAGATTTATTATATTTAAGATTTATTTATAATTGAATTGGTGCTGGAACAAAGATATACTTTTTAATAAAATGTTTATATTTTAACAAATCAAATAGTTCGTTGAGTCGAGTCTTAATTGTTTTGAAATAATTAGTAAATATCTAACATAAAACTGTTTACAAAGCTACTATTTATAAGGCTTTACTGTACTTGTTCATATATACATGTAAAAGTTATTATTATTATTTTGGTCTGTCGCATCTTAAATTAGTTGTCATTCATATCCATTGTATTCCCATTCCCGATCCCCTTCCTATAAGGCTATAAGGCAAATGTTTGTTTTGTAAACAGTTGTCAAACTGTATTTGTGTTGAGCTCAACGATGTCAAATCTAATAAAAATAATTACAAATTATAAATTTAAAAATGCCATCAACAATTTCAATGCTAATTTGCACATTTCCAGCATAGTCACGACTCTGGGCAATGCTCGCAGCTAAGTCCATATACGAATACCATTTGCCTCTTACTTACAAAGCCGAATAATCCAAATGGGAATAACAATGTCGTGAAAGTAATTTATCAAACAGTTGCCCAGTGGAAGACGCTGCAATGCCCTGATAAATAAATAAAAGGTGAGTTTGGGAAACAAAATTTTACCGCGTTTCATGAATCAACAGTAAGTTCGTATGTTGAAATCGTCAGCTAGAGAGTCAACCATACAGCCAGGCCGTCTTCTAATAATTACAGCACATTCAATTTAAATTTAAGCTAAACTGTCCAAAACACAGTAAGTGCCCCATTAAAATGTTCAACGCGTTCGGCTTATAAAACTAATAAATAAATAAAGCCATATCAAATGTCAATAGTATTTTTTAGCAATCAGTGCGCATTCGGCGCGCTGTGTGTGCTGTTCGATGTCGGAACACTAAAAACGTAAAAAAAAAAAAAAAATTAAAAAAAATTCAACAAAATTCAATGTCAATTTTTTGTGGAAACATAGGACAATAAATTCAAAGAGATATACATATCTATCAGAACTGCAATCAAGATGCTGTTTCTCCGCTCTACTGAGGACCACACAGACGAACAGCTATTCAAAATCAAACAATTGCGTCAGCTCGTAGAGAGTAAGAGAAAATTTTCTAGTCGATAATCATCAATCACATTCATCATCTATATTTAATATCTTCTGTTCCTTTGTTCACAGAGTCTGACGAGTTGCAGGTCGGCACCGATGATATATTTTTGACAAAATTTCTGTATTACACCAACTGGGATACGTTTAAGGCATATCAAGCTATACATGCCTATTATGATTTCAAAGTGAGGCATCCCACCTGGGTGGCCCAGCATCCCGTACAGTATTATGCGAAAATATTCTTTGCTACGCAATGTCGTTTCGTCATGCCTCATACGGATAAGAATGGACGTGTGCTGGTCATCTTTAAGACAGTGGATGCATTTCAAGAATTTCCCGATTATTTGCAGCATTTGGTTGAAATGGATGATCTCATCTTTGAGTCAATGTTAATGTTGCCGAGAGTCCAGAGAAACGGCATAACGGTGATTTGTGATCTTCAGGGGTTTGTATTGAAGAGAGAGACATACGACAATGAATTCGTAAATAACCCCAATAATTACTTTGACTTTCTCTGCAGTACAACTAGAAACTTTCTACGTCAGTTCTCGCCCATGTTTATGAAAATTGTGAATGAGAAGAATACAGTTCTGCCCTTTACCCAGCGAATTGTGCATATCATACAACGAGGATTTCTCATGCACGTCACTTCCTCGCTATTCCTTCCCTTTATGAATAAGGATTTTAAAGATCGGGTAAGTGGCAAAAAATCAATCCGGTATTTTTATCGTAATTTTATCGAAATTCATACGCCAGATATTCACCCACGATGGTCGACACTTAAACAAACTGCGCGAGATGGTTGGAGTTGAGTGTTTGCCAGCAGAATACGGTGGCCCAGCAACTAATGTGCTCGATACAAATCTGATTTTTAATCATTTATGTCAGAGTGCGGATTACTTGGAGCAGTTACAACAATATAAAAAGCGTTGAAATAGAGAATAGACATGATTCAATATATGATAAATAGAATAAATAGATATTCAAGTTTTCAAAACTTTCAGACTAAACCATCAGAAAATAAATAATAAAGGCACCATGCGAAACCATTTATAACGTCAGATTACTCGTTTTACTATATAATAATTGTTAATTGTGTACGTTTTCGATAAAGTATTGGATGCCTTGAAAATTGCTGAAATTCAAAAAAGAACAATAGCTACAACGTCTTTTATTTAATATCGATTATTTAATAATCAAGAGCAAATATTTCCCGCCAATTTGATTCTTCTTCTTTTCTGCTCATTTGTTGCTCATAGCAATAAATCGATAGCTATATTTGCTCTCGATAACGTACGGTGTATTGTGAAATTACGCCGCTTCCCTAGATAAAGTTGAACTTTATCAACATCTGCTAAATGGCATCTAATAAGGTAATTAGGAAAATGCAGAGGTAATTAGGCCAGCAGAGTCTTATACATATTTATCACCTCTGCAGGAGTGTCTAATTATTGTGCTAGACGTACGAAACTGCGCCGCCGAAGAATTTAAATTAAAGTCTGTCAAATGCGTTGCTGAAATCATAAAGGACAAAGTAAGATTATTGAATACATACATACATATGTACATATATATTTCAGATAGATATATGAATACAATTTCCTTCCGCCAGATTGTCAGCGATAAGAAGGACTATGTGTCCTTTGTTTTAGTGGGCTGTGAGAATAGCAGAAATGATTTATATGAACGTGACAATCGAGTGTGTCAGAATGTGGTTCAATATGAAAATACCCAGCTCTGCACATGGCAGCTTTTGCTTAGCTTCTTCAAGTTCATCAATGAGACAGCCTGCGATGAAGGCGAATGGCTTGATGGTCTCGACGTAGCTATTAATATGCTAGAGTCGGCTCAGCCGTAAGTTTTAAAATAATAAAGAATGTTTATTACATATATTTATTAATGCAAATCTTCTTGTAGCTTGAAGTGTGCGAGACAGCGTATTTTGCTTCTTTACGACTTCAACTTGATGACCCAGAGATACGATGACTATGACAAGATCTGTAACAATGTACTTAATAAAAACATTGACTTAATAGTGGGGTAAGTTACAGTTTTTGGAATAGGTGTATATTGTGTACTAATCTAGCTTTCAATTGTTACTCAGCTCCCACAACATTGTTTACATAGACAATGCCGAGACCAACCTGCCTCAAGCCATATTTCAGGTCAAGCGAAAGTCCAATATACATGAGCTGGAGAACCAGAAACATGCTCTGCAGCTGGTGAGCAACTGTAATGCGGTATTGTGCAGCTTTAAGGAAACCTTGGCCTCGGTCTTTAAGGTATCCAATAGACGTCCCTGGGTTTGGAATGCGAAGCTACACATTGGCAGCCAAATTTCGATTAGCTTACAGGGTATTATAGCCATGAAAAACGAAAGTCACATCAAGTTGAAGAAGAAGTGGGGCGAGGCTGATGAGTTGGTGGAGCGAGAGGAGCGGTATTTCATTAAGGGCACAGAGGTTACGCCCTTGCCTGAGGATCTGATTGATGGCTATATGCTTGGCGGCACTCCAGTGCCATATGACGAAACGCTGGTTGAGCTGCCGCCCGCCCATGCCCCAGGTCTGCACTTTGTGGGCTTTGTGAAGCACAGCAGTATACCCGATGCTTACTTCTGTGGTGACTCCCTGTACATGCTTGTGCATCAGAAGGGCAATAAATCATCTGCCCAGAAGCTGGATGCCTTGGTGAGGGCATTGATTGCCCAAAAGTGTGTTATACTTTGCTGGAAGATTTTCAGTGTCAAGTTTAATACGCCACGGATTGTGGTGCTTATTCCACAAGAGTCCAAAGATGATAGTCCGGCCACCTTATATATGCAAGAGCTGTCCTATCATGCCCAGCACCAGTTCTGGGATTTTCCCTCACTACGCACCGAAAAAACTGAGTGTAACAAAGATCAGCTAAAAGCTGTTGATAATCTCATTGATAGTATGGACCTGGAGTGCACACTGAAGGATACCCAGCAGCCTAGACAACGACGACAGAATGATTTGTTGCCATTCGATGGGCTGCCCAGCATTTTTGAGCAGAATGTGATGGATGTATTGGAGTACAAGGTTATCAAAAAGAAGAAAGACGAACAAAATGTTCGACGAATTGTTAAAAAGCAAAAACTTTGTCGATGTCTTTTGGCGTGTACCTGAACCAATTGAGGAAAAGTCCAAACAGGCCGCTGCAGCACTGAAGAAACTGTTTCCGTTGGAGCACAGTTATGCTTGGCTAGAGAAGCTCAAGGCCAAGGAGCAGGAACAGAATCCGGCGCCAGCCATCAAGCAAGAGGGCGAAAATCCCATCACTATTGATAGCGTGGGTCTAATGACACCGGTTCAGGATTACAAACAACTCTTACAAAAGGTGCGGTCCGAGTTGAATACTACAAAACGGGATGCTCAGTTCCAATCGTTGGCTGCTCAAATGCGAGTAGTTGTAAATACGTTGCTGGAGCGCAACAAATTGGACCTCAATCAGTTGAATGAAGTGATCAAACTGTACAGAGACAGTTGCCTTGAATTCAACAGCTTTTCGGAGTACAACCAATTTGCAAATCAGCTAAAAACCAAAGCATCTGATAGGAATCTTCAAGAGTTTTGGCATACCATTGTGGTGGAGAAGCAGCTGGGCCCTCTCGTTTTGGGTGAGCCAACACTAGAGGATGAGCTGCGTCTGAAAGCGTTTTATACAAAACCAGAGTTTGGGGTTGATGATGCTGAAATTCAGGGTGATATATAATACATACGTACAATAAATTTAAACAGTTATTCCATTACAAATAGATATTTAACTATTGTAGATTGAATAAGATGTCTTTGAACAAATTTCCACTTCAATCACTGAATATATTTCGTTTTTCATGAGTTTTAATATACATTTACAATTCCACGAAACGAGTGTGGGACAAGGGAATAAATAACCAATTGAACAATTTCATTTGATAAAGTAATATTTTTCTTTTCGTTGATGAATTACATTTATATATATATTAATATATTAATTTAAAATGTAAAATTATTTAGCCAAAGAGAGGAGCATAAAAAAAAAATAAAACTTAATAAGGAAAACGACTTAAGGAACGAACAATTTCAAATCTGACAATCTTAATAGATGCACACCTAATAGTTTACGAATGGGAAGGGGACGTTAAATAAGCAATGCCATTTATATACATTGCAAGTAGCTATATGCATATGTGTGTGTATGTATGTATGTGATAAATATTAAATATATTAATTTGTTAACACAATTTGTGTAGAGGTTGCAATCAAGTGCACGCAAAGAATTATGTTTACGCCTTGTGATGGAGCCAAGAGCCACGAGCTACTTCTTTGCACTGTGCGTTCTAGTCAATGTTCAGTGAGGACATTAGCTCCTCCACACTGTTGGATGAAAACGGAAACAAACTTTAGTAAAATATATCTTCATATTGTGTGTAAAAAATGAAAGACATACGTAATATCTAGATCCTGGAAGGCAACACCCAGCCAGGCAACAACGAGGCAATAGTGCTGGAATAGTTGTAGCAGCAGCTCGCCCTCATCCAACATTTCGAGGCGTTCAATGCGCTGGCGTTCCGATGACGAGATGCTATCGTACACCTGTACCATGTCCCAAGCGCGTGCTCCGCTCCAACCACAATCCTTGAACCGATTGGTTTGTGTCTCCAGTGACAGGCAGGATTCAACGCCCGCCAAACTACAGCCTCGACTGCGCAGATTATTAAGCATAACATCGCCGAATCGATCATTCATGTTCACCTTTAATGGAGACTCGATTGCTAATATGAGCGTAACCAAGATCAAGTTTATATTCACCTGTTCATAGTTAACGAAGACGGCTGCTTGGAACTTTTGCGCTATCCATTTGAGCAGATTTCGACAGTTTTGAGCCTCGATATAGACCAGCACACATTCTGCCAGAAATATGGTGGGCAGCGTGAAGTCCACTTCGGCTTGCTGTAGCTTATTGTCCACCTCGTCCAGATTACGTAGATCAACACCCATCAAATGGTAGTTGGGACCATGCAAATCTGTCGGACTGAGACGCACCTCTCCATCCTCGTCGTGGATTTTGGCCAGCAGCGCCTTGTTCCGTTTGATTGTATAGCATTTGCGCGCGGTCACTGTGGGAAAATCTAGCTCGATGAAATTCTTTACCTGGTGGGGTGTGTCCCGCAACCGAAAGTAGAGGGTATCAAAGCCACAGCCAAGGTTGATGATTTGGCAATTTCCAGACGTTTTCTGCAATAGTCATGGTCAGTTTAGTCAAAGGGCAAGGTTACATACAAACACACATATGTAGCTGAGGCGCGATGCACAGCCACAACACATGCGCATCAACATAATTTTTGCCAATGCAACAGGATGCAAATGGCATTGAAAAATTCAATGCCACAGTTCAAGCAAACCCTCGACCTTAATTCCTGCCTAGCTCAGAGAACTGGGTGGGGCAAGCAAGAGTCAAGGGCAATAAAATTGTGTGATTGATAAAAAGGTTTCTCAATTTCTGGTTTGTTTTCAGATTTAAAACAATTAAGTCTAGTTCAAAAAATATATCGATATATGTTATATATCGACAGCAATTAAGAAATGATCGAGCTAAAAGGATTCCGAGTATTTACTTAGACAATCTACAATCGAATCACTTTGAAATAGAATCTTATCGATAAAAAATAACACATGATTATGAACAGATGCTAAAATTTTTCAAATTCGCTTATTGTTAAAGCTCTTGTAGCGAATAAAAAATACTCAAGTTACTCAAATTTCAGTTAATAATAATTGATAGTCAATTTGTTTGCCTATCTACAATAGGATGCTGCGAATATTCATATCGCGCATGTCCCATAAATTTTGTTTTGTTGTGTGCTGCAGCCTTCAGCTGTAAATGCAGTAAATACGACTAACCTTCAGAAACTTCTCCACGCACATCTCAACGCCCTTGACGCGTGCGAAATAGCCGCGATTTATCTCCGGCGCTTTTCTCTCCTGGTTGCGCACAAAGAATCCTATATAGTCATCTTTCCAGTAGCCAAGGCGCACAGCACCTCGTTTACAATCGCTGGCATCGTCATTGGTGGCGATGACGGCCTCATCGCATGGATGAAACTTATGTGTGCTATTGTTATGTGCGACTCCTCCGCCTGCTGACGGAGGCTCCATGGTGGGACTGCTTTGATATTGGGCTACTATAACTTTTTGATATGAGCTGGCTACGAGGATGACGACAACCGGGTTTCGTTTGCTCAACTACTTTGTCACTTTAAAATTAGATTATATTTGATTATTTCGCTTCTTCCGTAATTTTGATTTTCTCGACCAAGTTGTGTGAATGCAAATGAGTATAAAAAACAGCCCGTAAACAGCTGAAAGCATCGATGACATCCGCAAGTGTTGGTAAGCTTGTCAAGTGTCGCTTTTTCTATCGATTTCAGATAAATATTTTATTGATAAGTTGAAAACCCGCCAACTTTAAATTTAAAGCACTTTGGTTTTATAGGTGAGACAATTCGTTATTGCAATGAGTTATTACAGCTGATCATATTCATTTGAGTTAAGTATTTACTTAATGCTTATTAGCTTAACAAAGGCACTTAATTTAAAAATAGGCAACAAGCAAAGGAGAATTTATTCACAGTCGTTTATATGTAACGCGTGCCACAAGCAAGTCAAAGTTAACTCCATCATCCATGTAAGTGCTCTAATTGTTTCCCGCATCTTTGACATCGGAAGCGACGGCTGTTATAATTAAAATTGTCAGCTACGCCCAAGCCACTGAGTCTTCAACTCAATAAGTCGGGGTCAAAAAGTGAACTGGCTTTAATTGTTGTTTCGCTTTTGCATTTGCAATGACGGTGAATGAATCACAACCCTCTGGCGAAAACGAATTAGTCTTCTAACGATAGAATGGCAAATTATGCAAAGTGCGACTTTTTGTCATGCAAAAACATCTCTCTGGATCGACAATTGCATCTAACTAAATATTTGCTGCTCAACGACGCGTCGTCGCTTGGTTCAAAGATTTCAAAGTTTTGGTTGATAGCCCTTAATTAGGCAGACGTTATTAATTGAAGACTTTTTGAACTCCGTCAATGGGCAGTATGTTGATCTAAGGGGTTGAACACCATGTCAAGGGCGTGAACTGTGTATTTTCAAAATTCTCTATATGTCTACTTTTTCTCCTTACAAAAATGATTAAAGAGTCTGAGCAGCAGTAATGTGTTTTTGAAAGAATTATTAATTTGAACAAACATTACGAAAATGTAAAATATCAGCACTTAAAGAAAATCCCTTGATAATTCCAAGTTTTATTTATTTTCTCTCAAAAATGTTGAACCACTTAATATAATAATATTTCAATCATTCGATAATTCGAGTTTCGAAATAACGAGAGTCGAGTGTATGTATATGGTATAAATAAATGATAATTAGAAAACTATTATTGCTGAATTTGTATGTATTGCTTTATCATTAATAATATTAAATAACATTTCCATTTTAGTTTTAATTTTTCTGGGTATACATATAAGAAAAATAATATGTATATAATTTAAATAGAACGAAATTCAAACCAAAATAATTATATTAATAACTCAAAATTAAAATAACAATATTAATATTGAACTACAATATTTATTCCACTTAAATTAAATATCTTCTGTATTATTTGGTCGCATATTAATTTGTATTTATTTAATCCTGTGCATCGAACAGATCAATGTGAGCTCGCTTCGCCTTCACTCTGCGCCTCTCCTAAGCATTGTAACTCTGTCGCTCTCTACTAGTGGCCAGTGGCCACGCTCTCGCCCGCTCTCCCGCGCTCTCTCTTGTACTCTTTGTGCTGCTTGCACCCACACTCGCTCGGGTTAGCTGCGACTGTTGGAGCCACTTGCCGCTTCAGTTTGATTGTAACGTTCGTGAGCGTCGGTTGTGCGAGCTAAAAGCTGCGCGCGCGTGTTCTACGAAAATTCACTCAGGTTTGTGAGTCAAAGCAACAACTGTTGGTAACAAAAGCGTAGTTGCTCACGTAAGCCAGTTTACATGTGTGTGTGTGAGTGCGTGTATGTATTTATCAGTATGTGTGTGAGTGTTAACAAAGCCAAAAGCCACATTCTGTGTATTGCGTGTGCGTGCATTTGCGTTTGTATTGGTGTAACCATAACGCTGCTGCTGCGTTTTGACGTTTGACTGGCTCTGGCTGTGCCTCTCTACCTGTGGCCTGGCTTAAAACTGAAAACGGTCATTTCATTACGTTTACGTTTTTCTTTGCATTTTTCGTTAGCCGTGTTTGTTGTTTTTTCGGGGCGTTGGCGCGTAAACAAAGAAAGTTAATAACTTTTGTGGCTCGTCGCTTAGAATTAATCATTTACAAATGGTTTGATCAAATTGTGTTGGAGCACACAGTGAAGGGCTAAGATTAGATAGTGCAAAAAGACCAAAAACGAAAAAATATACATATATATAACTGGTTGCGCCGTTGGCGTCGACTCAGGCAGCGACGTCATCATTTCGAGCATAACTGTAAAACAAGTGAGATTAAAGAAGCGGCGTCAACAGCAACAACAACAAGAGCACTACAGCAGCGCAGTGGGCCAACTCTACACACACACACAGGCACACACACACACACCGATAGATACTCGCACACAGACGAACGACACCTGCAAACGCTTCACTTTCAACATTATCGTTGCGTTTTATTGTTTCTGTTTGCTTTGTGATTGCGAAAATAAAAACTAACCAAGTGCCTGGGCGCACTAAATGTGATTCACCAACAACAATAACAACAAATACACAATAACGTGTAATTTGATATAAAATTCCCGCAGCGAATTACAAATTTTTTTTCACCGTTGGCAAACAGTTTTCAAGAGGGCTTGGACAGACGCAACCGTTATTTTGTGCAGGCGTTTGCATTTCCGCACTTTTCAACAAGAATAAGCAAAAGAATACTAGAAGAAGAATAAGAAGCAGCAGAAGAGGACTTCAACACGTCGAGGTTAGCAGCGTAACCTGAGTCGGTGGCGCTGGCAGGTTAATGCACTTTTATATTTTGCATGCTATAACAACAACAACAACAACAGCAACTGCCGCAACTCGTGTGCATGTGTGTGTTTAAGTGTTTGTGAGTCCTTGTGCTAGTTAATGTTGACGCTGACGACGAAGCCGAAGTCGACGACGACGACGCGTCGCTGCTTTTGCAATCTAATGCCAAAAGTGCAGCTCAAATTTGTTTACATATTTCTCATTGTTGTTGTTGTTTGTAGAGTTGTGCTTGTGTTTGGCACGTGAAATTGGAATCGGAATACAGGTGCACGCAATAATGGTAAATTTGAGCTATATCAAGTTTAGTGCTAACCGGAAATAACAATTAGTAATCAGTGTGAGTGAGTGTGCCTATGACAACATTTTGTTGAGTTTTGAATAAAATTTTTATGGATTCATGAATGGGGTCCATATTATTTTTACAGTTTATATACGAATTAAATTCGATCAGAAACTTCGTAAATCAATAAAGTGCAATTTCTTTCAAAATCAATTTTGATTATCTAGCGAGTTTGAATTTAATTTGTGTGACTTAGCAAATAGGGAATACCTCTAACTTAATAATATTTGTAAAAATGTAATATAATAAGCTGTTTCTATATTGATTTTATTAGGTTTACTTATGTATCTATATAAAAAGTGAATATATACTACTATAAAATTAATAATAGTTTATTAAATGTATATCCCTACCTTGTTTACAATGTCTTTTACTTTATTTGTATACATTTACAAATATAGATATGCATAAGCCTAAGTCAGATATTTTTCTTAAGAAGTTTCCAGTATTTGTCTATTGATATTATAAATTAATTAAATTATGATTTTCAAATTTTAAAATTTTCTTTTTAACTATAAATATTTCATTTGTGAAGTAAATATCATACAATAGGTAAAATATAATTTTTTTCAACAATTCATTGAGGTTCTAAAAACTAATAATATATCGGAGACTTATACAGATATTTGAATAATTTAAATAGTTCTTGATGAGATAAAAGCACTTCTACTTTATGTTTCCTAAAATCCAAAATGTGATGTTTTAGGTTATAGGCCCGTTTGTTTCTTACTTACATATTTGCATTCAACTTTTGTGGATTTATTATAATATATCAGATTATTCTACACTTGCTATCTCCATATTACTTACTATAGGCTGTCACCTATTTCACATATACAACTCAACTTGCTCTTTTGAACTTGTTCTTAAGCTGTCAACTTTAACCCATTTCGGGCAATGTCATGACCCGTTTCCTTCATACAATTAACCAATTAGCTGCGACGACATTCAACGCTCCCACAAAACAATGGAGTGTAGATAATCGGCATCGCAATCGTAATGCCTCCATTGAAGCAAAAGTGCCAAGAGTTGACTCCAATTTGGAATCAAAGACACACTCACAAACGTCGCATTTTATGCTGTAACTTATTTTTAGCGCATATTTTTCTTGGCAAACGGGTTTCTCGATCGCTCGGTCCCGCGGTCCCATGGCCTCTCTTACTTCTAGCGAACGCCTCTAACGCTTAACTAAACCACATAACACCGTCAAACATATACACTGCGCGTCATCAGGTTAGCGCCCCCCTTCACACTCATCTTCTTTTGCTTTTTTCTCTTTTCCTATTGCACGCAACTTCGTAGTTTTTGTTTTGATTTTGTTGTCAACATATGAGATGTCTCTCATAATAAAATCAAGCGCGAGAGAAGAACCGTTATATTTTATTTTCTATTCTTCTTTATTTTCGCAAAGAATGCGTGCACTTATTTTGCGTCATCAGATTAGCGCCCCCAAATGCAATTTTAGTTATCTTGCTTATTTTGCCAAGTACAGTCACCAAATTTTTTGGGAAGCTCAAAGTATTCAATATCTTTAAATAAATGTACAGTATGGGTAAAAAAACAGTTTTATCTTTTGATGAAAAATCAAAGATTGAGGCATACTTTGATTCTGGATTATCCTTCCATAAAATTGCTGAAAAAACAGGAAGACAAAGGAAAACAATTGGCAATTTTCTTAAAAATAAGGAAAACTATGGAAAAAACTATAAAGGCGGCAATAATCAAGTGATTTCACAAGCAGATAGAAGAGCAATAGTTCGGGAAGCTTCGAATTCCCATAACTCAACCACTAAGATTAGGGAAAAAACCGGTGTTAAGGCGAGCTTATCAACGGTCCAAAGAGTAATTAAGAAAGCTAATAACATAAAGAGACTGAAATTAAAAAAAAAACCACCACTCAATATGCTGAGAAAAGAAATGCGCTTAGTTTTGCCAGAGGACATGACGTGGTCTACCCAATGGCAGTATGTTGTTTTTTCAGATGAAAAAAAATTTAATTTGGAAGGACCTGATGGCTATAATTATTATTTCCATGACCTACGCAAAGAAGAACATCACTTGGACCGGTTACACAGCCGGGTGGGGGGGGTTATGGTCTGGGGAGCAATATCTTACTACGGCACATGCAAGCTTCAATTTTTGACATCGCGTATGAACGCACAGGACTATAACATCGTTTTAAAAACTGCTTTTCCACATTTCCAAAACATTTTTCAAAACATGCAGTGGACTTTCCAGCACGATAATGCCCCAATTCACACCGCCCGATCCGTGAAGTCCTGGATCCAGGGCCAAAAAGTTGATCTCATGGAGTGGCCACCATAGTCACCCGACCTTAATATCATCGAAAACGTCTGGGGATGGTTAGTCAGGAAAGTATATGAGTCCGGAAAGCAATATAGTACAAGGACAGAGTTAATCAAAGGTATTGAACACGCTTGGTCAACCATATCCTTGAATTATATTGAACAACTTTATAATTCCATTCCTAATCGAATTTTTGAAGTAATTTTAAACAAGGGTGGCACTACGCACTACTAATATTACTTAAAAATAACAATAGCTTAAAATACCGGTGTTATTTTTGGTCATTAGCTTAAATAAATTGAATTTAATGCAGGGGGCGCTAATCTGATGACCAAATTTTTGTTACATATTTTTTGTACATTTTACAAAAAAAATTATTAAAAAATAATCCTTAGACAGTAGCCATTCTTTTTGTATTTTAAAGAGAAATAAATGGAGTATAATATAAAAAAATTTCAAAGATGGAGCTCTGATGGTTTAGATTTTATTTAGCTTTGAGGTTGAGTGTAAAGGGGGGCGCTAACCTGATGACGCGCAGTGTATGTTTATACATATACATATATAACGCAGTTAACGTAATTTAAAAACCAGTTTGGTCACTCTTACTCAGCACCGAGATTTGTTTATTATTGTATGCTTAAACAAAAAGAGTGTTAATTGAAGATTTTTCTTTGAATTCTTTGATATCATTTTTCTCTTTCATCTGGAGGGATAAACAGATGAGCAGCACATTTAATATCAAAGTATTCTATATTTTAAAATGCATTGCATATATTCATACCAAATATGTTATTCTAAAATAACTATTTTTATAAACTCATCTGTAGATATATCTAAATATTTCGTAATATTTGTTTATCTTTTGTAACGCATTTCTTCTTTATTATTTGGCTTTCTCTTTCAGTTTGAAATGGCACAGAAATTTAAATACCGTGACAAATTGAAATATTTATCGATCATCGCTCTATCGATCATTCTTCTTCAATCACTGCCGCAGCCGATTGACGCTCAAACTCGAGATCCGCGATTTTATTCGCGTGTGGGTGTCGACTATCAATGGCCGAATCCCGGCGATCCGGATTACAGGTGAGCCAAAGCATATTCTATACCTAAATGCAGGTCTATTAAGAATCAAATATTTTCAGAACGTACACATTCAACGATCGTCGCTATGGACACTATCAGCCAAATGGATATGGAGCTAATTATCCGGGCAGAAATCCACCCGGTCAATATCCTCAGGGCATGCCCAATGAGGATCGTTTTCGTTTTGATCCGGTGAGTAGTGAAAGGGGTATTTTCATTTTCTAATTTGGTTACCATCGTATAGGACTTCGTTAGAGAGTTTAAAGATTTTTCCTTATACAAAGTTTCGTTGAAAGAAATTCGTTGTTGTAGCGATTCCCTGGGAAATTTTACAATAGATTTTGATGCTCGAATCTCAAAAGCCAAAATTCATTCTGCCAAAATAAACCATTCTATGGTTAGGGACTATGACTTCTAGACTATTGATGTCAATCGTATTTTAAATATTGAATAATCTTTTGCTATAAATTTCAGTTTAATGAAGACTTTACAATTTTGGAGTCTTACCAAGTCTAGAGGTTATTATTTTGTATTGGGATATATTTCAACTACGTGGTTATATTTTAAAAGTCTCTCCTAATGCTTTCATTACGTAGCCGTTGCTATAGCTTCGTGATTCGACTTGTTCGCACCTATTAATCAATTGACTCCGAGTCTGATCAATTGAATTTGCGACACAAGAGTTGACCCCAAAACGACGGACTGAGAAACGATTAAAGAACACGCCAGCTGCGAACAATGGAAAGCCATTGAGCAGAAGCTTTGAGTGATCCACAGACATCTGAGCAATATCGAGGCAATAATCTTAATTAAGTTTTCATGCGTTATGCGACGTAATCAATTACACATGTTTCCCATCCGCCCGCAACTGTAAACTGTGATCTGTATCAGACAACAACAACAACGAGTCTAATATAAACTTATTAAAACTCTATTTGTAGAACGATCCCAATGCACGAACTCAATTCCCGGGCGTCTTAGCCGGCTGGCGGGAGGATTTGCAGGGAAAGCAGCGCCGTGATTCATTGACTCTGGAACGGGATGTTTTTGTCACGACGAACTATGGCCAGGTGCAAGGCTTTAAGGTCTACATGTATGACAATCCCGATCCGAAGTCCTTCTATAGGCCATATCATTCCACTGTGGATCGCGTTATGGGCGAATGTTCCGTGTTCTTGGGCATTCCCTACGCCTTGCCGCCCACATTCGAGGGACGCTTTAAGCCGCCACGCCTACATCGTGGCTGGCAGCTACTGCAAGCGGTAGACTTTGGACCCGCATGCCCACAGCCGGTGCGCTTTACAGGTGCTACCAAAGGTGTCATGGACATGGATGAGGATTGTCTATATCTGAATGTATATTCGCCTAAGGTTAGTTTTCATCTATATCTATGTCTATATCTATATTTATATCTATATCTGTCTGTGTAATTCTCTTTTACAGACTGGCGCTGGGGTTGCCCAGAAGTATCCGGTAATGGTCTATATACACGGCGGAGAGTTCGTGCGCGGCGCTTCCAATCTGTTCCAGGGTCATATGCTGGCCTCCTTCTATGATGTGGTCGTGGTTACTCTGAATTATCGGCTGGGCGCACTGGGCTTTCTATCCACAGCAGATGAGAACTCGCCCGGCAACTATGGCATCTTGGACCAGGCAATGGCCCTCAAATGGGTGTACGACAACATTGAGTTCTTCAATGGGGATCGCGACTCGATCACATTGTTTGGACCCGGAGCTGGAGCTGCCTCTGCGGGACTGCTGATGGTAGCACCACAGACTCGCAACATAGTGAAGCGCGTGATCGCCCAGTCGGGGTCGGCGCTGGCCGATTGGGCGCTCATCCAGGACAAGTACAGGGCACAGAATACGAGCCGTGTGCTGGGCCAAGTGCTGGGCTGCTCTATAGACTCGTCCTGGAAGCTGGTCAACTGCCTACGCACAGGACGCAGCTTCTATGAGCTGGGCAACGCGGAGTTCTTGCCTCAAGTCGGCAGCTTCCCCTGGGGTCCGGTGCTGGATCACAACTTCACGCTGCCCGGCGATGATTGGTACGAGGGCTGGCGGGAGAAGGATTGGCGTTTCCTCACCCAGACACCAGAGACTCTAATTCGCACTGGTCGCTTCAATCGCAACATTCAGTATATGACGGGTGTGACCACACAGGAAGCGGCCTTCTTTGTGGCCCAGAATGAATCGCTGGCGCCCTACTATGAGATAGACAATCGCTTCTTTGAGCAGAAGGTGAGGGAGCATGTCTTCCGCTACAATTATACCCTCAATCCGAATGGCGTATACGAGGCCATCAAGTACATGTACACCTACTGGCCCGATCCCAACAACAACACCATCATTCGCGATCAATACATCAATATGCTGAGCGATCTCTATTATCGTGCGCCCGTCGATAAAATGGTGAAACTGCTCTTAGAGCAAAAGATTCCCGTCTATATGTATGTGCTGAACACCACTGTCGAGGCCTTCAAGCTGCCCCAATGGCGCAAGTATCCGCACGACATCGAGCACTACTTCCTGACCGGTGCCCCCTTCTTGGACACCGAGTTCTTTCCAAAGAAAGACCATCTGCAGCGCAACATGTGGACTGATAACGATCGCAATATGAGTCACTTCTTCATGCAGACCTATTCGAACTTTGCCAGATATGGGTAAGTTCTTAGAGCTAGAGCCTAGAGGCTAACTTAGGGATATCTGAACTCATTGAAAATTGACAATCTCTTAAGCTAGTCGAAATTATTCATAGAGCTGGTAGTAAAAATATCGTTCACGTTTACCCACAGCAATCCGACGCCTCAGCAAGTGCTCGGAATGCACTTTCAGCGGGCCTATCAGGGGGAGATTCGTTATCTGAACATCAATACCACCTACAACTCTTCGATCTTGCTGAACTATCGACAAACGGAGTGCGCCTTCTGGACGCAGTATTTGCCAACAGTGATTGGCGTGCTGGTGCCCACATATCCACCTACGACGGAATACTGGTGGGAGCCCAAGGAACCATTGCAGATCGCGTTCTGGAGCATGTCGGTTGCCTGCTTCTTCCTCATCGTGCTGGTTGTCATCTGCTGCATTATGTGGCGCAATGCCAAGAGGTAAGTCGAATGGCTTAACGCAAAGGTAATCCAAATTTCAACAAAAATTTTGTATATTAAAGACAATCGGATCGGTTCTATGACGAGGACGTTTTCATCAATGGCGAGGGCATGGAACCAGAGCCAGATCCTCGGGGCGTGGACAATGCGCACATGGTGACGAATCACCATGCCATGCGCTCGCGCGACAATATCTACGAATATCGAGACTCTCCATCGACCAAAACGCTGGCCAGCAAAGCCCAAACGGACACCACATCGCTGCGCTCACCCAGCTCGCTGGCCATGACCCAGAAGTCGGGCAGCCAAGCGTCGCTCAAGTCGGGCATATCCCTCAAGGAGACAAATGGCAGCCTAGTCAAGTCGGAGCGCGCAGCGACGCCTCGCTCGCAGACTAATGGTTCGGCAGCCAAGGCAGCGCCCATCGAGGAGAAGCGTCTGCTGCAGCCGCTCTCCAGCACGCCGGTGGCGCAGCTGCAAGCGGAGCCCATGAAACGAACGCCGGCAGCGCCAGCCAGCGTGATCAGCGGCAGCAGTCGCAGCACCACGCCGGTGCCCTCGGCGCGCACCACAACGACGACGGCGACGCTGACGGCGCAGCCGGCGGCACAGCCACGACGCACACAGCTGGTGGAGGGCGTGCCCCAAACATCCGTCTAAGTAACCGCTCTCTAAGCGCGCGATGCGCTTAGGGAGAATACGCAAAGCCTTTGAATGAACAATTTTGACCACTTAGCAAATTCGACATTGGGGGTAAGTGCTCAGAGATGCTGCGAGTCGAGGCAAGTTCTTAACGACAAGTTCTTCTCCCCAACAGCTCCGTCTAGCTGGATGACGCCTGTATTAAAAGTTGACATAGCTAGATTTTAGGTTTTGTTTAATATATAGTTTTATGTTATTTATAAATTTATTTTTACACAGATCTAAAAGATCTCGGCAGCTATTTGTAACTCCAATTTTTAATTGCATTTTATTTTATTTTTTTTATATTTTTTAAGTTTGATAACCCAACGAATACGAATCCATATCAATGACATTCCATAGTCTTGGCCAATAGCTAGCTAGAGAGGCGAGACCATCCATTAAGTGTACATAATAACTATGTAAATTTTAATCAAAAACAACAATTAGCATAAGTTCTTAATAATAAGCTTCGCATTTGCCTGTTAGGAATCAATTAAAAATATTAAAGATCTGTAAAAAGAAAAAATTTATGATCCAATAATCTTGCAGTATATTTAGAAATTAATAAAAACATAAAGAGAAAACTTAATTTGCTAAGATTTTCCATATACATATGTATGTTCATAACAGTTTTACTTGTAATCCATCCATATCATACGCAGATCTAGAGCACAAGTGCCTTATCCAAATTGGATATAGTCTAGGCTTAAGTGTGTGTACTCATATACGATTTAAGTGCCTTAAATTGCATAGTTATATGTTTTCTATAAATATATATACATACATATGTTTTATGCGTCGCATATATAGAACTCAATGACCATACAAAAATCAGTGTAAACCGTCCAATATTTTTTGTGTTTTCCTGTGAAGCGTGTAAATGTTATACAAGCCTTGTTATTGTTTACATGTGCGAGAACATAAGAAAAACCATAATCATTTACATTTATAATTATGTAGTTTATTTAATTGTATGTATGTAGTTTGTCCAATTCATTTATTCAAATAAAATTAATATTCTCATTTGTAAACTGTTCTGCATAAAGTGCTTTGTCTTCTTCTGTCAACATGTTTGATTGAGAATATAACATGATATATATCATCTATATAAATAATCATATCTATGAAATGTCTATGATATTTACATCTCATTCATTTGTAAAATAATTGTGTATTTTTCATCCGTAGCAAAAATAAGTAAGAACTAATCTATAGATAGAGCGAGGCAGCAAATACAATGTCGCGCTTCAGCAATCGAATGCCTTCGGAGAACTTGTTCTCCAGATCTGTGTTGCCAATCGTCTTGGATGCCTGGCACAGCTGACGCAACAGCTCCTCCAGACGCCGCATGCACCGAATGATGGAGCCCTCAAAGATGTCCGTCATCTTGCATACATTCAAAAAGCTGGAGCCCTTGCACCAGGCCAATACAACGTCCATTAGGTAGGGCTTGAACTTCTCCACGTAGTTCTCTTCATCCAGATTCAGTTTGCATTCGGTGGATACCTTGGCAATGCGACGCGCCAAGCTTTGCAGGGATCGCAACGGGCCGGACAGCTCGGTGGCGCTCTTTGGCGCCTCGCTGGACTTTTCGTCGCAGACGAAGCAGGAGAGCAGCGCCACAGCTTGCGGAGCGGTGAGGTCGTTGAAGACACCATTGAATATCATTTCAGTGATGAGCAGCTCATCCGCGGAGCTCAGTTCGCAGGCAACACGACCCTTGAACTCGATGACATCGCCCGACTTGCAGTAGCCCATGCGCCGGAGCACTCGTTTACGAAATTTCAACTCGTCCATTTGCAGCAGACTGCGGGCAGCTTTCAGCTCCGCCTTCAGGTCCTTCACCTCATTCTGCAGCTTTAGCTTTTCAAGATAACGCTTGTGAATGTGCTGCAGCTCCGGCGACTTGTGTAAGGGATGTGCTTCGAGCAGCTGCTCGAACTGTGCGATTGTGTCCATGATTTTGCGAAATTCGCCATCCTTAATGTTCATGTCCTTGATCGGATGGAGCAAGGGTGGTCCGAGTGGGAATCGTTTCTTCGCCTCCTGTATGGTCTTCAGCACGGCCCGGCGATTGTCAGCCGTGCGCAGATCGCTGGGAAAGTAGACGCGTATCGAGCTAATTTGGGTGATGAGGGAATTGGATACGGGAACGACCTCCATGCAGCCACGCTCATTCGGCGGACAGGGCTCGGTGTCGCCTGTCTTTGCCGCTTTTTCGCTGACATGGAGCAGCACATCGATGACAACGCCCGGTTCACTCTTTAGCGGATTCCTGCGATTTGGATCCTCCTTCTTCTTAAAGTTCAATACCAGACCCCAGTCGTACTCCTGCTTGCCGGCCGATACTTTAACCAGCCGCCCTGGCTGCAGAAACGGCACCAGATACTGTGGCTTGGTCATCCACTCGCGGAACTTGTTGCCGTAGATCTCGAGCTGATCGCGAATGTGATGATAGGAGGCGATATTGTGCTCATCCTTGATCTTGAGCTTCTCCAGCTGCTGTGTCTTTTGCTTCACTTGATCGTGTAGGCCGGGCAGGGCGGCCTGGTTTTGGAACTGATAGAAGCTGCGCTCGAGCATATACTCCGGGTTGATTTCCTCCACGCGCAGCAAATTTAACACCATGTTGTAGGTGAGATGGAACGCCGAGTTCAGAGTATCCGCTTGGCCCTGCACAATCTCACGACCCACCACCGGGGAGACCTTCTCATCAATCATCAGTATAACAATGCCCTTGTCATCCAGACCGCGACGACCGGCACGTCCAGCCATTTGAATATACTCGCCCGAGCTGATCCAGCGGAAGTCCTTGCCGTCGAATTTGCGCGGCGCCGTGAACAGAACTGTACGCGCCGGCATGTTCAGGCCCATGGCAAAGGTCTCTGTGGCGAAGAGCGCCTTGATCAGGCCCTCGCCGAACAGAATCTCGATAGTCTCCTTGAGGATGGGCAGCAGTCCGCCGTGATGGATGCCAATGCCACGGCGCAGCAATGGCAACACATTCTCCACCTGCGGTAGGCGACGATCATCCTCCGAGAGCACATCCATGGCATTGTTAAAGACCTCATCCACCAGTTTCTTTTCTTCGACCGTATTAAAGTCCAGTTTGGCCATTTGCATGGCGTACACCTCACAGTCCTTCTTGCTGAACGAGAAGATGATGACGGGCGCAAAGTGACGCTCCATAATCATCTTGACAATCTTGAATATATTTGTTTGGTCTGCATTGTGGCCTTTGATGCCACCCTTGCGACCCTTCTGATCACCCTTAGCTGCCTCACCTGCAAGGAAGGAATTATTCAGATAAAGACATTCATAAATATCTTCCAGTCATCTATTCATACCTGCGTTGGCCAGCACCGCCATGGCTGTGGTAAAGTTATCCTCTTTGAACTGGCCCTTCTCGTCCACGATCAAGTGGATGCCATCGCCTCCAGCTGGGAATATGTAGTGCTGCAGCGGCGTGGGGCGGTAATCCGTGTAGACCACATGGCAGGGCTGCTTGTGGAGGTGGCACACCCATTCGGCAAACTGCCGAGCATTCGGTATGGTGGCCGAGAGAAAGACGTAGCGCACATTATCGGGCAATAGGATGAGTGTCTCCTCCCACACCACTCCACGCTCCTTGTCACGCATGTAATGAATCTCGTCGAAGATCACCCAGCCCACCTCGCGCATTACTTCGCTTCCGCGGTACAGCATATTACGCAAAATTTCGGTTGTCATGATCAGACAGGAGGCGGAAGGATTGATGGTAACATCGCCTGTGACCAGACCAACATCCTCAAACTCATCTGTGAATTCGCGAAACTTCTGGTTGGACAGCGCTTTAATGGGAGTAGTATAAATGACGCGCTGCTTGGCAGCCAACGACTTGGCAATGGCATATTCCGCCACCACAGTCTTGCCCGCGGATGTGTGGGCCGACACCAGGACGCTCTGCGAGTTGTCAATGCAGAGAATTGCCTGCTTCTGGAATGGATCCAGCACGAACGGGTATTCCTTGGCAGGCACGCCCGTAAACGGCTGCAAGGGAATGTATTCCTGGTCAGGATGGGCGGCCACCTCGTGTGTGCAGGACTCGGGAGACACCAGCTGATGTGTGACAATACGCACGCGCAGGGCGTCCAATGCGCAATCGTCCAGCTCCTCTGCATTGTCCTCGTGTTCATTTTTCACTTCGTTGTCCGAGCCATTATCAGCAATTTCGTCTACTTCTTCTTTTATATCGACGCGCTGACGCTTGGTAGCCGCTTCTTTCCCATCATTTTCTTCTGTTTGCTCCTTTACGCTGGCACCTGCATCAGATTCGCGTTTGATCCCCTTTCGCTGTTTGTTGTCGCCATCTGACGCAGTTTTCTCTGTCTCTTCTCCTGTTGTCTTTTTAAAGGGTAAGGGCAACGGTAGCTGTAGACTTTGAGACGGCTCCTCTTTAAAACAATCAAATAACTCGTCTATATCCATGCTATTTCTCTTTTTCAGCAACTCCTTATATTAAGATTTATTCACACCGTACAAAAAAAACATGTGTTTCGGAGCACTTCTCACTTTGTGTTCACTTAACAGAATGTTAAAGTTGCAGCTATTTAATACTCAGTTGGCACTGTTGTAGAATTTTTGCTATTATTTTAATTTTATTTACCTCACTCTGAATATTGTGAAAAACAAATTAAAATATAAATTATATGTAGGTATATATCAAATAATATAATATTATTACATATTTAATACAATAAACAAGCAAATTTTTGAACATTCTTAACAGCTATTTTGTTATCGATTGTACGCATAATTCATAAAATAAGGAACACCAGCATTGTTGGCTGCCATGCAATCGATAATGCCTGAAGAAAACTAATCGATTAAATGCTAATGGATTAGCAGCAGCGGCGGCGACACAGAAAGGGAAAACAATTGATATATTTCAAGTTCTGCGAATTTTGTTAGTTGCAAAATGGAAAATGATGAAGTTAAACGTGGCCGTGGTCGCGGACGTGGCTCACGAGCACGGGGTCGAGGCCGTGGACGCGGCCGAGGACGCGGTAAAAAAATTGATGACACAGGCAGCACATTAGAGACATACGAAGGTGGCGTTGGCGTTGGTGTTGTTGTTGCACCTGTGTCAGGTAGCGGAGCCATTGAGGATAGTCCCAGCAGTATGGATCACACAGAAGATGCTGTGATGCAAGACCTAGATAAAGAGAACGAAATGGAGGTAACAGCAGCATCTGCCGAAGAGCAGGCAACACCCATTGCGGACAGAACGCCGCCGCCTCAGCAACAGCAGCTGCAGCAGCAGGTAGCGCCACCCGTGCTACCACAGACAAGTAAGATTTGTGCTATTACCCAGAAATACTGGAAAGTGCAACTAATTTGGGCTTTTTACAGTTGACATGGAAGCGGATATATCACAGTTGGAAGCGCCCACATTTACGACATTGTCGCGTGGACCACCGGAGCCCATGCTGCGCCTTAAATGGAACCACAAAGTGAACCTCATTGGCGAAAAGGTGCTCAATCCGATGATCCATTGCTGCGACCAGTGCGACAAACCCATCCTTGTCTACGGCCGCATGATACCCTGCAAACACGTCTTTTGCCTCAAGTGTGCTCGCGCTGAGCCCATCAAAAGTTGTCCGCGCTGCAGCGACAAGGTGCTGCGCGTCGAACAATCCGGCCTTGGCACGGTCTTCATGTGCACGCACGGTGGCAGTCGTTATGGCAGCACCGGCTGTCGTCGCACATATCTCTCGCAGCGCGATCTGCAGGCGCACATTAATCACCGGCACGTCGCACCACCACAGCCACTGACAGCGACGGGCGTGGAGCCAAAACTGACGGAGATGAGCGGCCTGGAGTTGCATAAGCAGCGCAAGGCGAGTAGTTGCTATGGCTCCTAACTATGCTACTCTCTGTCTAATGCTTGCCCTTGCAGTTATCCGAACCCTCTACCGCCCCCGTCTCTTCCTCCTCTGCTGCTGCTGCCCACATGCAACGTTCCACGACACGCGTTGGCATAGGCTCGATACCTCCACCGGGGTCCTCCGAACGAGCTGCAGGACATACGCATTCAACGCTCACGCTGGCGAACCTGGCACGCATCAACAATGCGAACGCCCAGGACTGCCATCAGGGCAAGGCATCGCTACACCAGACTCTCAAGAAGGGTACGCATCAGTCCGAAACAGTGGCAGACGCCTCCTACTACAGCAGTGTGCTCGCCACCTTTGGCAGTGCAGGCGTGGCTGCCGGCCCTTCATCGGCGACCTCGACTAGCTCGCCAGCTATTCCGAATTGTGCAGCCAATAGTGGCAGCGCATCTGGCGGAGGAGCTGCTGCGGGCACAGGCAATGGCAGCAGCATGAATCTAGGCAACGCCGCCCAATTAAGCAGCAGCTACGACATCGGCAATGCGACTGGCAGCACAAGCAGCGGCAGCAACTGGCAGCAAGCGCAATATTACAGATAGAGATTTGATGGACAGAATCTATACTTTTACATGATACACTTATAGGTTTAATTATTGTACAAATAAAAGTTGTATATGGAAAATTTTTGTTGAGCCTTCAAATATGTATGTAGATCAAAGCAGAGCACTTTATGCATCGAATTTTTTCGCAAGTTCCATAGTGGCATATGATTAAGACTATAATTGAAGAAATTACCCAGTAGTATATTTTATTTATATATATCTTTAATAAATTCTATTATTTTTACTGAATCCTAGATACGGGCGCAGTTTTCAAACTGATTCGATATTAATTCTACGTATCGTTATCGATACCTTATGTTATAACGATAACTTTTGCCATCAGCTGCGCAAAGGAAAAAAAAAAACAAATATTTGTAAACAATTTAAATTTAAGCAGAAGGAGAACAAAACTAATTTACATAAGTACAAAGATGTAATAAATAGCTGAAAATGCCAACTTTGACACGTTGTCTCGCATAAATTAACTGCCATATTATATTGGACAAGTCACGTAGTCATTTAAACAACCAGCGCACTCAAGAGTGAAAGTGGTTTAGCTAAGAAAATATGCAAAAAATATTATTAATCAGTGGCAAACGGAAATGCGGCAAGGATTTCATTTCAGAGAGATTGTTAAACCGGTGAGTATATACTGTACAAGATAAAAGACATGAAATTTCTACATATATATATTGCGAACAGTCTGGCAGATCGTGCTCTGATCGTTCGCATCTCGGAGCCCATTAAAAAGGAATGGGCGAACAAGCTGCAGCTGGATATACAGGCTATGCTTAGCGATGGCCCCTATAAGGAGCAATATAGACGGGACATGATCGTTTGGAGCGATGAGGTGCGTCGCAGAGATTACGGCTTCTTTTGCCGTGCGGCCATGGAGCAGGCGCCCGTGGATCAGGTGGACTACGTCATTGTCAGCGATGTACGCCGTAAGAACGATATACGCTGGTTCCGTGAGACCTATGGCCCCCAAATGGTGCAAACACTACGTTTGACGTCGCTGCCAGAGACTCGCAAAGCAAGAGGCTGGCAATTCACTGCAGGCGTGGATGACGAGCCATCCGAATGTGATTTGGATGACAGCTCCTTTGACTATGTGCTGGCGAATGATAAGGACGACCAGAGTGGGGAGCAGCTAATTGATCGAATTATGACTATGCTACAGATTAGCTAATTAAAGTGGCCCTCTCATATACATATGTATAGATATATAAACTATATATTTTTGATATCAATTATCTTTTTTAACGAAGGCAGATAGAGATGTCTTACACCTTCTACTCACGAGTTGTTGCTAATCATCGATAACTTATTTGGACATTGATGGAAATAAAAATCACTGTTAAACTAGTTATTTGAAATATATGAATATACATACATATTAAATTTTTATTATTGGTTATTGGTGGGGTGTTTAGCTGTTGATTTGTAAAGACTAAAATGTTAAGAATAAAAAAGGCAAGGTTTAAGATAATAAAACATCAACCTTCGAGTACGCGCATACTCGAATTCAATTGAAGATCATCGAAGCTGTGCAGCTGTGGCTTGCGTAAGTCCTTCTCAACCGAACGCGAACGGAGGTGCATGCGATTCTTGTTGACGCAGCTGAGGGGCGTTCGCTGTCCACGCTGCTGACTGTCGGGCGTGCTCTTTGGCGTGCTGGTCACGCCTTCTGGGCTTGCATCCATATATATCTGCGGCTTGTTCGCGCGTGCAGGCTTGCGGGGTGCAACACGTCGTTTGTTGCCTAGACGAACGCGTTCCAAGTGCTTATTAGCTGGACGGGATTGGGACTGGGACTGTGGCTGCACTTGAGCTTGTGCATCAGCTGGTATTGGCTCTTCGCTGGCACTTACGAACGAGGCCATGCTGCTCCCGTTGCTTAGATTAAGAGTAAGGGTCTCAAGGACCTCCTCCAGCATTTGAGTTTCACGCGCCTCGCTCTCATCATCATCACAAAAGATAATGGGCGTACGCTCTACGCCAATGGTGGGCGACCGTGGATCCTGTGTGTGTGGGTGCTCTGGTGTTCTCTGATGCAACAACATGTCACAGGGCATCGTTTCCTCCTGCTCGTACGGCAGTGAAACAATTTCCACGGAGCTATTGTTGTGGCTATCAGTAGGCACCTCTGGCTGTGCTACTGGAGCACGCGTCTCCACGAAGAGATCTGCAAATGTGTCGTCCATATTCAGCGTGCGATCAATGGCCTCGTCGAGCACGAGAGGGGTGCGATTGAGTTGCGGCGAGCGTGGATCATTCAAAGAAAACCCCTTCAACAAGCGCTTGCGCAGCTGCGCAAAAGTATTTTCATTGCCCGTTTGCTGCATCTGGCATATTTGCGGCTCAGCAGGCAATATCTAGAGGAAAATCGGTCTTAGGAAACTAATAACATACTATGTATGTATGTGATATCACTTACATTTAATGGTGTGCGACAGATGTTGGGCGAGCGTGGATCAAGCGTCGCAATATTTTCCCTGCAGGGGCTCATTGAAATCGCTATGGTTGACCTTTGTGCAGCAGTTGCAGCGCCCGCAAGACGCAGTCTGTTTAAAGTTGGCGTATCTGGCAAGTAGGTGCCCTCCATTTTAGTTGCTTTCGTGCCCATAGCAGTAAAATATTATTTTTAATTTTCAATGCTGCGCTGTTGTATTTGAAATGAAAAATGCGGGAGACGTTGCTAGCGTCGATATATTTATATGTATATATATATATCGATTGTAGAAATACATACCACTATATTTTGTGTTCTATGCTGGCAATACTCTAACATACTGCTGCTATCGGGGTTTACATTGGTGATGAGCAAAGCACAATCGATATAACATTTTTCGATTGGACTGACTACACGGATGGATTAAAAAAAAAAAAAACAAAAACGAATTGTTTTAATTAATTTTTAATTATTTCGAACTAAGAGAGCAACTCGAATATTAAGCAGTATTAGTTATAACAAATGTGCGCGTGTGTACAATGTATGTGAAAAATATATTGTAAGCGGCGAAAGCTTAAATGGCTATTGCAAACACCAAATGTAAGTTATTGGAATTGGCAAACCCCAAACTGAAAGTAATTGTAAATATACATACATAAAAGATCGGTTTTGTGTTATTTGGCCGTCGAGAAAATTATTTCGGTAGTTTTTACGCAGTAGGCAAAATACATTTTCGTTATGTGAGTGTGTGTGTATGTAGCCCCTGCATAAGGCACCGCAAGCAGCAGTAAATTTTGTTTCGTATATACATACACATGTATATGTCGGGTTTTTTTTTCAATAGCTATCTCCTTTACACACATATACACATACATATATGCTGCACTCCCCATGCTTCGACGCGGAGACTTTCGAGGCAACGCGTAAAATAAACTAGTTTGTATGTTGCCAACTACTTTGCCTATACAGCCACATCTTGTCTTACATTAATGTAGGTTAGTACACGGCAGCAAGGCGTCGCCCTCATATATTGTAGCAATGATTTTTTCTTTCTTTTTTAAATTCGTTAGTTTTTTGGTTTCATTCAATTAAACCACTTTGTGTTCATAGCCGGCGAGCGAAAAGTAAACAATTTGTCCACGCAGTTGGCAACGCGGCCACATTGTAGACTTTCTCTCTTGTTCCAAATATATACAAATGCATGTATACGGGTGAGCATGTGCATGTGTATGTATACGACGGGAAACAACGAAATTTCATTCATTCCTCGTTTTCGAGTAAAAACTACACGTTACGTGTAGTACGGTCGCCTCATACAATTACAATGTCAGTTGCATACACACACACATGTTCTTGTTTACTTGTAAATACATACTTTATGATGCAAGTATACATGCACACATACATGTGTATGTGCAAGCCTACTTTACTTGTAGGCAATCAACGGATCTAATTGTGCAACATGTTATAATTGCGAACGAGCGTTAAAAAAACAGCAGCTAAATAGTTTCAAGACTGCAGCTGCTATCGTTTTTGGGTACAGGGTGTGTCGTCGCGGCCTGCGCGTGTGTCAGGTGCAAAGACGTTGACGCAAAGGCAACGGCAAAGTAAAAGTCTCCACGCGACCAGAAAATACTTGGACATTCCAGAATTCAACATAAACGGCAACGAGCGTCGTTTGATTGCCGTTGCCATCCATTGGCCGCGTTTTTTCACACATTCCACGCGCTGTTAGACATACATACATACAAACACTTGTACGGTGACTATTGATTTCAATCAACTTTGTCTGCTTCTGCTCGCTCTTTCTCTCTCTTTTTCTCAGGCTCAGCCGCTCTCTCTGTATGCCCATTTGTCAATTAAGCAGCACGTCCGCTTGTCGGCTCACCAACAATTTGCCGATGTGTGTGTGTGTAGATACATACATACATATGTGTGTGTAAATTCCATTTCCTGTTTATAGTAGGTATGCTGCACACACAAACGTCGTACACACACACAAACCAACAACCGTCCATGTCAGCTCCCGTCTGCTTGGGCCCCATGTTCAGGTCGTCTCGGCTTGCCACCACCATCACACAGCGTCGGTCGTTGTCGTCTGTATATTTTTTCTCACTCCATAGTCTGATGCCTCGTCGGTAGCAGCCTCAGCCGCAGCAGAAGCAGCAGGCAGCGGCGGAGCGCTATGTACAGTACGTGCCACTTCCTTTACATTCAGAAAAATAAAAATTCACACACACGCATATAGACAATGTGTATATACACACAAGTACACACTCACGCATACACACACACAGAATGAGACGGGCGGGCCAAAACGACTGACAAACAGACGGACAATCCAACGGGGAGCGTTCGTTTGGCGTCTGCGCCGTGTATTTCGGTTATAGTTGTAGTTATTTGTGTTGTTTTTGTACAGTTGCAAAGACACATACAGGCGAGAGAGTACGGACGAAAACGAGTTTTTCTGTGTTGAGCGATGTGGCAACGCTGACATCCTCCCGGTTCCCCTTTGTGTTTGCTTATTAGAAAGAAGAAAAATGCCGCTGCGCGTTGTGTTGCTGTCTTTACGTAAGAAGGCCGTCGAACTCTACACTGAGAGAGCGGCATGCAAATAATGTGCGAGAGAACCGCGAGTGAGTGAGTGCCAATGCCTGCTATGTGTGCTCGTCTAATGATTACCGTTACAATTTGCATTGGCTGTCTAGTCTGACAACTGTCTCGCGACCCAGACTAGACGACCCAGCCCCAATCTCAAATTGGCAACTTTTTTCACATGACCTTTTACCGTCATCGCCAAATGACGCTGAGCTTGAATGCGTAAGATTGTGTGTGTAACGCTTAAAAGTTTGCAGTTTAATTTGTATTGATTATTTAGCAGTAGTCAGTTGAAAATGATGTTTCTTCCAAGCAACTTTGCGTAAGTTAGTTCAGCTCAGGGTCAATGTCCTACAACGACACAACAAGTGCAACTAGTATGGAATGAAGACTAAGTAATGATCACATGAATAAGACTTAGCATAGATACATATCCTAGTGTAGCGTTATATGTATATGTATGTATGTGGGATTTTATCTTCCATTTAGTGTGAAAGAAATTTGCCGTTATATATTTGTCAATATTTAAATGTTATTTTCGTTCCATAACTGTGACAGTCTGGCAACTCCACCATCCTTGGCGCGCGCGTAACAAGCCTCGTTTTTATTTTTGGCGCGCACAACATGCCAGAAAAAATAAAGAAAATAAAAGGCCAGACTCAATGCAATGCCTCGAGGAATGTTGTTTACGTGCGCGCCTGCGCATCGACCAAGATTTCCACGAATTCGCCAAAACAAGCTTCCAAGTAGCAGAAAATGTTGTCGTCCCAGTCTGGACCTCATCCTGTTCGTCCCGTTTGTCTACCTGCTTTTGAACCGCCGCGCTGCGTCGCTTCTTGTTTGTGTGCAATTTAGCTCCTCCAAACTTGGCGGCGGCGGCATGTCAACATGTTGATCCTACTATAGCGTGCGAAACGTTCTGGCAACACCAAAACAAAAACAACAGGCTCCAAGCCGTACCGTACGTTGTTGTTATTTATGTTATTTGGCGGTGTATGTGTGCGGGCCGCCAATGCTAAATTACACACACATGCATACTTATGCATACATATGAAGAGAAAAGAAAATGTTGGCGTTGGCGTCTACTTTGGTCTCTCATTTAATCAGTCTGGCCACGCTCTGCTCTTGCTCTTTACTTTTTTTCGTCAGTTGTCTTTCATAGCGTTTGCGATACGGTTGTGTTTTCTAAGCGACCGCTGCCGCTGCTGCTGCTAGTGACGGCGTCGGCATCGGCTTCATGCCAAGTGATTTTGTTTTTAATATAAATTATTTTTGGTAACCAATGGAAATACAAAACAAAATAATGTATATATATATTCTTTTAAATTTAGTGAACGAAAGAAATACGAAGGATTAAAAAACTGTTAACTGCTTTTATTGGTGTTTGTGGTTTTCATCGTCTCTTAGTGCATCATTTATGAAAATTTTATTTTATGGAATAATTTAATACAATAAAATTAATTTTCAATTGAACTTTTCATAAATAGTGTCAATATATATTTTTCATAACCTCTACTTGTTCTGTATTGCCCGCGCCCCGTTTGCTTGAGCGAAATTCTTAGAATTCTTAACATTCCCGCGCGCATACATACACATATATGCTTATACATACAGACGTGTAGCTAAAAAGTAAAAAAAATACACATTTATACATATATATAAATTGTACTCTCCCTACGCGTCGTACGAAGTGTAGACATAAACACACACACAAGCGCATGCACTTGAACTCTCACGCACGCACACCAATACACACTAACACAAACATTTAGACTCTATCCAACACACCTCGAAATTGGTTGTTGTCGCCACTAAGTGGAGACAATTGCTGTCTCTTTTTCACGCACTCACTAACAAAAACTAGTAGGACTTGTTTTTTGCGTTGTTTTTACGCAAAAGCAAAAAAACCGGTAAGATTTCAGAAGCGACGGTAGCAGAAGCAGAAGCAGCAGCAGCAGAAAAGACAGAAATGTTATTGTGTGGCGTATGTGTGCTTGTGTTGGTGTATCTTCGCTGTGGTAGAATACCACGTTAATCATAGTTTTCACACACCGCTTTTCTTACAGTTTTGTAAACATGTACAAACACACATGAATATGCACACTCACACACAAACGCATACTAGCAGATACCGAGCAACGAACTCGGGCAACAGCGACGCCCAAGAATGAAACAGCATAAGGCAACATGAAAACTACAGCAACAACAAACAAAACGACAGCATAAAAACATAGAGAAAGCGAAAGAGAGGGGCAGAGACCGCGTGAGTAAGAGGGAGAGAGAAAGCAGGAGAGAAGCAGTTTTACGGCAACGACCCGAGCAGAAGCTGCCGCAACAGCAGCAGAAGCAGTAATATTAGCGGGTGTTGTTGTTGTTGATGTTCTCTTGAACGCTGCCAATTGTCATGTATGTATATGTATGCTAACTTTGTTGTTGTTGTTGTCTTGCATGTAGTTTATTTATGCTTTCTATTAGTAATATTTATTACCAATTGCTTCGCCACTGGCAATGACCAAGATCAACGAACTTGTTTTGCTCTTTATTGGTGTCGTTGATGTTTTTAATAATATTGTTGTTATTAGTGATAGGCAAAAGCCTATAGAAAAATGGAAATGGGATGCTGATCTTGACCTACGTGCACGCAAGTTCAAAACGGTTATTCAACTTGTACTTTGTGTGGCTTCCTTCTAGTTCCTCTCGCATTGCAGATTTCAATTTTCAAAACGGAAATTTTAATAACAGTCGCGACGTTGTCAATCCAACACATCAGACTCACGTATGCATACACACACACACGCACGAAAAGAAATCTTGATATTTTTGCTTTTAATTGCATTTACGTTTCTTTGTTTTGTATTTTTTTTTTCTGTTTAAGTATTCGATTTCTTAATGTCCGTATATAAATTTGGAAATTGTTATCATAAAATTGGCGACTAATTGACGGGCTTTGGTGTCGGCGCCATAATTTAAAAAAATAAATAAATGCAATATATATAAATATATATGTATGTATATATGTATATACACATAAATATTGAGGCTTGCCACTTGATTCAAATGAAATTGTACCAAAGTAATGGAGCTAAGGAATTGGATGCCAATGTTATGCAAAATTTTGTTTACTCTTTTGTGTAAATGAAAAATTAATTTAAATTATTTCGATTAATATAAATAGAATTTGCAAATAAAAAAAAAAATGTGTTGACTGCGTTGACTAAATTTGGTACATATTTACCACGTGTGGCAACCTTGGCGTTTATCAGTGCTATTTATACATATTTATGTATGTATATATACCTATTGATTGTTTACTGTTAATGGCGTGCAATGATCGTGTTATATTATCATATTGTTTATTTTAAGTGTCTGTGCTTATAGATGTCGTCGTCGCCGTTGTTGTTGTTGTTATTGTCGTGTGTTAACGTATTATTATCGCTTAATAAATAGCGTACGCTATATTTGTTTTCATTCAATTTTGCTCAAGCTATAACGCCCGACGGCTTCATTCAGATTTGTGTAGTACAGCAATCACACCGCTCCCCACCATATTCATCATCATCGTTGTCACCATCATCATCATCATTGCCAGTGGTATAAAGTTGGATTCGCTTCTGTTTTATTTTTAGTGTGTTTTTATTTATATTTGTTCTGCGGCGTCCAAGCAAAAGCCGGCGTTGAGAACTAACAGAAATGAACGAAGTAACAGTAATATTTAAGCTGCAGCAGCAGCAGCAGCCGAAGCTATGAGGTTAACAGAAAGGTCGGGCGAGAGAGTCTCCACTCAACAAACAGCAAGGGAGAGAGTGAGAGCGAGAGCGGCAGCGGGAGCGGGAGTGGGAACGAAGCCGAGTGCAAGACCAAGAGAGAGAATTGTGTCATTCTTCAAAGTGGTTGTGAAATGTTTGCTTTTTATGCCTACTCATATCACAGCCAGCTTTGAGGAGCGACACGATGCTCAGTACAAAATTCAAAATAAAATTAACAAAATTAATAAAAATTAATAATAATCATATAAGGGATAATAAAAAGTAATTAAAAATTCAATAATGAAATAAAAAAATGTTATTAAAAATAATAATAATAAAAAAAAAAAAAATACATTCAAAAACATAATTTTATCTGCACTAGTTTTATTTGTAGTTCCAATGAACTTTTACATAAATCATTGAACAAAATTATAAATCATGGTGCCCTCCTGAGATCCCTCCAAATGTACTTTTACAAATCCAACTTTATATATATGTGTGTGTAATGTCTATTTATCTATCTATCTATATACCCGTTCCCCCTTCTATCATAAGAATTGGCCACATTCATGCTGAGCTCTCAAAGAGGCTGTGAAATGCATTTTGAAAGCTTTGCGAGCATATCACAGCCAGCTTTGATGAGCTTAGCGTAATGTAACGTACATCAATCAATCAGTCAATCAATCGAATCAATCATAATGTAGCTCGCACTAAAATTACACTCGTTGAAGACGGACATGGAATTGGAAGCAACTCATCAAGCAAATCGTGACCAAATAAGATCAATGGGAAATTAAATAGAAAAGAAATAACTTTTCTAAATCGCTTCAATACAATTTTCTTTTGCATCTCAGGTTAAACGTAAACGTAAACGGAAAAGGAAACTCAGAAAACTATGAGTTAAGAGAGGTTGGATAAATATATGTATTAGAAAAAATATTGTGATGGCTCAAGATTTTGAGTCAATACTATCGATGGATCGACAAATAAAGAAAATAAATTCTTCACAGACAAGGATATAGATTCAAATGAAATCAGAAACAATGACGTATTTTCAAAAGCTGTTTTTATTTCAATTGCAATTCCTTTTCCTATTGCTCTTATTCGGTCAGCCTGTATTATAATGTGGAACATCAGTTTAAAGAATCAATCGGAACTCTGCATCAAACAAAATTTGATGTTGCTTATCTAAGCCTCATCAAGTGGTTGTGATATGGATACCCGACGCATATCACAGCCAGCTTTGATGAGCTAGGATAATCAACGGAAAACAACAAGAGAAACAATTGAAAATACATGAAAAAAATAAATTAATTAATAAAATCGGAAAGAAAATTTTACAAATTCGAGTGAAATTGTGTCTTCAAACAAATATTTTATAAAAGTTAATGAACCATTCAGATTGCATTTTATTTATCATGCCATTTAGCCGACATTTATTTGATTATTGAAAATTTGCGTTAATGATTATGGAATAATATGATTTTTCGACAGTTTTCTAATGCATTTGTATCTTTTTCACAGATACGCCGATCCCCACACTCGCACACAGACACAGACTCTGATGCATATGTAGACACAGATACTCTGCTGCATATGTAGATACAGATAC
This sequence comes from Drosophila aldrichi, assembly GCA_035045965.1. Taxonomy (NCBI): domain Eukaryota; kingdom Metazoa; phylum Arthropoda; class Insecta; order Diptera; family Drosophilidae; genus Drosophila; species Drosophila aldrichi. The sequence continues at coordinate 267,465 of JAWNOM010000555.1, forward strand.
TGTACTCGAACCGAATTCCAAAGAGCCTTTGATGACGACGCCTCGCTGTGCATAACGATATTTGTTAAATAATTTGTGATAGTCTTGTTTATCGTTTTATTTAATTGTTTTATACAAACAAAATAGTAGTATTGTAAGATCTTAAGAGAAACCAAACAAAGTTGCAAACCAAATAGAATGAAATCGAACAAAAACCTGCAAATGCATTCCACAAGCACAGCCACAAGAGGAGTATTCGAAAGATTGAGAATGGGCATTCTGCTGGTCCTGCTGCTGTTCAGCTGTTTGGGATGTCCGGCTTTGATCGAGGCATGCTCCAGCCGCACCGTGCCGAAGCCGCGTCCGTCGGTCTCTTCGTCCATGTCGGGTATTGCATTGGCGCCCACACAGCCGCCGGCCACAACAACAACAACAATGCGAACAACCACAACGACGACAACACCGAGGCCAAACATCACATTCCCCACATACAAGTGTCCAGAGAACTTCGATGCCTGGTACTGTCTGAATGATGCCCATTGCTTTGCCGTAAAGATCGCCGAGCTACCCGTCTACAGCTGCGAGTGCGCCATTGGCTTCATGGGTCAGCGGTGCGAGTATAAGGAAATCGACGGCTCCTATCTGCCCAAACGACCGCGTCCCATGCTCGAGAAGGCTAGCATCGCCAGCGGTGCGATGTGCGCCCTCGTCTTGATGCTGTTCGTCTGCCTTGTGTTCTATTTGCGTTTCGAGCAGCGTGCGGCCAAGGAGCGTGAGCTTCAGGAGGACGAAATCGACTATGAGGAGGAGGAGTGCAGCGATGGCGATCATTGCGACTGCTGTCGCGACCGCTGCTGCGCCTCGGGCGATGAGCCGCTCGTGACCCGTGGCAAGCTGCCCTATCACATGCGGCTGGAGCACGCCCTGATGTCATTTGCCATCAGGCGCAGCACCAAGCTCTAAAAACTCAAACTAGAATCTGACACAGAAATCTATAAACAGAATTCCCATTTAGCTATAGACGAGTATATATTTGAACTATCTCAAATGATTTCTGCCTTGCCCGTTATGCATGTCATGCCGAAAATGCGTACTACGAATTTCTATGTGCTTTAGTCGTAGCTTATATATACATTATATATACAACATACACATATTGTCCTATTTACTATATGTTACGTGTAACAAGCTCTGTATTCCAAGTTCTTGTACGTATCTTAGACCTGAGATGAGATTCTTCACTTCTCCAATTATCGTGAATCGAATATGTATTTTTATTATACTTTATGCTAGAGCTACATATATTTATTTTACTCTATAACTATTATATGTACGTATGTATATGTCTATCATAGCATATATATTTACACGCACGAACACATCCACAATGATCCACGTCAAGTATTATTTATTGCACTAGCTATGTATGAATTACAATGAGAATTTTTTACAATAAACATGCGCTGCACTTGCATATTATTTATGCCAAGGGAGCAAATCCCAGATTTTCTTCTGTTTTTGATCAGTTGTAGGAAACTTAAATACATGATAATATAGTCGAGTTCTGATAATTTGAAATGGCAAGAGGATCAGTTATTTTTCTATTTGCACAGAATTCGAAAAATCTAGAATTAGAAAAAACGAATTTTTTCAAGGGGTAGAATTTGTTTTCGAATTTCGATTTTTCGGGATACAAATTATCGAGGCTCGACTGTACTATGAAATTAGTTGAATAAATGGTAATGAAGATGTTAAAAATACCGTTACATACTTTAAGGCTTTTACTGATAATATTGGGCACAGAAAACACGAAACACGATTTTAAAATCTTGAATTCTAGCTTGGATGAAATCTGGAATTTCCAAGCGAATATTCAATTAACAGATTATGCCAGAATTTTGTTTAACCTCTTTTTCTATTTATAGGTAAATGTTTTACATTTTCCATTAGTTTTAATACTATTGTACATTTGCATATACAAGGATCATATATCACATATCGGGAGTGGATGGTTACGCTTACGATCCAGTGGTCACGTATCAATTGGAACAATTTGCCGCTACCGAGTATCTGCAGCACCACATGGAAGGAAGTCTTGCACATGATTTGACCAGGCAGTTCCTGAGGAAATATCGCTAATGCTTCTCACTTTCATTTGATTATCTGTCTGAGTGTCTACTAGAAAGTAGTTGGTGCCCTTGAGAGATACGAAGGCTCTTAATGATTTTGATTGAACGAAACAGTTTCTATTTTTATCAATTGATAATAATCGTACAATGTTCAGTTTAATTAATAATGCCAACTAATGATAAGCGGTTATGTAGAAAAGATAATCTTATGAGCGACGTGTTCACGTTCTTAGATAAGGCCACGATGAGTTGCTGAAATTATGCACAAACCGTATGTTATTGTACATGAATGGGTGTACGCACGTAAGATAATAAGACTTGGACAGACTTGAATACTTTAATAATAGGTGATAAACGTATGAGTATTGCGGTCAGTTACTACCAACTGTATAATACCCATTCAATGATATAACAGCAACATGGTATGGTAAAGTAGTCGAAAAGGAGTCTGGAAAAATGTTAATGCTTCATCAGAGGTTATAAATTTCATGTATCCTATCTTTAATAGCGTCGAAATCAAATATATTCCGAAAACTGAGAATATATTATTTAGTAAATAGGTGGATTAGAATAAATAATTCCAGCTAACTAAATATATATTTATTTTGAAGCTGTTAAGATTTACAATTGAGTTCTTTTGGAAGAAGTCCTATGGAATTAAACATTATTTAGTAATGCCATAGAGAGAATAAAAGTTGTGCTATAGACTCTTCTGAAAAAATATTTATTCTCTGATATAACAACTGGGGGCGTTGCAAATTTGGAATTTCCACTGCATCGATGTATGTATATGGCACTACAAATTGACTAGTATGTATATATGTACATATATATAGTATAGTATAGAATGTTGATCGGTACCTAGCCCACATTTGTACTTCCAATTCAATAAAAAGTTTGCATAATATGTATATGTATGTATGTATATCTATAGGATCTTATATCTTAGACAACGTTTAGATTGACCTATAATATAAAAGATCTATAAATTGGAATATGCTACTTAAACTTCAACATTATTAGAAAATTAAAATACTTTAGTTGAAGTAGTTTAAAAAAATTTATTTTATTCTTATATATTCTAAGATAAAGCATATTCAATTCAGCGTTCTTTTGGTATAACTGATACTGTCATAACAAATCTGATTCGTATTACAAATGAGTTGTACGTGCCCAGCACAAGGCAACGACTATACATATAATATAAAAACGATCTTATCTATAATTCTCCGTGAACTGCAGTCCAATTTGCTTATGGGGGAATTCCAGTGCCGGCATGAGGTATGTATTGTTGGGGGAATTCACGGCTTTAATGTCAAGTAAAGCAGTTTTCAATTCAATAACAGAGGGTCGCACTGTTGCGATAAGGAAAACTGATCACACAGATCTGTTTTAAAATGTCGGTAAGTAATCTGCGTCCGATTTAGAACTGCCTTGAAATTGATTTTATTTTATGATAGAGCCCCTTTATTGGACCATAGCTGCTGAGCACCAGCGATATAAGCGTTATGCACTTCATCAAGATCTGGAAGTTAGCCTTGGTGCGGCTCTTAAAATAGCCCGTCTCATACCCATAATACTGGGTGACTAAGGCGATGACAAAGCAGGCGAAACCCAGGAAATTGTGGAATGTTTTGTTTAGCAGCGGCGTGATCAGTCTCTTAACGCGCGCCGAACAGAGAGCTGCCAGTCCGGAGCTCATGGCCAGGAGACAGAGTATAAACGCGGTAATGCCTAGAGGAATACCAGATTATTTATGTTCCTCTTTGAGCGAATCCCGTTCACTTACCCAATCTGCCGTGGACGGACTTCAACATAAATCCCTTCTGTATCATTTTGATCAGGGCACCAGCTGCTCCACAGCCACCGCCCAGCGTCAGTAGAATCCAATGGATTGTCGTCTTGGTGGATCTCTTGTAGCTGTTCGTTAGCACATTTCCACCATAGTGCACCATTACGCCTTCCGCCATGAAGAACGAGAACTGCGACATACCAGTGGGATACTCAAATGCTGATCAATTTGGGCCGACGGATCACTTACCCCAATGGTAACCAGCCAGGCGTGCAGTCCGGTGCCTGCGAGTCCCGTTTGTAGCGTGAGATACGATATGTAGATGGTTACAAATCCAATGCACATTTGGTTCAGCACATTCAGAAAGTATTCGAGGCGCTGCAGCGGCTGCTCGGTCTCACTAAGCGATAATTTTTGCGACATTCTTGAATATCGATGGCCACCGGAAGATTCGTTCAGGTGCACAAAGGCGGGAGATCGCTGTGCTCGTGCTTGTGGAGCTGTTGGAGGCGATTGCGGGAGCAGATTTTTAGCTGGGTCAGCTCTCGTCGTGCTGCCGTAGTCGATCACTTTCTGTGTGCTACTGATGACCGACTGGAGATGTTCTGTCATCGTGGCCCTAAATGCTTCGTCTTAATACCCTGTAACTGCAAAGGGGAGAGGGAGAGAGAGATTGGGCTATAAATCATCAGCTCGACGAAGTATATTTAGCAGCAGTCAAGTCAAGTTAGGTCATTCAAGTCGTTTGTTCCAAATCGATATGTATCGATTTCAATGAAATATCGGTACGCTTAAAATGATATCGAATTTAAAATGATTACTTCAGGCAAAAGTGAAGAGAGGAATGTGAATAGAGCTATCAATGAAAACCAGTAGAGGGCATCTGGTAGTCGTGCATCTGGTAGTCGTTACAGTATGTACGGCGTGCTTATCAGTGGGGAAACAATAATGTTATTTTCGTGTTAAATTTATTAGCTGCAACAAAAACAAGCTCGCCGACTGATAATTGCGTCCAACAACTATTTTATGAGGCTGGAAAGCGCTGACTGTGCTGGTTTTTGTTTCTTCTTTTTGGTTTTCTTTATATATGTACATTCAAATTCACGGCAATTATTTCGATTTGTCGTCGGCCGAAATCAATAGCGAACTTATATGAGCTGCAATTTATTATTGGTTTCCGCGAGTCAGAAGTACGCCTCTTGACTATAGCCAGTACACTAATCTCAGTTCTGTATGTAGCCAACTCAAAGTCGACTCGGGGTCGAGTCGGCATCAGTCTGCAGCTATAACTGGTATTCTCAACCGCAAGCCGCAAATAATAACCCATATTGCTATTCGCATAATATACCCATTCAGTATCATATGACAGTTGACTCTTAATATATAAGGGCAAAATATAAAAGTTATATGAAAATCCATTGATAGATCAAGGCGAACAAAGGCCAAAGATATAAAGTGCATATTTATATTTAATAAAAAAATAATTACAATTATAGGGCATTTACTAGTCGGGAGCGAATGCTTCCATTCGATATATACTGCATTTAAACTTGTACTGCATATGTATATATTATATATTTACAATTGTTTATTGCACATTCATTTTCTCTGGGGATTCTGTACACAAATTCGATTTTGCTGTAGAGAGTGGATTGCTATGATATACCCTGTATCCAGATACGCTCTATAATTGCAATCATTTATCGATGCTGTTATCAAACATATTTCAAATTGAACGACTTCAAGAAAATTGATATACACAGAGATACATTTTTATACAAAAAGATAGGCAGACACACAGATAAATACATATGTATGTGGATAGATAGATAGACAGTCTAACAGAAATACGTTAATATATTTAATATTTAATGATGAATACTACATATATGGATAGATAGATAGATAGTTAGACAGTCTAGACAGAAATATGTTAATATATTTAATATTTAATGATGAATAGCTTCATCTCTCCATATAAACAGCATAATTCATTAAGAAATTGGGTTTGAAACTAAATTATGAAAGTTTTTGCTTAGAGTTAAGATCAAAGAGAAGCGATCAACTTATCTGAGATTTTGCTTTTTACATAAATGACCAAGTTCTTGTTTGCCATATAATTTTTCTTTAACTAAAATTGTTTACAAATTCTAAACTTGAAAAGCTTAACTTTAAGTAATTAATAGTAAAAGAGTTAAGGAATCTATCTATAAGTAAATCGATAACAAAACCATTATACCCTGATTTTCCATTTTCAGTGGGATCAGTGTATAAAACAAAAAATAAAAAAAAAAAAAAAAAAAAAAAAAAAAAAAAAACTGAGGAAGCATTCATCTCTCATGAATGCTTGCAAAGACTACGATTAGCTTATGTATTTTTTTGGGATTTCATCTATATATAAAAGAAAGTTGTGTAAAAGTGCAGACTGCTTATAACTTGATTTGGGCTGAACCAATTTTCATGGTTTTTGATTTGTTGGATTTGTCTCCGCAACGAGTATAGTATAGGGTCTTAAAAATACTCAAAAAATTTGCCGAATACTTGAAAAACGCGGTTTTTTCCCCAAATGTTCAAATTTTTTTTATACCCAGTAGGCTTGGTAACAGTGACAGTTTTGACAATAGTGTAGAAGTAAATAAACAAATGTAGTCAGTCAGTCTACGGCACAGCCTCAGGCGAACCTGACTATTCATAAAAAAGCACATTTGTTAAAAAAAAAATTTTGAAAAACAATACGCGTACGGACAAAAGCAAAATATCTCGAAAGTTCAGGTAGGTTTTGTTGTACATATGTATTTGTTTTTCTCAGACATTATTTTTGTAAATAATTTATATTTATATTTCTCGATTATTTTATGTGGTTTTGTGCGAGGGCATATTCAGTATTACTATTAATGAAAATGCCGCGTCCTAGAAGATCTAATCTTTCCCGGCGGACCCATAATGCAATTAGGCTACGGAATACCGCGATGTTTTGGCAAAGAGACGATGGATATCACTTTAATATCAAAATGATAAATCCATTGAATGGGATCATCGGAATCCTTGGAATAAGAACTTCCTCATCTTTAAATTTTCCTTTGAGTATCGACGCGTGAATAACATTGCTCAACAGTTTTCTTATTACTAAACGCGTTCCATTGCACAGTTTTGGTTGGTTTAAATTTCTAAGCATGATAACTACCGAGCCAACCTTCAGTTGTAAATTGTGCGGTGGTAAACCAGGCACATCCAAGGAGTTCAAAAATTCAGTTGGATAATTAGTGGCTTCATCTTCGTTTGTTACACAGTCGATAGATTTAAATGAATACAGAGTACCAACGATTTTATTTTGAATTATAAAATTAAGGTCATCCACATCTTTTTTTTAGCTGCCAAAATTGCTCGCTCACTTAACCTTAAGTATTTTTGTGGAAAGCAATGATATTCGGAAATACTTTGTTGATAAGCTCATCTTTTGATGGGACGAAATTGCAAAAATTTTGAGGAAATGAAATCAAGCCACTCCTTTCGTCAACAGGAATACGGCCATTACCGATATTCAGCAATTGCTTCGAGAAATCATCATCATGCCTTCGCCATGACGATCAACAAATCACAGGGCCAATCTTTGACTATTTGTGGCCTCAATCTAGAAAATGCGTGTCGTTTACCACAAGGTGCTTGAATGAAAATCTTTTTATTAATCAGAGTGTTCCCAACCTGAACAACTCCTTTCTCTTTTTTACCTAGAAATAAGGGTAGGGCAATGCAACGCTTGCTGGGACTGCTAGTTATTTATAAATGAAATTTCTAACTCATTGTGTTATACTATAGATTTTAAGCTAGCTAATACAAAAATTAAATTTAATTTAGCTTAAAATTGTTTGTCTAAACTGACTTTACTTCTTCACTTACCTAATTTAGTGAACTGGATGCTCAAATCTGGAATTACATAGAATAAATTATTAAATATTCTTCATCAATCATTGAAAACAAATAAGCTTTATAAGTGTGGAATGGAATATATAAACTGATAATTTTAAAGAAAGTTTAATTGGAATCAAAACAATGCTGATTTTGTATTATTGCTACTTTTATTAATCTTCTAATTATAAATTAATATTATAGTAAGTTAATTAAATTATTGTTAACTAAAATGTAACATTATTTTTATTTTCGCCTAAATTTTCCTTAAACTTGAGAGAATTGCTTCTAGCCTTAACTGGCGAAACTGAGAGCTTTCTGATATAGCGATTTCAGCGGTGCTATGCAAGTTAGGACCATTGACACGAGGGTCACAACCTGCATAAGGATAACGAAATCCGCGCCCTGGCCTTTGAATATTCCGGTTTGCGTGTAGCCGTAGAACTGGGCCAACATGGCCGTCACAAATGCGCCCATGCTGAGCAGGACGTGGAAGGTCTTGTTGCCCAGCGGCGAACAAATCTTCGACAGGCTACGGGCCAGCACTGCTGAAAGGCCACTGAGCAGCGAGATGAGGCACAGCACGAAGGCAGCGAATCCCAATCGGGAGTGGATGGTGACGCTAATGCTCCAGTGGTCACGTATCAATTGGACCAGGCAGCCGGCTACCCCCATGCCCCCGCCGAGTATCTGCAGCACCACATGGATGGCCGTCTTGCGCTTGCGAGTGTAGCGCAGAGTTAGCCAGTTGCCGTCGTAGAAGCACATCATGGCCTCGGCCATCAGGAAGACAAAGCCAAAGGACACCAGCCAGACGTGCAGCCGGATTCCAGCGAGGCCAGTGCGTAGGCAGTTCCAGCAGATCCAGATTGTCACGAATCCAATGCACAGCTGGTTGAGCACATTGAGACCAGCTTCGATGTGCTGCAGGACGGTAGTTGAGTTGCTTCTTGCTGCGGTCATTATGAGGGCAATATATTTGATTCCAAGGATTTATTAAATAATTTGTATTCCCTTAGAATAAGTGATTTTTTTCAGAGTTTTATTACTACACTTCCCACAAATGCACTTTGAAGTCCAAAATAATATCAGCTTATTTATTTCTTGTATTTCTTATTGTTGTTTCTCGAGTATAAAAAGTGTTTCTTTACTAGGTCTTTCTTGGAATGAACTTTCACAGTACCGTCCGGCTTCATGCATTAGGAAAAGACAACTTAGGGTCTCTTTATGCATAGCAAAACGTATTTATACCATTTACCCTTTATGGAAGTTCAAAAGGGTATATAAGACTTATGACACTCCGACTCTATAGCGCCGTAAGCTTGGTTAATTTAATATTATCACCTGTCCGTATCAATACATTAAGTTTATCATAGATTTACGCTATAAAATGTATATTTTAAAATTCGATAAATGTCGAATATTTATGAATACTTAAGGTACATGAAATGTGTATATTATGTACAGCTTTATAAGAGTTGTATATGAGCAGTTGTGAGCGGAACTCTAAAGTTTTTCAAGAACCTATAACTCAATTCGGATCTGTTTAGAGGGTATCTCCCAGTTGGGCAAATTAACAATCGTTGGCTTCTTTAAATTAACAAAATTACTTGATAATATTATTTGTATACATATTCCGACTATCAGTAAAGTTGCGGTTACCAATCAAATGCATAGTACTTAAAGGATTATAATATACATATACACCTAACGCAATCAATTTCGTATTTCGCACTCTACGTACATACCCAGTAACCAGTAACCACTGCCACTAGCATCATTATCGCCAGTGAAAATCGAGTCAGTACTCATATTGCAACAATTTAGATAGACCTTATTCTGCATTCAGCGTTGCGTCATTCAGTGGGTGTTTCCAGCATTCAAATTTGATATGAATTCTTTATTTAATCGGCCCATAGAAATTTGATAAAATGGGGTATATTGATTTCTATGCAAAACTTGATAATTTAAGCAACTGATGACTATAGACTGAGTTGATATATTAAGGCCTTCAAAGTGGGATAGGTAAGTCAAATTTTTATGTAAGATCAATCCGGAAATGTCGAACACTTTAAGAGCTTTAGAGCTCGAGTATAGTGGAATGTTTATACATAAATTACTCATTAAATACAGCTCCCCATATACATATATACAGTTAACAAAATTTGAACAGGGTATCTTCCAGGTAGCCGGCATGTACTTCACTTGCTTAGGGTAATAGTTGCCCATGATGTAGCATAGTCATCATCGATTTAAGCCACTTATAATGCGTCTAGCACTTATTTGTTAAATTACCGATACTATTTTCATTTCGAGCACCGTCATCAGTGCTTAAGCCTTATCGTACTGCAAAAGCGCACGTACTATGATAATAAACAACCCCGGTATCGGAAAGGGTTTTACTCTACACTCACATAACTATTTGACTACGTATATTGTCAGATGTGACTGAAGATCAATAAAAATAACTTTTTGACCATATTTCTAGGGAGCTAACTGCTATACCTCGAAACCTCATTGAATTGAGCTATGTCAACTAGGACTAATAACAGAAAATCAATTAATCATCATTCTATTAATAGTAAATAACAAGAGTGTGATGATAAAAAAGATTTATAAGAGGCGTATCAGGTAAGCAGTTCCAACATATAAAAGTTACAGCGCTAGAAGATTAAAACCTAGATAGATAGAAGCCGTTAATCTTTTCTATCTATGGCTCTTGTGGGGGCTTATGAACAAACAAATTTTATTGATTTGGTTAAAATGGCAGTAAGCTATATTTTCTACAGTTTAAGAGCTAGAAACTCAAAATGTAACCCATTGATCCCATTGTAGCCCCGATTGATCTGATATTTTTAACATATTCATTTCTGGAGTGCGCTTTAGATCTCTCTCTATGTTCCGTAAAGTTGGAGAGATTAAATGAAGCCTCAAATGGAATCAATAATTTGTCAAAGAATAAAGGCATTGGTTCACTTGAGTTTTTGCTTGTTACTCTTTTCTCTCGTCCCGTCGCTTGGGGAGCCGTGCTGGCTACTGTTGAGTTTCGAAATAAGTTGAATTCTGTATAAAATTAGATTATACCTGGCTAAAATGTAGGAACGCTAGGAATGCTGGAATGGTCAAAAATGAAACATAAGTAGGCTAGTTTTCTATAAGTATTTTCTCTAAAGATTTCTTCTAAGTATTTCAATAAATAATTCTTTAAATACATAAAAAAAAGTAGATAATATTTCCTCTAAGTAATTCCTCTTATCATTTTCTCTTATTATTTTCTCTCAGTACATCCTCTAAGTATCTCGTTTCAGTATTTCTTCAAAGTATTTGCTCTAATGTGTATTTTTTCTCAGTATTTGCTCTAAGTGCTTTACGTATTTCCTCTACGTATTTCCTTTACGTATTTCCTTTTCCTTTAAGCATTTCCTCTAAGACTTAGCTGAACGATCCCACACTTCGCTTCACTGCACTGCACTGCACAACTGACCTGCACCAGGCCTGGACGACTGAAGACTGTCTGAAGAAATGCTGCAGCTGCTGCCCTTTATATAGGGCGACATTCACTCAATCACCAGGTCGCACTCAAATGTTGAGCCAGGCGCCAGGTAGGGCTTGTTGCAATCGAGCTTTAACTGACCAATGGGAACACCCTCTGCTGCTGAAGATATTCTCACTTCGTTTTACTGGTTATGCGAATTGCACATTAAATGTATTTTAGCAGCTGATAAATTAATAATGATATAATGACAAATAATTTTAATTAAAATTAACAATTTCGGGGGTTCAAACGCGCCTGGCAACATTCATTGGAAGATTTGAGCAAACATTCATAGTCAATTATAAGGCTAGGACGTCTATTTAGCGAGCAAATAAGATAAATACTTCCAGCAGTTTCAAAGATGTCTTTGGCATAGATGTTCCTTACATCGAGTCTTGTAGCAGTCAGCTTTTGTCAGGCAGCTGCCTTAACTCAAGTTTCAAGTTTTATTTTTGCAACATTCATTGGAAGAATTGAGCACACATTCATAGTCAATTATAAGGCTAGGACGTCTATTTAGCGAGCAAATAAGATAAATACTTCCAGCAGTTTCAAAGATGTCTTTGGCATAGATGTTCCTTACATCGAGTCTTGTAGCAGTCAGCTTTTGTCAGGCAGCTGCCTTAACTCAAGTTTCAAGTTTTATTTTTGCGACATTCATTGGAAGAATTAAGCACACATTCATAGTCAATTATAAGGCTAGGACGTCTATTTAGCGAGCAAATAAGATAAATACTTCCAGCAGTTTCAAAGATGTCTTTGGCATAGATGTTCCTTACATCGAGTCTTGTAGCAGTCAGCTTTTGTCAGGCAGCTGCCTTAACTAAAGTTTCAAGTTTTATTTTTGCAACATTCATTGGAAGATTTGAGCACACATTCATAGTAAGGCTAGGACGTCTATTTAGCGAGCAAATAAGATAAATACTTCCAGCAGTTTCAAAGATGTCTTTGGCATAGATGTTCCTTACATCGAGTCTTGTAGCAGTCAGCTTTTGTCAGGCAGCTGCCTTAACTCAAGTTTCAAGTTTTATTTTTGCGACATTCATTGGAAGAATTGAGCACACATTCATAGTCAATTATAAGGCTAAGACGTCTATTTAGCGAGCAAATAAGATAAATACTTCCAGCAGTTTCAAAGATGTCTTTGGCATAGATGTTCCTTACATCGAGTCTTGTAGCAGTCAGCTTTTGTCAGGCAGCTGCCTTAACTCAAGTTTCAAGTTTTATTTTTGCAACATTCATTGGAAGAATTCAGCACACATTCATAGTCAATTATAAGGCTAGGACGTCTATTTAGCGAGCAAATAAGATAAATACTTCCAGCAGTTTCAAAGATGTCTTTGGCATAGATGTTCCTTACATCGAGTCTTGTAGCAGTCAGCTTTTGTCAGGCAGCTGCCTTAACTCAAGTTTCAAGTTTTATTTTTGCAACATTCATTGGAAGAATTGAGCACACATTCATAGTCAATTATAAGGCTAGGACGTCTATTTAGCGAGCAAATAAGATAAATACTTCCAGCAGTTTCAAAGATGTCTTTGGCATAGATGTTCCTATCGAGTCTTGTAGCAGTCAGCTTTTGTCAGGCAGCTGCCTTAACTCAAGTTTCAAGTTTTATTTTTGCAACATTCATTGGAAGATTTGAGCACACATTCATAGTCAATTATAAGGCTAGGACGTCTATTTAGCGAGCAAATAAGATAAATACTTCCAGCAGTTTCAAAGATGTCTTTGGCATAGATGTTCCTTACATCGAGTCTTGTAGCAGTCAGCTTTTGTCAGGCAGCTGCCTTAACTCAAGTTTCAAGTTTTATTTTTGCGACATTCATTGGAAGAATTAAGCACACATTCATAGTCAATTATAAGGCTAGGACGTCTATTTAGCGAGCAAATAAGATAAATACTTCCAGCAGTTTCAAAGATGTCTTTGGCATAGATGTTCCTTACATCGAGTCTTGTAGCAGTCAGCTTTTGTCAGGCAGCTGCCTTAACTAAAGTTTCAAGTTTTATTTTTGCAACATTCATTGGAAGATTTGAGCACACATTCATAGTAAGGCTAGGACGTCTATTTAGCGAGCAAATAAGATAAATACTTCCAGCAGTTTCAAAGATGTCTTTGGCATAGATGTTCCTTACATCGAGTCTTGTAGCAGTCAGCTTTTGTCAGGCAGCTGCCTTAACTCAAGTTTCAAGTTTTATTTTTGCGACATTCATTGGAAGAATTGAGCACACATTCATAGTCAATTATAAGGCTAAGACGTCTATTTAGCGAGCAAATAAGATAAATACTTCCAGCAGTTTCAAAGATGTCTTTGGCATAGATGTTCCTTACATCGAGTCTTGTAGCAGTCAGCTTTTGTCAGGCAGCTGCCTTAACTCAAGTTTCAAGTTTTATTTTTGCAACATTCATTGGAAGAATTGAGCACACATTCATAGTCAATTATAAGGCTAGGACGTCTATTTAGCGAGCAAATAAGATAAATACTTCCAGCAGTTTCAAAGATGTCTTTGGCATAGATGTTCCTTACATCGAGTCTTGTAGCAGTCAGCTTTTGTCAGGCAGCTGCCTTAACTCAAGTTTCAAGTTTTATTTTTGCGACATTCATTGGAAGATTTGAGCACACATTCATAGTCAATTATAAGGCTAGGACGTCTATTTAGCGAGCAAATAAGATAAATACTTCCAGCAGTTTCAAAGATGTCTTTGGCATAGATGTTCCTTACATCGAGTCTTGTAGCAGTCAGCTTTTGTCAGGCAGCTGCCTTAACTCAAGTTTCAAGTTTTATATTTGCGACATTCATTGGAAGATTTGAGCACACATTCATAGTCAATTATAAGGCTAGGACGTCTATTTAGCGAGCAAATAAGATAAATACTTCCAGCAATTTCAAAGATGTCTTTGGCATAGATGTTCCTTACATCGAGTCTTGTAGCAGTCAGCTTTTGTCAGGCAGCTGCCTTAACTCAAGTTTCAAGTTTTATTTTTGCAACATTCATTGGAAGATTTGAGCACACATTCATAGTCAATTATAAGGCTAGGACGTCTATTTAGCGAGCAAATAAGATAAATACTTCCAGCAGTTTCAAAGATGTCTTTGGCATAGATGTTCCTTACATCGAGTCTTGTAGCAGTCAGCTTTTTGTCAGGCAGCTGCCTTAACTCAAGTTTCAAGTTTTATTTTTGCGACATTCATTGGAAGAATTGAGCACACATTCATAGTCAATTATAAGGCTAGGACGTCTATTTAGCGAGCAAATAAGATAAATACTTCCAGCAGTTTCAAAGATGTCTTTGGCATAGATGTTCCTTACATCGAGTCTTGTAGCAGTCAGCTTTTGTCAGGCAACTGCCTTAACTCAAGTTTCAAGTTTTATTTTTGCAACATTCATTGGAAGAATTGAGCACACATTCATAGTCAATTATAAGGCTAGGACGTCTATTTAGCGAGCAAATAAGATAAATACTTCCAGCAGTTTCAAAGATGTCTTTGGCATAGATGTTCCTTACATCGAGTCTTGTAGCAGTCAGCTTTTGTCAGGCAGCTGCCTTAACTAAAGTTTCAAGTTTTATTTTTGCAACATTCATTGGAAGAATTGAGCACACATTCATAGTCAATTATAAGGCTAGGACGTCTATTTAGCGAGCAAATAAGATAAATACTTCCAGCAGTTTCAAAGATGTCTTTGGCATAGATGTTCCTTACATCGAGTCTTGTAGCAGTCAGCTTTTGTCAGGCAGCTGCCTTAACTCAAGTTTCAAGTTTTATTTTTGCAACATTCATTGGAAGAATTGAGCACACATTCATAGTCAATTATAAGGCTAGGACGTCTATTTAGCGAGCAAATAAGATAAATACTTCCAGCAGTTTCAAAGATGTCTTTGGCATAGATGTTCCTTACATCGAGTCTTGTAGCAGTCAGCTTTTGTCAGGCAGCTGCCTTAACTCAAGTTTCAAGTTTTATTTTTGCGACATTCATTGGAAGAATTAAGCACACATTCATAGTCAATTATAAGGCTAGGACGTCTATTTAGCGAGCAAATAAGATAAATACTTCCAGCAGTTTCAAAGATGTCTTTGGCATAGATGTTCCTTACATCGAGTCTTGTAGCAGTCAGCTTTTGTCAGGCAGCTGCCTTAACTAAAGTTTCAAGTTTTATTTTTGCAACATTCATTGGAAGATTTGAGCACACATTCATAGTAAGGCTAGGACGTCTATTTAGCGAGCAAATAAGATAAATACTTCCAGCAGTTTCAAAGATGTCTTTGGCATAGATGTTCCTTACATCGAGTCTTGTAGCAGTCAGCTTTTGTCAGGCAGCTGCCTTAACTCAAGTTTCAAGTTTTATTTTTGCGACATTCATTGGAAGAATTGAGCACACATTCATAGTCAATTATAAGGCTAAGACGTCTATTTAGCGAGCAAATAAGATAAATACTTCCAGCAGTTTCAAAGATGTCTTTGGCATAGATGTTCCTTACATCGAGTCTTGTAGCAGTCAGCTTTTGTCAGGCAGCTGCCTTAACTCAAGTTTCAAGTTTTATTTTTGCAACATTCATTGGAAGAATTCAGCACACATTCATAGTCAATTATAAGGCTAGGACGTCTATTTAGCGAGCAAATAAGATAAATACTTCCAGCAGTTTCAAAGATGTCTTTGGCATAGATGTTCCTTACATCGAGTCTTGTAGCAGTCAGCTTTTGTCAGGCAGCTGCCTTAACTAAAGTTTCAAGTTTTATTTTTGCAACATTCATTGGAAGATTTGAGCACACATTCATAGTAAGGCTAGGACGTCTATTTAGCGAGCAAATAAGATAAATACTTCCAGCAGTTTCAAAGATGTCTTTGGCATAGATGTTCCTTACATCGAGTCTTGTAGCAGTCAGCTTTTGTCAGGCAGCTGCCTTAACTCAAGTTTCAAGTTTTATTTTTGCGACATTCATTGGAAGAATTAAGCACACATTCATAGTCAATTATAAGGCTAGGACGTCTATTTAGCGAGCAAATAAGATAAATACTTCCAGCAGTTTCAAAGATGTCTTTGGCATAGATGTTCCTTACATCGAGTCTTGTAGCAGTCAGCTTTTGTCAGGCAGCTGCCTTAACTAAAGTTTCAAGTTTTATTTTTGCAACATTCATTGGAAGATTTGAGCACACATTCATAGTAAGGCTAGGACGTCTATTTAGCGAGCAAATAAGATAAATACTTCCAGCAGTTTCAAAGATGTCTTTGGCATAGATGTTCCTTACATCGAGTCTTGTAGCAGTCAGCTTTTGTCAGGCAGCTGCCTTAACTCAAGTTTCAAGTTTTATTTTTGCGACATTCATTGGAAGAATTGAGCACACATTCATAGTCAATTATAAGGCTAAGACGTCTATTTAGCGAGCAAATAAGATAAATACTTCCAGCAGTTTCAAAGATGTCTTTGGCATAGATGTTCCTTACATCGAGTCTTGTAGCAGTCAGCTTTTGTCAGGCAGCTGCCTTAACTCAAGTTTCAAGTTTTATTTTTGCAACATTCATTGGAAGAATTGAGCACACATTCATAGTCAATTATAAGGCTAGGACGTCTATTTAGCGAGCAAATAAGATAAATACTTCCAGCAGTTTCAAAGATGTCTTTGGCATAGATGTTCCTTACATCGAGTCTTGTAGCAGTCAGCTTTTGTCAGGCAGCTGCCTTAACTCAAGTTTCAAGTTTTATTTTTGCGACATTCATTGGAAGATTTGAGCACACATTCATAGTCAATTATAAGGCTAGGACGTCTATTTAGCGAGCAAATAAGATAAATACTTCCAGCAGTTTCAAAGATGTCTTTGGCATAGATGTTCCTTACATCGAGTCTTGTAGCAGTCAGCTTTTGTCAGGCAGCTGCCTTAACTCAAGTTTCAAGTTTTATATTTGCGACATTCATTGGAAGATTTGAGCACACATTCATAGTCAATTATAAGGCTAGGACGTCTATTTAGCGAGCAAATAAGATAAATACTTCCAGCAATTTCAAAGATGTCTTTGGCATAGATGTTCCTTACATCGAGTCTTGTAGCAGTCAGCTTTTGTCAGGCAGCTGCCTTAACTCAAGTTTCAAGTTTTATTTTTGCAACATTCATTGGAAGATTTGAGCACACATTCATAGTCAATTATAAGGCTAGGACGTCTATTTAGCGAGCAAATAAGATAAATACTTCCAGCAGTTTCAAAGATGTCTTTGGCATAGATGTTCCTTACATCGAGTCTTGTAGCAGTCAGCTTTTGTCAGGCAGCTGCCTTAACTCAAGTTTCAAGTTTTATTTTTGCGACATTCATTGGAAGAATTGAGCACACATTCATAGTCAATTATAAGGCTAGGACGTCTATTTAGCGAGCAAATAAGATAAATACTTCCAGCAGTTTCAAAGATGTCTTTGGCATAGATGTTCCTTACATCGAGTCTTGTAGCAGTCAGCTTTTGTCAGGCAGCTGCCTTAACTAAAGTTTCAAGTTTTATTTTTGCAACATTCATTGGAAGAATTGAGCACACATTCATAGTCAATTATAAGGCTAGGACGTCTATTTAGCGAGCAAATAAGATAAATACTTCCAGCAGTTTCAAAGATGTCTTTGGCATAGATGTTCCTTACATCGAGTCTTGTAGCAGTCAGCTTTTGTCAGGCAGCTGCCTTAACTCAAGTTTCAAGTTTTATTTTTGCGACATTCATTGGAAGAATTGAGCACACATTCATAGTCAATTATAAGGCTAGGACGTCTATTTAGCGAGCAAATAAGATAAATACTTCCAGCAGTTTCAAAGATGTCTTTGGCATAGATGTTCCTTACATCGAGTCTTGTAGCAGTCAGCTTTTGTCAGGCAGCTGCCTTAACTCAAGTGTCAAGTTTTATTTTTGCAACATTCATTGGAAGAATTGAGCACACATTCATAGTCAATTATAAGGCTAGGACGTCTATTTAGCGAGCAAATAAGATAAATACTTCCAGCAGTTTCAAAGATGTCTTTGGCATAGATGTTCCTTACATCGAGTCTTGTAGCAGTCAGCTTTTGTCAGGCAGCTGCCTTAACTCAAGTTTCAAGTTTTGTTTTTGCAATATTCATTGGAAGAATTGAGCACACATTCATAGTCAATTATAAGGCTAGGACGTCTATTTAGCGAGCAAATAAGATAAATACTTCCAGCAGTTTCAAAGATGTCTTTGGCATAGATGTTCCTTATATCGAGTCTTGTAGCAGTCAGCTTTTGTCAGGCAGCTGCCTTAACTCAAGTTTCAAGTTTTATTTTTGCAACATTCTGGCGCGTAGCCAGAAAATTTTTCCGGGGGTGGGGGGGGGGTTTCAGCAAATAATTAATACACATATTCGTACTTAATAATATGAAAATTTCAAATTTTTTTTCTACAAAAGAATGTCTATTTTCCGACTTGTTTTCGCCATTTCGTTCTACAATAAATAAAGTAATTATTTTATTACAAAAGTATCTTTCCAAATTTTCGACTA